>JAJJWX010004821.1:0-600000 GCA_023529315.1 Papaver bracteatum
GGAGGTTTTCCAAAATTGGATTGGTGTAATTTGGTCTGGTTTTCTAGTCAGATTCTTAGACACTCCTTCATAGCTTGGTTAGCTGTTCAGAAAAGACTCAAAACAAGAAGTAAACTTATTTCCTGGGGAATCATTCAAGATGCTTTTTGTATCCTTTGTAATGAAGAAGTGGAGACTGGAGACCATATATTCCATAATTTTGCAGATTTTCTGAGTCTATCTGGAGGGGTATTATGTTAAAGCTTGGTTATCTTAGAGAGCCTCTGCATTCTTGGGATGATGAAGTGCAATGGTGTAGCAGCGATTTCAAAGGATATTCCTGCATGAGTATTATCAAAAAACTTGCTTTCACTGGGTTTATATACCACATTCGGAGGGAGAGGAATGGTAGAATTTTTAATGCTCAATTTAATTCAGCTGATCTAGTGAGTATGTCTATTGTTCAAGACATAAGATTTAAAATGGAGGCTAAGATTCACAAGGTTGAGAATACTCCTCATGCTAGATGGTTCTTAAACAGATGGAAAGTTGAGTGTTTCTTTATTAACCCTGAAATTACTCAATGTACTTGGTTATATCCTAATCCTGAGGAGATTATGCTGAACTCTGATAGGTCTTTAAAGGATGAAGCTGGAAACTTTGGTGCTCTGCTCAGGGATGACACAAGGGATGTTGTAGATGCTGCTCATGGGACTAGTAACCCTATCTCTGTCTTAGCTCATGATATGCAAGGGGTTGAGTTAGGTCTAAAGATGGCTATTAGGAATAATTTATTCAAAATTCATGTGGCAGTTGATTCAATGGCTCTCTTCTTAATTCTTTCAAACCCTGAGATTATTCCTCCTTGGAATGTGCTTCAGATTTGGCGACGTATTAAAAAACTGAAGGAAATATTTGTGCAGTGGAAAGTCTCTCACTACTACAGAAAGACTAATAGAGTAGCGGATTCTTTGGCTAGTAAAAGGGCAGAGAGCATGTGGAAAGATATCAGGTATGAAGATTTCTCTTTGGACTTCAAGGAGATTTTGGCTGCTGACAAGAACCAAGTGGATTATGAGAGAAGGAAAAGGTCTTCTGGTAGATAATTTTTTTGCTTTTGTTGGGCTGCTATTTTTTTCTTTTTGTTTTGGTTTGGGTGTCCTTAACCCAGCTTTCCGTGTCAATAAAATAAAATAATAATAATTGCGAACTCTGCATTCCGTTACTCTTCTATCTATCCACTTCCACTATCTTCATCTCCCAACCAGGATAACAATTGCTAACCATCCCTTTCAATCTGAAGGATTAGAAACCAATTTGATATCCTAACCCCACATCCGTTAATGAAACTACCAAGTTTTTTTTTTTTTTTTTTTTTTTTTTTTTTGCCAAGACCTGACAATGGTGACTAAGAAAATGCTAAAAACGCTAACGGTGGACCAAAATTGGTCTATCAGTTGTGGACCGTCAAAATCTAGCCATTGGATACTTTTTCGAGGTCCCATTTAAATTTTAAAAATCCCACCTCTACCAAATCTTGTGGTGGAGGGAAGGTGGACCAACTTTGTCCACCTCTATTGATCCATCCCTAGTAGTACTACTAGCGAAAATGATTTACATCACACGGGTTGTACTGATGTGAAACAAGGGGTGGGACCCACATTAAACCCACCCTCTCCAAATCCGTCAGGTCACTAGGTCTCCTCCTTCTTTCTCCTTTACGGGACAACCCACGAGATTGGGTCCACGAGATGTGTATCACTTCCGGTACTACCAGAGCAAATGCAACCCCAATCATACTATGCATGTCTTTTCATCAATCAGTGATCTTCACTTGATGCACGCCAGGAAAGCTACTGAAGAATGAGGTCAACCAAAGTCGATGATCACTCACTTTGGTAACTACTTTTTCATGTCTTGATTTTCCTGGTGTAGACCACCACCTCACCAAATTACTCGGCCTATAACCAACGGTATGACGATCCGGATTGTACAAGCATGGTCATATAATGTCGGATTTAATAAGGATTTTAATCAAGAAAAAAGTCGTCATATTACTCTTGTGTTTGTGTCCAAAATAAATCGTAAGATAAGAAAATATATTAACCTGGCTTGATTGGGGTATACCCAGATTAATTGGGGTATACCCAAATTTAAATGGACATTTATCCTTACTAAGGGGAGGCCAAAATATGGTGAGTTCACCTTTTTACCCTTTCACTAATTAACCCTATTACTTAACCTAATAACCCTATTACTTAATATAATAATCATAAATTAAAAACTTAAGCAAACCGTTAATTTTCTCTTAATCTTCTCTTCTTCTTCTTCATCTCATCTAAAACTTGAAAACTTTGATTATCCGGAAAAATGGTTGATTCCAAACGATCAAGAGATAACATAGATTGAACAGGAAGTATCAAAAGATCCAAATCAGAGAAAAAAGGTAAGGGAAAAGATGGAACTAGTAAACCCGAAAGTTCAATCCCTGAGAATGTTGAAAACAACCCACCGCCGGTGAAAAAAAGACTATAAGTTGATTTCTAAACTCAACCCAATATTGTTTAGTGTTTTTTGATTGTTAGATTAGGTTAGAAACTGAAAATTTATATTTTTAGGGTTTTTGGCCGGCAAGGCCGATAGTTTAACATCATGCCGGAGGTTGTTGTTTCTTGAGCGTCGGCGTTGTATGAGGATGAATAATTTTCCGACGTTTCATATCATCCATGGCGATTGTTAAAAAATAACCAAGGCCGACATGGAATACCAACAAAACCATGCCGTCTAATTTGTAGCCGGCATTGTGTTGTACTTGTACCTTGCCGACTATAGGCATCAGAAACTTGACATTTTTTAAGTTATAGCCGGCATCATTATTTAATACAACCCTACTGGCGGTGTTTTGTTCGGCTAGGTGAATGCTTATTACCATGCCGGCTACCTATTGGTCGGCAGTTTATATATATTTTACCTTTCCGGCTAGTGCATGACCAGAACCAAATTTCAATGTGTAACAATTTTGATCTCTTATTTGTGTTCAACAATGTTGTTTATTTTTATATCTATTATTTTTGTATTGTTTAGATTCCCAGAGGGAAAAAAAAAAGATCTACCATGTTCGGTTACTCCAGAAGAGCTATTAGAATTTATTGACGCAATTTATCCTAATGTTGAAGATCCTAAAGATGAAACTGAAAATAATTGCCCTGTAAGAAAACTATGTTTGATGGGTAAGGAAGATCTTGAAGAATTTCTAAGGTTTATGAATAGTCCTAGCAATCCCCTCAACTATGTTGAATGCACATCATCAGAGGAGGAAGAATATGAGGTCCATCCAAGGACCTTTTTCAGGGCATCTGACTTTTCTGGAGGGAACCCCTATTACAATGAGGACGGTGACTACATAGGTCCAGATAAGGGAAAAGCAAAAGCTGATGCTGGTGAAAAAGCTAGTGATGGGGAGGAAGATAACAACAATGAGAAGTATCCTTGAAATTATTAAACTTTATTATCTTTACTTGCTTTAGAAACTTTATTGTGGTTTGAACTATTACACTATGTTTTAAACTCTTAGATTGTGGTTTTAGACTTGTTAAACTTTTTGTGAACTCTTAGATTGTGGTTTGAACTATAATTATATACCTTGCCGACCATACCAGACTTTTACATGCCACAATGCTGTCAGGGAGTGGCGGTCGGCATGGTACGAAATATATACCATGCCGACCAAAATGTTAGTTGCACCTTTTAGGTACAAAGTACAACCCATTGAATGCTCAACGGCTAGAAATTTCAAAATCAAGATATTAGGTGTGTTGTTATTATAAAATCATTCCCAACTTTATCTTCAACCTTGCATAAAGAATGGAAGTTTCACCACCAAATATTTGTAGTCTTTGTATACTAAGTGGTCATTTTGCAAACAATTGTCCCTTTAAAGGAAGCAAATGCACTATTGAAGGTTGTAAGGGATTCTTATTTCTCATGAAAGCTGCAGTAGGAGGTGTATATCAGTCGTATGCTTCAAAATGCACTTGTTGTAGGTTTTTCTATTGGATAGATGAGCGTCTAGCTCTGTATGAAGATGAAGTTGCTAAAATCAACCTTCTACCATGCACATATCCATGTTGCGACGGTAAGATGAAGCTAATTACCTCTCCTAAGAAATTGTGTACCAGAAAAAGATATTATCTATGTCCCAAATGTGTTAGGGTTAAGTTTTTAACGTTTGTATGCTTTAATTAAGGTTTGTATCCGATGTATAGTCGGCATTGTACTAAATCAGAAGTTTGTCGGCGTCCTAGTAGTCGGCATTATCCTAAATTAAAAGCTTTCCGACGGTTGTTTTATCGGCATGGATATTATAATATACATTGCCGGCTTGATAGAAAATAACATTCATGAGAAATTTTTGAGGGAGCTCTTAGATTCTACTCCAAAGCAATGCCGACGAAATAAAGGCCGACAACTTGGCAAAAGCCGGGCCATGCCGGCTTGATAGAAAAAAACATCCATGAACAATCTTTTTAAGGGAGTTATAAGCCGACATGGTTAATTTAATAAACATTGTCGCCTTAGTAAACGCCGGCATCTTGGAAAAATCCAGACATTGCCGGCCATATCAAGCAGCTTTTTCCTTTACTGTCATGCATTGCGGCCGGCAGTCTGACGAAATAATACCATGCCGACCAAATGAGAATACCTCCAAAAAAACACATCCATTTCATTCATTTGTAGAAATCCAAAGTACATTACACAAAACACGCATGCGATTACAAAAGTACTTCAAAAAGTACGAATGTTTTGTCTAGTACTCCATTGTACACTACACAAAAAGCTTCCTTATTCTATAATCATAATCACTCCTCACTCAAATCTATTGGAGGGAGTTCATTCAAATATATTGAACCTCCTTTAGTCAAATCTATGGGACATTCCCTAGACTCGTCTATAACATTCCAAAGGGCCATGTTGTCCTCATAAATTTTCATCCATTCCTTGCTCTTGTTGTCTGTGAACTTCTCCCACAAAATAAACCTACATAGAGGAGATAATGGACATTCCTTATTGAGTTGTAGACTAATAAAATGATTTTTATCCACCAAAGCAATGGCAATTCTTCTATGCTTGAGTTGGTTCACGCAAACCGCATGTTTCGGTGCAAATGCTATAGATAGTCCCTCACTAAAAAAATGTACCACGCAATTCCACGTATCCGCCAATAGATGGCCACACTCCTGCATTCTCAACCAATGCTCCCATTTGATCGGTGCATTTCCCTACGAGCCTTTAACACTAGTTAGCAAACCTTTGAAAGTTGCTTCTTTCTCCTCTATGGAACAATTTAGCATCATTGAGATATGGAACTCTTTGTCGTTTTCTAGTCGAGCGGCCATCTTCTTTCTAATGTATTGCCATTGGGTGAGATTCTCTTCAACCGCTCCACTTAGGTGTCCCAATTGTTGCGAGATAACGTGAAACCCACAATTTTTATCTTTCGGAACATCGTCGGTACCAATCACGAAATCATGAATAATTGGAGGGAGTTTCTTGCGAAACTTTTGCAACACCGGTTGTACTACCTTCTTTGGACGACCTTTTTTCTTCGTAACATATCCTTGGCTTGCTTGACTCTCAAGGGGTAGAGTTCCATTTGAATTCAAGTTAGAGACCGTTGGTGTAGTTGAATCCTTCCTTGGACGACCTCTTTTCTTTTTAGCGGGCTCCTCCTTGTATTGCGCCTCGGTATAAACATGTCCGGATGGATCGCACTTTGTAATCAAATGCTCTTTAATGTTTTCCCTTTTGGATTGATCACTATTTGTACTTAAAACCTCTTTGATTTGTTCTCTTTCAGACTGATCTTCATCGCAATTTGTACTCAAAAACTCTTTGATTTGTTCTCTTTCTTCCGCCCTCGTCTTTTTGGTATTTGGTATACCATTAGGATCTTGTTTCTCCGGTTCTTCAAGTTTTTCCATAAAAGGGTAAACAATCGGCATCAACTTGTCCTTCATAGTTTGTTTGTCCAACCTATTCAACGTGGGGTATTTATCGAGGATTATTCTCCCAAGTTCCATGTCGCCAAACTCTTCACCGGAATCTTCTCTTGGAGCCGATTTGAAAGATAATAGCTTCTAATAAGGATCGATATCATCAAGAGGAATGGGAGTTTTATACCTACCAAGCATATGACGACATAGAAGTCCGATAGCCTTCATTATCCTACACTTACAAGGAGTGTTCGGGTCATCAAACTGTTTATACTTTTTAAACAATGCGAGATGTTTCATCATGAAACGTATTGCCCAATGTGAGATGTTTCTATGTATACCAACAAGCAACCAATCATCCTCCTTAAACTCCTTCAACTTCCGGAAGCTACTTTCTTGGAATTGTTTTTTTATCTTGTCGATATCATTATTAGTGTACTCATGGATAGCATGTTGCACCGTCAAAATACCATTTTGACTCGTGAAATGTAGACCTTTTAATCTCCCATGAGCTTGCTCTTCCATACTTGTGGACTCAAGTTTGAAATGTTTATAGTCGTATGTAAATGCATACACAAACCTTTGTTTGTGTGGCATCAACCATTGTCTCTTGCAATATTCCACTACTTTGGGGTAATTAGTTCCCCAATCATCCTCGAACTCCTTCAAGTTTATCTCACCTTGATCTCACCTTCTTTCCATTCTTCGTCTTCTTTCTTCTTCTCTTCCTCTCTCTTCTTTAGTTAGTTTACTAAAACGTTCATCTTCTTCCTTTTCACATTTAGTACCTTTCTTTGCCTTTGGCTTTTGGATATGACTTCTATAATTCTTTCTAAGATTGCATTGTATATTCCAAGTACAAAGGAAATTTTGTGCATTGGGAAAGACTATCCTCACGGCGTTCATTATTGCTTGATCATTGTCGGTCACTATAACCCCCGGGGTTTCGTATTCATGGTAGAGAAGCTTCAAAGTTTCCAATGCCCAAATATAGATATCATCCTTCTCCCGATCCATAAAACACCATGCCACCGTGAATGATTGCTTATCCGAGGTTTGTCCTACAATGTTCAAAAAGGCATGTTGTACCTATTCGTCTTATAAGTACAATCCATGAACAAAACTTGGTAAAAGCAACGCACCAATTGAATCATATCGGGATGCGCAAGAAAAATACGATCCACCTTCCCCTTCGATGACTCATGGTGTCTCACCGTGTAGTTTTATTTTTTTGCCAACCATTGTGATTCTTCCATCACCTTTCTTCCATCCCATTCAATTCTTTTAATAGTTTCCTTTTCCGCATAAATTGTAGACAATGAAGATAGGTTATGCGGGTCGTCCCTCTTGAACCTACGAAGGAGCTTGCTTGGTTTAATTCTCCAACTTGTTCTTACTTGTTCGAACTCGTGCGGTTTCAACTTGGTAATTTGGCAGTGCCCAACAAGACTTTCCGGATCTTTATGGTTATGCCAACCAACATCAACTCTACTCATTCTCCACATGTTATCGATTACTTTGTTCCTCCCAAAAATAATCTTGAATGGGCATTCACACTTCTTAGACTTCGTCTTGTACACCCTAGTATTCTTCTTATCATACACATAACCCTTTTTCTTGCGACTTTCGTCCGGCAATCCATAACACTCGCATACCATTTCAAACCGCGAATCTTTTTGTGGGGTGTTTTTCACTAGAACGCACATCTTCTCTTTTGCTTTCTCAACAATCCAATTTACCGCGTCGTTTTTTTCCTTCCATTTTAAATCATTTGCATAATGTTCGGAAGTATCGGGACCCCTAATTTTCTGAGCTTGAGGCTGATCCGGCATAGGTACCAATGCCACAATCTAAAAAACATCAAAAGTTTAGTTAATATGTATTACCACGGTCGGCAGGGTCGACATATAAAACATTGCCGGCAAGAAAAACCCGACACGTAAAAGAATATAAACAATGCCGACATAGAAACAGCCGGCAAGTTATGAAAACTTGAAAATTCCGGCGTAAGCATTTTCAAGTAATGGCTCCTGTGTTTCAAAAAAATGAAAGTCGGCAAAGTTCAAATTTTATACCCTGCCGGCATGATACTGCTCATGAAAAGTCGGCACGTTGAGCAAAGTTGAACCACGCCGGACATTACGGACGGCATGATCGAAAAGCGTCGACATTGCTGACCCGGTACAGTAGAATTGAAAGAAAAAAAATCGATCATTTTCATGGAAAAATCACAATATTCACCACCTAGGTTGTCTACCTGATTATTTGCATCTCCATTTTCTTCTTCTTGGTCATTGGATTCTTCGTTTGGCTCCATATATTCATTACTTCCATACCCATCATGAGTTTGAGGAAAATAAAAGTGAGGGTCATGCATGGAATCCATTAGATCATGGTCTGGTAGATCATCATAGAAGTACTCATCTGTAGGAGGAAAGTTAGAAGGATCCCCCACTTCAAAATCAGGATTTGAATCACTCATATCACAAAAACCCTAACCCCCCCCCCCCCCCCCCCCCAAAACCTCCTCTACTAATTCATAATAATTCTCTCTCTAAATGATTTCTAAAACCCAACTTATAACTAAATCAACTCACTAATCTAATTAATTTAACTAATCTAATCATTTTAGTTAAATTAGAGTTAATAATTGTGGGGGGCATTTTAGCCATTTAGAAAAATCTAGGTTAAAGGGTGGCTTGGCTTTACTACATAATGACCATATTTCGTCTTATTGGGTATACCCCAATTAATCTGGGTATACCCCAATTAAGGGTGCACACGGTACGGTTCGGCTCGGTTCTTGCCGAGTCCGAGTACCTGTACCTCCCTAGCCTCGGTTCCAAAATTTTGGACCGGTGCCTGCACCTTGTACCGTATGTGTACCGAATGGTACTGGAACCGAGGTACAAGGTACGGTTCCGGTACCAACTCGGTACTTTAGTATTCTCCAGAAGATGCTGCTATTACAGCCGAGATTGTCTTTCACGGATTCCATGTTCATCAGTTCCTCCCCCTTCTTTTCCATTTCAAGCTTTGGTGCAAGTACATGGAGAATAAAAACGAAGGAGAGAGAGGGGGAGAGTGATGCCGTGTCTGCGACTGCAAATCTGATTTTTTTCAGATCTAGATTTTTGAATTTCTCTCCATGGAATCGTCATCTATTCCTCCTGCTATTAATAATTCAGTTCATATCCCATCAATGGCTAATGAATCCAGCTTGGATACTATTGATTTCCCTACTCTTGTTGAATCTTATGGTTCTAAGGGAATTAGTTTGGTAAACCCAAAAAATGGTGCTGATTCTAAATCGGGTTGTGATGTTGATGCTTTTGATTCAAATGCTCACAAGTTAGATATTGATTTACATGGGAAAGAGGGTGAGATTAAAGAAATCAGAGATTGCTTTACATGGGAAAGAGGGTGAGATTAAAGAAATCAGGGGATCTTTTGAAACTGGGGGTTCTGCAAACCCTAATTTAAAAGGTTGGAGAATCCTTTTCCCTTCACCAAAACCAGTCACACCCTAACCTTCATTGAAATTTACTCCTCCTATTGAGCTAAATGGTAAGAGGGGTGTGGATTATTCAGTCGTGGATTTCTCTGCAGGAATCAATCGATGTACAGAGTATGTAGTGGGTTTTTGAGTAGGAAAGAGACTCTCCTTTCCGGCACTGATTGTGTTTTGAGAACCAAATGAAATGTATAAAACTGAACTAGGTTTTTGATGATTCATCCACTCAAGACAACTCTCTGGAGAAATCCCAAAGTCCTTCCCTGTCCTTGAGTGTGAAACAACAAACCTTGCATTGTTCTTTGGATTTTGCTGCTGATTACCCTGCAATAAAAATGAAGGAAGAAGAGGACCGACATGCCAAACTGGCTCTGAATCCATATGATTTACTTGAGTGGTATTTCTTAGTCACCGGCTATTTCACCTGCTCGGCACATTCGGTCCGGGACGGTACAGAACTGGGATAGGACCGTGTACCTGTACCTCCCTACTCTCGGTTCCTATTTTTTGGACCGGTACTTGTACCCCCTTCCTCAGTTCGGTACAAAAAAAGGTACGATTCCACCGGTTCCGGGACGGTCTGGTTCGGTTCATTGCACCGTTAACCCCAATCAAGCTAGGTATATTAATGTCCAAAAAAAAAGTATAAATTGGCAAATAAAACTCTTGTTTTTATCAAAAAGACTTAATAGACTCTAACACTATCCTATCATATTTTATCTCAATCCAACGACGAATGGCAGACATATAATATGGTAACTCTTGTTTTATCCAAAAGACTTGTAGACTTGAGCATCATTATTAACAAATGTGATCTCTGGCTGCTCAATGTTGAGTGCTGAGTTTGTGCACCCCACTTAACCAAAGGTGCACATTCCTCCCCTACTTACACGCTATATTTTGATCAGGTAATCTAATTCTTCTTTTTTTAATATTAATAACGGATATTCATTTCGGAAATTGTGGAAGTTGGAGAACCAAATAAATTTGGGAGAGAATATGAGATACTCCTCTTCTTTTTCCGCTTTCATAAAATTGGTCAATTAACCCATTAATGATAATTCCTGGGTGAAAAATATATGTAAAATTTGATATTATTAAAATGGACAAAAATGTAAAAATAACTAGGATGTAAACAGTTTCATCTTACCCATTTTTAAATATTTATTTTTATTTTTAATTTACATCAGGATGCATCCGGTTTCAACCTCGTTATTTTTTAAGTTTAAGCCATGATGAATCCAGTTTCATCCTTGATAATTTTGGTGTCCATTTCACTCATACTAATTTTTACTCGTTCATTAGAGCCGTATTTTAAAAATATTTGGACAAATGACTAATTTTCCGTTCCTCATTTCACGATTCTTTTATTTGTTTCTTCTTGGAAGAAGTTTAAGTTACGTAGAATTCCTTATTGAAATGTTTTTTTTACCGGTCCGCTAGTGATTTAATCAAGTTTCAAAGAAAAACCTTGTCTATTTATTTGAAACTCAAATCTAAGAAATAATATTTATCCCTGAAAGCAATCAAGAGACTACAAAATTACTTGCAGTTGTATGCTATCTTGATAAGTCTCCACACGGTGATTGTGATATTATATTGACAATAACCGAATTCAATTGTTTTGCTCTAATAAAAACTTAAAAAAATAGTTGTTGATCACTAAGTTTCTTATTAGTGTGAATATATGTCTCATCCTTCAGTTCTCATTAATCATCAGTAAGAATGTGAACAAAGGGTCAAACTTGAAATCTGGTGTGAACTTCAGATGGAAAGTTTTTATATATGAATTGGTCTGAAAGATTAACTCAATGTAAAAGCAGGTTAGTATTTTGTTTTCTTTCTTTGATCGGTTTCTTGTGTTCGATATATTAGATTATGATCTTCCATTAGACGAGTTTCAATCTCTCGTCAATCATGGTTGCCTTAAATGTATCAACTGCATACTTATATAAGTGTATTTCACGGATATTAAGGTTAAATGACCTTATGAAATCAGTATTTGATTCTGCTACAAGTTTTTCTAATCTTGTACCTGAGGATCATGAAGAAGTTTATGCTTAGAGTGGATAAAGAGAAGTTGTAAAACAGACACAGAAGAAGAGTTGCGTATAAATAAAAATAGGTATTTCGGGTTATGTGTCCAATTTATGTTAATCCATTTCCCCGTGCAATTATTTTGTTTTTGTAAGGAAAAATTCATACACAAGATAGATAACCATGGTTAGATTTAGTGGGGTGCACAAAGTCACACTCCTCAATTTTACTCCAGGGACGGATTTTATGGGGTAATATTAAAATTAAAAAAGATACTTGTTGGTTCTTTCCGATGATATTATAACCATATTTGTTTGTTTTCTTATGAATCGTCATTTATAATTTCTTATATTTATATGATGTATGTATGATTAGGTCATCTCCATCAGAACCGCAACGATCGAAGGTAATAATGAATTAAGCTAGTCATCCATTACCTACCTCGGCTATATAAGTAGGAGCCCTTGAGACTTCCAATATCACATATCCAGTACTCATCGACATCATTATTAATGGAACCCTCCATGATCAGTACGACCGCTATTCCTACTCCTGTTAATCAAGATCAGGAAACACGAACTTCCACGAGGAGATCACCATCAACGCAAGGCTTTGCAACTGTGTTGGCCAATGGTACAGCCACACCACCAAAGGTTTTTTACCAAGATGAGTACCTTGATTTCTACTTCAAGGTCACCAACAGCGATCATAAGATTGAACTCAAAGACAAATTCAAGCGCATTTGTAAGCTAATTCTAACTATTTACCTATTGGTACTTTAACACTAACAAGAAATAAACATAAGTTTTTTTTTATTACCTTCCTAAAACCCACCAAAAAAATGTATAATCTACCAAATTAGGGGTGAGCAACGGATGGGTGAATGCGGATTTGGTATCACCCAAATACCTGTGTGGGTGATACCAAATATGTCCAACTCATTACCCGGCGGGTATAACGCCGGCAGATGAATCGAGTAAGTGCGAGTGGATTGCCGATTTGGCAAAAAAATGATACAATATTAGTTAAGTTAGTTTTCACCGCGTCTGAGCCAACTCCTAGGGTCCGTTAATGATACCCAAGTTACAATATGTTCCATGATATATGATTACCGTGTTTTAAGTACTGATGGTGCTTTACAATTTTTTCCAGTTCTCACTTAATGCAATACCCCTCCATGCATAATTATGCAATACCAATATGTGCATAATTGCTTGATATTATATTTTTTTTTGTAGGTGTCCAAATGTTTTGCGAGATGTAAACCTTGACTACAGAGTATATTCTCAATATTAGGGGTGGCAACGGATAGATATCCGACGGATATTGGCAAATCCGATAAGGTTAAGGATTATCGGATATCCGGTATCCGATAATATCCGGCGGATACCAAAAATTCCAATCCGATAAGGTTAAGCTATCGGATATCGGATTTTTATCCGTTAATATCCGTTAATATATGACCTTATCATTATGGACGTTTCTTCAGTTTTTTGACCATAAACGTAACACCATTTTAACTTGAACCTTGCTACTACTCTAATGCTAAAGACAATGTGACGACTAAACATTGTTTATTGCCCGATAACCTTCCATTGCAACATTGTTTCAATTGTCACTACTAGTAAACCGTTAATGTATGACCTTATCCTATAGGATTTTTATCCGTTAACCCCTACCTTATCGGATATCGGATATTAACCAATCGGATAGAGCCCAATCCGATTCCGATAGGTTAAGAGGAAATATCCGATAAGTTATCGGATCCGGATATCCGGTATCCGATATAACGGATAAAATCCTATAGGATTTCGAATAATCGGAAATGGATACCGGATATCGGTTATCCATTGCCAGCCCTACTCAATATGTTTTCCGTTATAGAATAGAAAGGGGGAGCTTTTAGAGTTTGAGGAACTAACACATTTTTTATATATAGGTAGGTTACTGATACAAAAAAGAAAGAAGTTGAGGAACTAACACAGTTTTTATATATTGGAAGGTTACTGATACACAAAAGAAAGAAGTTGAACATGATGGGTATCTTGCTTCTCCCGGGAAGACTTTGTTTGGAAATTTTATATGCGGTTTCGGTTTTTCGGAAATCCTGTTTATGCGACAAATACAATAATAATAAGAAGAGAGTTAGAAAGACTTATCGAATTGGTTGATCGAGGAGAGGTAATTCTCTTTTCTTAAAGACAATTTATCCCCGGTGCTCACGGTTCTACGGATGTCTCCTTCCAAGATACAACGATCACGCCTTATAGTAAGTAGCACTACAATACTATTAGGCCAGCAAATGTTGACAATTACTGTGCTCTTAATGACTCTGACTCTTGACTTCACAATTTGATTTCTACTTATTAAAAACATGTTAAAAAACCATACAAAACTTAATCAAGAGATGGGTATTTATAGAATCAATAGTGACTCTACAAGGTGTCTTTTCACCTATAGGTGACTCCCCATGGCCAATGGTGTCTCTCCATAATACATATTCATGACTAGGTGTCTTATGGTGAAAAGGCATAACCCAAACACATCTCTTGGAGTTTAAATCTTGAAAATTAATTTTCACTCAAATAATAATTTTAACTTAAAATTCCAACAATCCTCCACATGAGTGAAAATACTGACTCAACAAAACTTAAAACTTGTAAGAGCACAAGTAGAAGATATAATGCATCGGTAAATGGTAGCTTTTGGCTTTGAACCAAACCTAGTGAAAATCTACCGGATTTACCAGCCAATCAGTGGACGCGATGTCGTTGAACTGTCATCCGTTGATATAAATTGATACAATAAATCTCACACATTATATGTCCTTATAATCGTCAAATTCTCGGTTGTGTTCATTTCCGCCCTGAACGTTCTTGGAATTCTATAAGTGCTCTAGATTAACCTAGCCTTTAAAGTTATCATAGAAGCGGCCCCACTTCTCACCCATATAGGTGATCACCTATTTGAAAGTATTATCCTAAGAGAAACTGTAGTCATACAACTATAACCAAAGAGTAAAGACCAAAAAAATTTGAAAATTTTGGGTTTACTCCGTGTGCGACACTACGGGTGGGAAGACCAAATTTGGTCAGGCGCAACTTATGATTGCGCCCCAACTTATTTTTTTTTTAAATTTTTTTTTTTGGGCGGAACTCATAAGTTCCGCCCCATTTCCACCTAAATTTATGGCGTAACTGTGAATCGCGCCCCAATTTTTTTTTTGTTTTTTTTTTGGATCGGGCGTAACTTGAACTTGCGCCCCATCAGGCATAACTGGAATCTACGCCCGACTAAAGACTATACTAAAGACCATATATACTCTTGGTTTTAGTTTTAGTCTGGTTTATAGTCTTTACTCCGTCCCGTAGCGCCTCGTGTTTCGACTAAATTTTTAGTTATAGTCGAAGACTGTGGTTGCTCTAACATACTTTTTTTTTTTGTGATGTTTGTGCAGGTTGACATCACGTTTATTGTATCAAGTATGAAGAGAAGGGTGTTGTGATGGATATAGAGGAGTAAGGAAAGTGAAAACGAGTTGTGTTTTTGGATTTCTCCTATAAATTTTACATATGGGTCGATCTTTAATGAAATTGTAATGTATAATTTTTATTAAATTGTATAATTAAAAAATTAGTGGTGAATTAGGGGATTGAGATCCATGACATTTTTTCAGCGTTTCCTTTTCTTTTGTTGTGATGACTATGTGAATTGTGAATGTGTTATGGTCTTAATTTGTCATCTAGCTGAACAATTTCCATTGGAAACATGGTCTAAACTTTATGTATTATGTTGGACAACGAAACATGGTCGATGGTGAAAATCAGAGTTGTGTCCACATTAAAGAATGCAATACAAAATTCAGATTTTTTATATTCATTTTTTAGGTTTTGTATTCCCACATAACGGACATCTTACACATTAAAGAATGCAATACAAAATTCAGATTCTCGATGCAGCTGTCCCACGCACATGGGTCCATTCCATCGTCACCTTGCAACAGGTCATCCTCCTCGGTACAGAGTTGGTAATAGTTGCTATTATTTATATTTGGGTTTTGTTAACTTGTATACCCGTATATATGTTAAGGTTCATTAAAATAATAATTTCTTGCATTGAGAATAAAAATCGTTTGTTTTATTGCATTAAAAACATTAATTATTTGCATTGAACAAAAATTATTGTTTTTAGTGTAAGAAAAACCAATTTCTAGTAAAATAAGACAAAAAAACACAATTTTCAAAGAAATAAAATAATTTTTTATTAATCATTTACATATATTCGGGTATGAGCATGAAACTCCATATTCCCATTCTGGGGCTTCCATGTCTGCGTCGCTTACAGGTTGCTTACATCCGTAGCACAGCTTGAAGGTTCCTTGTGCTAATCCATGCTCAACTGAGACTCTCTTGTCAAATACAAAGCACTCTCCCTCCCACAGGCTCTCTGTTTCCGGAACTTCCTCTAGATACTTCAGTATCCCACCTTTCAAATGATAAACCTGCCAGCAATTTCAGGTGAATACCGGATACAATTCGCAAATTCGATTATAACAAACCTAGAATGTAACGACAGATTATACACAAATGTTCTTTACATAAATGTGCAGCTGCTTTAGTTCTCCGTCCAAAATGCAAAAGGCACTGTAATATGTCTATTTGTCACCACACGGATTCATTTATTCTAAAAACAACAGTTACGGTTTTTGTACATTGCGTCACTTAATATGTTGGTCAAAAATAGGGCACAGTTTTTGGTGATTTATGTAAAGCACTGTCGACAGACTATTACTTAACAATGCAAAGAAAGAGAGAAAGCTTATCATGTCAGTCCACTTGTTGTCTACTACATCGAAGCGCGTGCCTCTTCTTGGTGCTAGTCATCACTTTCCATGACACGTAGCTTAAAATAGTGCTGCAATTTGTCTCTATAAGTATGGATGGAAATGGCCATTCTAGGAGACTGCTTAATTGCTTTGGAAATAACCAACATCCTCATTGTTTAAGTTCGTTTTGAAAGTTCAAGTTTGATTTGGAAATACAATATGGAAGTAGCTGCTGCTGTCCCGCGCACATATCCAATCTCATTGGTCCCGTCGTCTTGCAAGACTGCAACAGCTCATCCTCCTCAGTGCCGTATGCGCAAGGGTTGCTATTGTTTATCCTCCAGGGAGACTCGGCAGAAAAGAATGAGCCCCGTCTTCAGCACCAGATGGCCCAAAATGTCCTCCAGCGTAAGAAGCTTAGCATCAAAGACCGACACTACCACCATTGAATCCAGGAATTATCTATCTGAAAATGAAGAGGAAATGGAGGCTAACAGTAACTTTATAAAAAGACTGGAGTTGTTGGAAGAACAAGCGCTACGAATTGGGAATGACATTGATGATAGTGAAGATGGTGGAGGACGAGAGGCGACTGATTACAACAGAAGGGCTCAAATCTTTGACAAATGTTCCAAAGTTTTCCAGGCTCTCAAACATGGAGAATGATTAAATTCAGTTTTTTTTTTTTTTTAAATCAGTTTTTAATACTTTCAGAAGATTGTGATAACTTATCCATCTAATAAAACAGAAGTCTTACAAATTTTATGCTGGCTTTAGTGAAAAACAACAACACCTCAATATGATGATGTACAAAAATTGGAATTAATTACCAAAATTAAGGATAATTAAGCATTCAAATAAAAGCGTTAACTTGAAGAGAGAGACCTGTTGGTATTCGAACAGAAGAAAGACTTGCAGCAGCAAACATCTGCATCTACTTGTCCATCAAATTGAGCAAACTGGATGCAAAACGAGTTGGATTTGGTAGCTGCTCGTCTTCTCTTTGAAGAAAATCAACCTTGAGTGACTTGAGAAAGTTGAGTGATGTCTTGAGAATTGAGAACATAGGGTATCGACTCTTTATTCAATTTGAGGCACGCCAAGATAGACAATTCCTGAAGAGAAGAATTCCATAATCGTAAATCAGGTAGAGATGTTAAAACAGGGCAACTATATAATTTCAACGTATGGAGAGAACTGTTGCTGCTCTTGTTCTTGTTGTTGAGATCATCATCATCATAAAAAAAACCTTGAAACTCAGAGCAATTTGAGATCATCAGAGAATGAAGATTCGGAGTATTGTGTTGGAGTAGTGTGCCCAGTGAGAACCTTATTAGCCATGGAGAATCATCTATCTCAATGGATGTGAGAGAAGTCAGACATCCTCTTCCTCCACTGGCGGATAAGATTGAGTTTACTGCCTTGCCGTTGGTGCTGAATATATGCAGTTTCTTAAGAGAAGGAAGTGAGTTCGGTGCGCTTCTCAGTTTTGGACAATCCTCCATATATAACTCCTCAAGGAGAGGGAATGAATCGACACAAAAATTATAAGTTGAAGGTGGAGGAGCAGCAACCCATTCTTCTAGATTATCCATATCTTCCATTCTCAACTTACCTTTGTTTTCGTCTACTGGAACTTCTGTGAATCCTATCCTATCACCTCGCATAGCTCCAGCGTTGACGTATTCATCTGCTCAGCCACCACTCCTATTGTCACACCTTCGAATGCTCCAAGCAATTTTTCGCGAAATTATAACCCGGAAATACAGTGGTTCAGTGATCTCTTATCACCCAATGTATTTCAGCCTTATAAGATTGTACCAATACAATCAGCCAACTCTACCAAGAGTATGCAACGGAAGACTAACTTAGATTTTCTCTACCAATCAATGTAGCCCATACTACAAAGAGGTTCTTGCCATGTTTATGCTTCACAGAATTAGGGGAGTATAACAAATCAACAGGAAACCAAAGCCAAACGTATAAGCCAACAAACTCACTTTTATTAGCTTAAGGGGAAGATACAAAAACGTCCAACCAATGGACTTTTCAAGCTTATTCTCTAAGCCTATGCAACAATCACTCTCTACTGCCTAAATGGTTCCTCAACACTCGAACTATTGAACAACTAGTTTACAAGGGTTCTCTGGCTATTTATAATGCCAAGAACCAGGGCCAATCCGTATGCAACTCCGTTGCATGCCCCATGAACAGCCATCTGTCCATGGGCAGTTCCCCTAACCGCCAGTTCCACTTTTTAACTGCCAGCTTTAGTGTTGGCTTGCTTAATGACGCCACACCTGTCTTCAACGGTTAGGGTAATGCCAAACTCGGTTATAAAGCACTTTATATCCGTCTCTAACTTGCTCGCACGCTTCAGCACGCTTGAACTTAAGTCCCGCAACAACGCCACTTGCAACTCAGCTTGCACTTTCACCAATTACTGCTATTATGGCCTCGGATGCGCTATTATAGCTTGCATTGTACACTTCTCATTTGAATGCCATCATTCAAGTATTATGCCAACTGAGTCTTGACTTGATTAGTTCCATCTACATGCTTCATATGCATCACTTGCATCTCTTTTATCGAGCAACTATCACCAATGGCGTGTTTGGCCTCACCATTGATGCATATGCATAGTCTAAGTCTTGGCCACAACTTAGAACCATGCCAAAGTCATTCCATGACTTTGCATCTCATCCTTTATTCCTTCCTTGAGCTGGGCTAACTCTGAATAAGGATACACAACACTATCGCATAATGTTGTCAATGCTAAGTAACCTTTCTTGTCTCAGCCATTCTGGCGCTACATCTTCGGACATGCAGCTCCATCTTCCATGTTACCATTTCCGTGACGCGCCATGATTATGCGTCACTATGCGGACCGGTCATACCTATCCAGTAGCCATGTTTCCCACTTCTTCTTTTCTTTTCCATCTTTCTTTGGTATACGTACAATACTCCCACTTCTTTTGTTCATTAATCAACTCCCATCTATCACTTTTTCTTCCTCCAATTCCTTTCCTATTATTCTGTCCGAATACATTAATCTCTCTTGTCAATCACTTAGTTAATTATTCCCTTCCACCGTCTATTTTTCCCTCAACTGTCCAACCACCTTCTTTCTTGATCTTTCTCCACGTTCTGTACCCCGATGCTCTTATCAATCAATTAATTAATCTCATCCGTCAGTTTTCCCATCTCCCTACAGTTTGAAGCTTCAACTTCGTACAATACCTCCACTTCAACTTCGTACAATACCTCAACTTTTTCTAATCCCAATTTTGCAGGATATTATCTCTTTTCTCTTATCGATGGTTCTTATATGCTCCATCAATGGTTCCGTTATTTTCGCTACTTTGGCGGTTCTCCTAATCAGTATTCTTTTTAATGGCGACGTGCTTCTTCTTATACTTCTCGGGCGTTTATTGGCACCGCACTTCATCAACAACTTTCAAGGCCAATCTCATGTGATTTGCAATCCCCATGAGATTGAGGGAGGGTGTTAGAGTATAGGATTGGTAATAATAAATTATATGGAAAGTTTTAGTATTTAGGGTTATATTTAGTATTTGATATATTTAGTATGAATTGATTTACAAGTATTATTCTTGCATACCAAGTTACGGTATCGCTATATATACCCTATGGGTTCTCAATGTAAAATATCCATTCAATAATATAATTCTCTTTTATCTTTATATCTTCTAGTTCTGACTGGGAATAATGATAATGCAGTCGTTGGATTATCTTGTTGCTAGTAATCAAATTCTCTAACCAAACACTTGAGTGACCACATCCTCTGAATCGTAAGATCCCTAAGACATGGGAGCATACCTAGAGCTGGAAGATTCTCACAGTAACTGCAATCCCATAACTTCAATTTCACCAAATTCGGAAGCAGGCGACCCATCCACCTGGGAAGATTTAAACCAGAAAATCCAGTCACAACCAGCTCTCTTAAATTGGGGTGAGGTTGAAGACCTTCCAAAACCATACCATGATTTTCATCACGTTCATCGACTCCCACCCAATCTAGATTTAATTTCCTCAAATCTGTCTTATCATTTAACTTTGCTTTCTTTGCATCTTCTATTCCTCCTCTCATATTATGTAGATCTTTTATAACCAACACCTCAAGGGAGTTGAGGTCTGCTAACTCTTCTATCCCGCTTCCACATACCCCCGTGTCTGCTTCTTTCCTTATCGCGTAAAAATCCAACGTTCTAAGGCAAGTTAGCTTTTCCATGCCTCTAGGCATTGAATCGAAAAACCTCAGGTGTTCAAAGTGTTCTAGTTTCGGCCAATTCTTAATTTCCTTCGGCAGCTCACACGTTCTTTCAAAATCCACCGTCTCCAAATTAAAGAGGTTACTAATGCAAGATTCTGGGAGTAATTTGATTCTAGTACTTCTGAGATCAAGGCACCTTAATCGTGTCAAAGCTCCTAGTTCTATAGGTAAGGCATCTAGATACAAATTATCCTTCAAACTCAAAGTCATTAGATTGGTAATCCAAGTGACGGAATCAGGTATTTTTTCAATTCTCGAACCTGAAAGGTTAAGGTAACTTAGATGTTTTAACAACCCAAGATTCTCGGGTAAGGCTTCTAAATGACGGCAATAAGAGAGATCCAACGTCATCAAATTAGTGAAATTGAGGATTTAATCTTCTTTCAAAACTTCAATATCAGAACATGAGACATCGAGATGCCTCAAATTTTCCAATCACCCGATTCCACCAAGAAACCCATCAACGTTGGAGCAAAAACACAGTATTAATGTCTGCAAATTGTGAAAATGATTTAATGCCACATCATGTGGTAAATCAAACTCACATCTTGAGAGGTCCAGGAACCTCAGATGTTTAAATTTAGATTTAGAAATGGAGAAGGAAGATTTTATACCCCAAAGACCGAGAAAATATAATACACGCAAATGATTAGCAGCAGAAAAATTACCGACTTGTAGATGATGCTCTGGATTAAGAACAAAAATAGTACGCAAATTCTTTGCCTTACACAGCATTTCATGAGTTGTTGCCGACGATCCTTCGTCACATATTATTTGTAAACGACGAACTTGTGAAACATCTTCTTTCCCGTCATGAATCTGATATTCGTTACGATCTGCAACACTCATTGCAAGATCATGCACAAGATCATGCATCTTACATGAAAAGATGACACCATATTCATCCTCCGTTGTGTCCTGAAAAAATGAGTTCCACAACAAAAACTCAAAATAATCATTTCCAACATCTTCAAAGGACCTATTATTTACCTCACTAGATAACTGAAGGAACCCCTCTGCCAACCACATACGAATCAATGTATTTCTTTCAATTACCCAGTCCTTGGGAAATAAACAGCAGTAGGAAAAACATTGTTTCAAAGGTGACGGCAAGTTGTCATAGCTCAACCTTAAGATTGATATGACTTTCGTGATTGCCGGTGAATCCCATAAGCTCTTGTCGTCATTGATTGAAACCCAGTCTCTCTTGGAGTTTAATAAATTCCCAAGAAAGTTCGCCGCAAGTGGTAAGCCATCGCATTTCTTCGCAATGTCTCTCCCAATAGTTATCATATTTTGAGAAAGTGGAAATGTAACTTTTTTTTGGATGATAGACCAACAAACAGCATCAGATAATTTTTGTAAGTTATGGACCTTACCCCCAATAACAGATGCAATTGTATGGCTGCGTGTGGTGACCAATAATTTGCTGCCTTCAACACCATTGACAAGGGCGCCCTTTAGCTTCTCCCAATCTCCGGCATCTTCATTCCAGAGATCATCAAGTAATAACAAGTATCTTTTACCAATCAGTTCTTCTTTAACTTGTCTCGCCAACACGTCGACATTTGATACATTTCCGAACGAACCATCAGTAACGGACTCTATAATTTCTTTTAAAATCCTATAGACATCAAAGTTGTCGGATATGCATACCCAGATTCTTGGTTCAAAGTGTGATTTTATTGACTCGTTTTTGTATACCAATTGCGCTAATGAAGTCTTACCCAGACCCCCCATACCAACAATGGACACGACTGGGAGTTGTTGAGAAGAAGAATTGTGCAATGATGGTGATGATGATGAAGACAACGAAATGTTAGTTAGCATCTTTACAATGTCTAATCTTGCATCCTCTCTGCCTATAAGTGCAGAATCATCTACAACTGATGTAGTTAGCCGATTACGTTGCTTTCTGATTTGATCGACTTGAGAATTACCACTAGTAGTAGCATTCAACGAATATCTGACGCGATCATTAAAAATTTCTTCTAAGATTTTATTCAAGGCTCGGATCTTATAGTGGAACACAAATGGATTGGAGGATTTATGAATAAAGTCGTGAAATTTGTTTGTCAGATGACTTCCTCTTTCCCGTCGACGCATGGTTTCGTAACAGAATTCATCCATAACATCATCGGCATCGTAAACCACGTCCTTGAGCCGTCTCAACCAAAGTCTCACAGTAGCATCAGTTATTTGTTTCTCCTCGGCGTCTGAAATTAAAGCTTGTATTGACTCCAAGGTTCTCCCAAGTTTCCTCAGGTCATCTTGGACACCCCATGCTTGACTGACCTGCTGAGAAATAACGGGGAGCAGTTTCTTCAAGATCTCCGTCACACCGTTAGCAAGAATCCCTTCCACAGCCATTACGAAAAGATATGAAGTATGAATCTGATAAGCCGAAAAATACGAGGTTACGAAGAAGCTTGTATGAAGAAACAGTATGGAAAAGATGATTGAAGATTTCAAAATGAGTGATCGGACAAAAGATGAGATGCTAGTCGTCGTTCTAGACATGTTCTTACAAGCAAATCAAATTATTTGGATTGGTTTGGATTTTTTTGTTATTTTTTTTCTTCGGTTTTTAATCTTGTATTTGCCACTTGGAGAATCATTTAAGAATATTGTAGTTTTAAACTTCAGATTCCCAAATATAAAGGTGACTTTATTTTTTGTATCTATCCGGTGAAGAGCCATTTATGACTGGAACAACGGCATGTGGTGACATGTTCAAGTTCTTTAATGAATACAACAATAATTCATGTAGAGGCATTTACAAATCCCGTTTTAGTTGATGAGCTAGCTAGGAAATTTGCTATTCAGCACGTAGCGCGTTCATCTTACATTTGGTGCTTAATAAGTTAGACACACAAATGCATCCGATTCTGGAAGGACAGATGGCTAAACAGGGGGAAGTTGCAAGACTTGTTCCCTGTTATCTTTAAGGTGGCAAGGGCGAGGGATGCAACGATAAACGACATGATAGCAAACGGAGCTTGGGTCTGGGATTTTAAGAGACATTTGAATGCAAACGAGCAACTGGAATGGGACCTTCTTAGGCGCGACTTAAATCAAGTTCCGACGCTTGTTCAAGAAGACGACCAAATGGTGATTATGGAAAATTTCAGTGTCTCAGATTGTTATGAAAGGCTATCAGGCGTTCTGGACCAGTGTGGGTTTGATGAATTTCTCTGGAGAGTTAATATTCCAAACAAGGTGAGTTTCATTATCTGGGCTACTTTTCATAATTCGCTTCCGACCAGGGAAATGTTGAGTTACCGGGGGGTTACTATGGACAGCGACCGGTGTGTTTTGTGCAACGTCTTCAGGGAATCTGCAAATCACATGTTCATTCATTGTGAGTACTCTTTTCAGATTTGGAATTACTTCATCAGATCCTTTAGGATAGCATGGCCTTTTCCAAATACTATGCTTCAATTGTTCCATCAGTGGTCTAACAATGTGTTGCAAGGTAGGGGTAAGGAAGTTTGGGAAATCTTACAATATGCGATTTGCTGGATTTTATGGAAGGAAAGGAATGGAAGAGTTTTCGGAGGTCGGCAAAAGAGCGTCCAAGAAAGTATTGATTTGGTTAAGCAAACTATAGTTTTATGGTCTTGTGACAATGATACTTTTAAATTTGTGGACACGAGTTTAATCTGGAGTAATTGGGACACTCTGATGGGTATGTAGCTTCCCTTTAACTCGGGGGTGTTCCTGGGTTTATAGGGTTTTTTTTTTCTCTTTAATATAACCTTCTACTTCAAAAAAAAAAAAAAAAATTAGACACACTCTTAACATGCATGGTAGAAAAAAAACTCTTCCAAGTTCCACGTCCAACTAACTTAAGATCCAGATCTGAGATCATCCCAACTTCAAGACACGAACGAACAACGCAAATTAGACATTAAACAATTCAATCCTCCTTATAAGAAAATCAAATTATTTGCTAGTTTTAAAATAGATTTTTTTATATTCATTTTTTTCGTTTTGTACTCCCCACACAGTAATGGGCATCTTATACACTAGTACAACCGTTGACATGGTGGGAGGGCCGACCGAAGAAGAATATGAATATGGCGACTACTTTCACATCCGTTTCAGCAAAAATAATTTTTTCTCCCCGTTTCGGAAAAAGTGATACTTTCATCTCGTTTCAGAAAAAGTGACACTTTCGCCTCGTCTCAGAAAAAGTAATACTTTCGCCCCGTTTAGGGAAAAAGTGATACTTTCGCTCCGTTCCAGAAAAAGTATCACTTTTTCTGGAACACAGCGAGAACATCACTTTTTCTGAAACGGGGCAAAAGCATCACTTTTTCCCGAAACGGGGAGAAAGGATCACTTTTCCTGAAACGGAATGTGAAAGTTTTTTCTGAAACGGAAAATTAGTCGATCCATAAACCAAAATATGGTTACATGATGTGTTATGCATCCTTTGTGGTGGTTTGTATAATGGCTATGCATTTAATTTTCGAGAATTATGCCTAAAATGAAAGTATCACTTTTCTTGAAACGGAGGGAGTACATCGTTTCATTAGTTGCAACAAAAAATTAGTTGCTGCATAAACCAAAATATGGTTACATAAAGTATTATGTATCCTTTATGGTGGTTTGTAAAATTAATATACATTTAATTTTCTACAATTATGCCTAACATGATAAATACATCTAAATATTTCGTAAAAACTCATAATTTGATATTATTGTTTGTGCTCGTTGGATAAGTTTTTTTATTAGCTTTC
Source organism: Papaver bracteatum (assembly GCA_023529315.1). Classification (NCBI taxonomy): domain Eukaryota; kingdom Viridiplantae; phylum Streptophyta; class Magnoliopsida; order Ranunculales; family Papaveraceae; genus Papaver; species Papaver bracteatum. The sequence continues at coordinate 25,388 of JAJJWX010004821.1, forward strand.
CAACGAGATAAAATTTGTAAAATTCCAATGCACGTATTTTTAGATATGTTATATTAAAGTTTCATTCCAATTATACCCCTAAAAAATATGATACATGGAATTATAGTAATTGGACAAAAAGGGAGGGATATTTTTGGTTTTTTGGCCCTAACCATTTCCAATCTTTTTGTTTGAATTTGATGACTTAGGATTTACAAAAAAAGGGGCTATATAAGGTCCCCCTCACTTCGCTCGGTCGGCCCAATTAATGAATGCAAATACAAAATTCATATTCCCAGATAACAAGAGTTTGGAGTACATGAACTGATGCAGCTGTCTCCCGCAAATATTTCATCACCTTGCAAGACTGCAACATGTCATCTTCCTCGGTAGCGAGTTCGTAGTGGTTGCCAATATTTATGTTGAAAATACCACTAAGTCTTAGAAATAAGGGATATTTTGACTTTGGTGCCTATAAAATGGTATAGCTTTGCGTTTGGTGCCTAACTTTGTCCAAATTTGAGTTTGGTGCATAGTCAATGGATTGACCATATTTGACCGTTTTGACCATCTAACAAGCTGTTAAAAAACTTGAAATGACTAATTAAAATCTCACTTTCATCTTATTTACTAACTGTACCATTTCCACGTCCACGTTTATGGATGGTTGAGAACCCTAATGTCTTTTTCTATCCATTAACGCCTCTTCCGCCGCCTCCAAAACCAAATCACCACCTCCTCTACCTAGTCTTCCACTCTAAAATCCTAAATAAACCCTAAAGTTTCCCCAAAATATCAATATAAGATCACACAGTTCGATCAAGGTAAGTTTCGGATCCATCCATATCCATTACGACACCGTTTTCATGTATCTCGATCCAATCCTTATTTTTTTGTAATTCTGTTTTTGAATTATTTTTTTCACTAAAATTAGGGTTAATATTGAACTAATCAGTCATGGATGATATGTGAGAAAGAATTTTGATCATATTTGATGCATCTGATTCAATTAATCCGTTGAACACTAGAAGCAGTAAAATACTGTTAATCAATGATTAACGGTTTGACACTAGAAGCAGTAAACAACACCATCAAATTAAATTGTTTACAAGATATCATTAGTTTATGTTTTTGGCTAATGATTTTCTTAATTCTAACAAAAATGGTATTAATAAGAAAAAATTTGGTGTTGTTTAATGGAGATTGAAAGACTTTGAACAAAGTCCCGATGAAGAAGAAGCATTGTTATCGTCCACTTCTTTTAACGGTTGCTAACTGTCAGTTAAATAAAAAGCTAATAATAAAATTTATGATGATTAGGAACGGCCAATTGATCATCTGTTAGGTCAACGTTTGACAGGGGCCAACTGGGCACCAAACACAAATTTGAACAAAGTTAGGCACCAAACGTAAAGTTATACCATTTTATAGGCACCAAAGTCAAAATATCCCTAGAAATAATATATTAGAAAGAGTTTAGTCCAGTTGACTAAATCAACTGTCTATTTGGTCCATTATATATTATAGTTCGGTCCTGCAAGTTAATGTTTGGTCCTAATCAGGTAATTGATCTCATTTCTGAAATAGTTAGAGAGACAGCTACTGATATTGAAATATCTGATAACTTCTTTCTCTACTGCCCTAAAACAGTTAGAGAGACAACTACTGATATTGAAGTATCTGATAACTTCTTTCTCTACTTCCATTTGTCGTCTTTTGGCAAAAGACCAAAACTCTTTTACATGGATTGGGTGCGGATAATCAAATGGATTTTTGTTACTTAAAATGTATAAGGAGAAAATAAAGCCAATATAGATGACTTTTTATAGAACCTACACATTTTATTTATGTATATAAATATAAAAGTGACATGTACAACACTCCAAGCAAACACCTTAATAATTCCAAAACTATCCGTATGCTTTCTACAAATTATATAAATGCCTTTAATTTAATGGGTATGAATGTCCAACGGATTTTCAAGGTTGCATCTGGGTCCAATCCATAATCCGTAGGATTTCAAAAATCCCATTAGCAAACGGTTCAGACATCCTTCCGCACAAATACGGCTGGTCCCGGTTAAATATGCGGATTACGGGTAAAATGCTCACCCCTAACCAAATACTAATAGTATTAAATTTTTTGAATGAGTGTGTCTGTTTAGTTCTTTTAATTTGGTCTGATTGTTCTAAGATCCCTTTTTAAAATATTTTTTGGTTTAATCCATAAAGTTACTATTTAGTGTTAGGGTGAACATTACTCAATCAAGAATGATGTTGAATTTTTTTTTTTAAAGGAAATATCTTGATTTCATTAATATAATAAGAAAAGATATATCATGTTCAAGTGCATTAAGATGAAAACAATGATAAAATACATATATCTCATTTCACATATAAAACAAATCGATATTTGAAACATGGCATATAAAATATTATGTCTATACCATTTCAATTCTTCTTCTTTCGTTAAGATTAATATGGCCAAGTAAAGAGTAATTTGTGTAGCCCATCGTTATCATGATCACCTCAATTAGCCACTAATCTTTACATAATTGTAGAATTTCAATTGATTTCTAATAATCGGTATTAGGATTAGTTAACATTGCCTCAGACTTCGGACTACAAGCTTTCACAATTTTTATTACTAATCATATAAACAAAAAGTTGTTACTGACTACGCAAAAATTCTTCCGTAGGTGCTAGATCCAAAATAAAGAAACGTCACTTGCATCTTACAGAAGAAATTATGAAGGAATTTCCTAGCATTGGGAATGACTGCATGACTGGATCTTCACTTGATGTACGCCAGGAAATCATGGCAGTCGAAATACCAAAACTGGCAAAAGAAGCTTCATTAAAAGCTATTGAAGAATGGGGTCAACCAAAGTCAAAGATCACTCACTTAGTGGTAACTACTCTCTCATGTCTTGATTTGCATGGTGTAGACCACCACCTCGCCAAACTGCTCGGTCTGAAACCTACGGTGCGACGATTCTGACTGTACAACCATGGTTGCTATGCTGGTGGGAGTGCTTTGCGTCTTGCGAAAGACATAGCTGAGAACAACGCAGGTGCACGTGTACTCGTCGTTTCAAGCGAGATGTCATCCATCAATATCACCACTGGTCCGTCGGAGGAGTATTTGGAGCCACTTGTTTGTCAGGCTCTATTCTCCGATGGTTCAAGTGCATTAATGGTTGGTTCAGACCCGGATACCCCTTCTGGCGAGAATCCACTCTTTGAGATCGTTTCAGCCTATCAGACGATGCTGCCGGATAGCGATTATGACGTTAGTGGAGTTCTAAGACAAGTAGGACCTATTGCTCGACTGTCCAAACGTGTTCCTGAGTTAATAGCTTCTAACATTGAAGAGTGCCTTAATAGACTTTATATTATCTTCTTGCCTTATTTACCTTTAGGAGATTATCTCCATTTACTTGGGTTATAAACACAAAAGATATTATATGGTTTTATATATATTCTAGCCAAGAGGAACATTTCTCCTCAAGAAAATTATCATCAAATCCAAGATGGTATCAGCCCCTCTACGATCCTATTTTCTCTAAACCTTTAAAATCAATGGCGACGGAACAACTGAAGCTCACAAACATTGCATAGGCATATAGTTCTATGCATCTACAACAACCCTATGATGCTTTCTACATGGATACCAGTGCTACCTCATATCTCACTGCTGATTCAGGTACTTTACATAACGTTACTGATTCTAGTACTGTACGGTCTATCTTAGTTGGCAATGGCAATAGCATTCCAGTTACCGCTAGTGGTACCAAGCTCATAAACCTCCCTTCTCGCACCCTTCAACTCAAAAATACTCTTGTTGTTCTTGATATTATCAAAAACTTAGTTTCTGTTCGTAAGTTCACCACTGATAATCGTGTGTCTGTTGAGTTTGATCCATCTGGTTTTTCTGTGAAAGATCTGAGTTCTAGGAGGATTATCCTTCGGTGAAATAGTTCCGGGGAGCTCTACCCTATCACCAACTCTGCCGTTCCACCTACAAAATCGTCCCATCCTTCTCCCATTTCCCTTGCTGCTTTTTCGCCAGATATTTGGCATAGCCGCCTTGGCCACCCTGGAAAGACAATTTTAGATGTCTTACGCAAAAATAATTCTATTCATTGTAATAAGAATAATTCTTCTCAACTTTGTCATTCATGTCAAGTTATTAAACATGTTCGATTGCCATTTTATGAATCTAATTCAATTACTTTTGCACCCTTTGATATCATACATAGCGATTTATGGACCATTCCTTTTCATATCGATACCGGTTTTCGATATTATCTTATATTGCTTGATGATTTTACCAACTATCTATGGGTCTACCCTTTGAAATTTAAGTCCCAAGTTTATAGCAAATTTTTGGAATTTCGTTCTTTCGTTCAAACTCAATTTGAACGAAAAATAAAATGTTTTCAATGTGACATGGGTCGTGAATTTGACAACTCTTCCTTCCATACTTTTTCTCATGATAATGGTCTTGTTTTTCGTTTCTCTTGCCCCCAAACTTCATCCCAAAATGGCAAGGCCGAACGCATGATACGTCGTATCAATGATATCACTCGTACCCTTATGCCTCACGCTTCTGTTCCTACAAAATATTGGGTCTACTCTCTCCATATGGCTGTCTATCTACATAATCTTCTACCCACCAAAGTCCTTAATTTTCACTCACCCGTGCTTATTCTTTATCAACGACAACCAACGTATGAACATCTGCGTACTTTTGGTTGCCTTTTCTATCCAAATCTCTCGTCCACAACTCCTCACAAACTCTCCCCTCGTTCCACTAGGTGTGTCTTTCTTGGTTTCCTCCCAACCACCGTGGATACCACTGCCTTTATCTTTCCACAAACAAGATCATTATCTCTCGTCATGTAAGTTTCAACGAAAATGTCTTTCCCTTCACAAATCTCGCTACAAATACCTCTTCTACTGTCGAGTCTCCACCAAATATCCTCCATTCTTCCTATAACCTCTCTTACCCATCTACACAGCCTGATCAACCTACTAACACTCAGGCTTCCACTATTCCACCCACTACTTCAGGACCATATACCCCTCCTCATTGTCGGTCCAACTTCCCATCTGCTGCGTCTGCTCCACTTCAAACCTCCAAGCCCACGTCAGTCCAACACAACTCTCTTGCTCCACTTGTACGTACGTCAGTTCCTCTTCCTCCACATGTACGTACGTCAGTTGCACCAGCTCCTATGTCTGCACACCCACCTTCCCCTAATAGACCCCTATACCTACGTCAGTCCAATATCTTCTCTAAGTCGGTTTCTCCGGGTCCTCTCTGCACTAATTCCACAGTTGCAGACTCCACCATCTCCTCTTCCCCTACTACTACAGATCCTTACTCCACTACCGTCCCTACTACTATCCTTCCCACTATAGTCTCTACATCCTTTCCACCTATTACTGTCCTTCCCACTACAACATCTCCCCCCACTACAGCTCATTCTCGTCCTGTTACTCCATCCTCCCGTCGCATTTACCGACCGATCCACCGGCTCAATCTCCATGTTCAAACTTTACGGCATATCTCTCCAATTCCTCGTTCTCACTTGTATGCTCTTAGGGATATAAATTGGAATGCCGCCATGAAAGATGAGTACAATGCTATGTTGAAAACTAATACGTGGGAACTTGTACCACGACCTCGTGATGCTCATGTTATTCGTTCCATGTGGCTTTTTCGTCACAAATATAATGCCGATGGATCTTTGCAGCGACACAAGGCTCGTCTTGTTGCTAATGGCAAATCTCAGCAGGTTGGGGTTGATTGTTTTGAAACGTTTAGTCCGGTTGTCAAACCTGCTACTATTAGTATTGTTCTTACTATTGCTACTTCGCGTTCTTGGCCAATCCATCAGCTAGATGTCAAGAATTCTTTTCTACATGGTGATCTGACCGAGACAGTTTATATGCATCAGCCTCCAGGATTTGTTGATCCTGATCACCCTGATTACGTATGTCGACTACGCAGATCGTTATATGGTCTCAATCTGACCCATCGGGCGTGGTTTCAGAGATTTTCCAAGTTTATCACATGTTGTGGTTTCCGTGGTAGTGTATGTGATCCCTCACTTTTTGTTTATCAATCAGGATCCGAAACGGCATACTTACTTTTATATGTTGATGACATTATTTTGACTGCCTCTACTGATGCTCTCCTATGCCGCTTTATTAATTTGATGAACAGAGAGTTTTCTATGTCTGACCCTGGTCCACTACATCATTTTCTGGGCATCAATGTTACTCGTTCATCCTCAGGATTATTTTTGTCTCAGTCATTATATGCACAAGACATCATCGCGCGTGCCTCCATGAGAAAATGTAATCCAGTGACTACTCCGGTCGACACAAATTCCAAGCTCAGTGCTACCTCTGGCCCGGTACTTTCGGATCCCACACTATATAGAAGCCTAGCAGGTGCTCTTCAGTACCTCACTTTTACTCGGCCAGATATTTCATACGCAGTTCAGCAGGTATGTCTATTTATGCATGATCCCCGTGAGCCTCACATGCATGACCTCAAGCGAATCCTTCGCTATCTTCAGGCACCATCAACCACGGTCTATTTCTCTCGGTCTCCTCTATCTCTGGCTTGACAACATACTCTGATGCTGACTGGGCGGGTTGTCCTGATTCTCGACGATCGACATCTGGCTTTTGTGTCTTTCTTGGTGACAATCTCATCTCCTGGTCCTCCCAGCGTCAAGCCACAGTCTCTCGATCCAGTGCTGAAGCTGAATACAGGGGAGTAGCAAATGCGGTTGCTGAAACAACATGGCTTCACAATATTCTTCTAGAGCTCCGACTACCTCTACGACGTGCTACTATTGTTTACTGTGACAATGTAAGTGCGATATATATGTCTGGATCTCCTGTTCAACATCAACACACCAAACATGTGGAGATTGATATACATTTTGTTCGTGAACGAGTTCGTATTGGTGCCATTCAAGTCTTACATGTTCCCTTTGAGAACCAATATGCTGATATATTTACAAAGGGGCTTCCTCGATAGCTATTTGTTCGCTTTCGTTCTAGTCTTAGCGTTTGTTCCTCTCCCGCTCAGACTAAGGGGGTGTAATAGACTTTATATTATCCTATTGCCTTATTTACCTTTAGGATATTATCTCCATTTACTTGGGTTGTAAACACAAAATATATTATATGGTTTTATATATATTCTATCCAAGAGGAACATTTCTCCTCAAGGAAATTATCATCAAATCCAAGATGCCTTAAAGAAGCTTTTACACCCTTTGGTATAAGTGATTGGAACTCTTTGTTTTGGATCGTTCACCCAGGTGGTCCTAACATTCTCCGTCAAATCGAACTGAAAGCCGTCTTGACGGAGAACAAAATGGATGCAACTTATAAAGTACTTAGCGAGTACGGGAATGTGCTAGGTGCGTGTCTTTTCTTTGCCATGGATGAGATGAGGAAGAAGTCGAGCAAAGAAGCAAATTCGACCACCGGTGAAGGCTTGGAATGGGGTGTCGCGTTTGGGTTTGGGCCGGGACTTACCGTTGAAACCCTTGTTCTGCGAAGTATCCCTATTAATATGCCAACTCAAAATTAACTCTTTGTGAAATTGGTCGACAGCTTTTCCAGTTTTTCTTTTATTTCAGTATGTACTTTACGGGTTTGAGATTTGTTTGTTTGTCCGTGTTGTGTGGAATGTGATGAAATTATGAGGTACCATTCTCAAATGAAATCTTGCCTCCCACATTTAGGGGCGACCAAAACCGAATTAGGGGCGACACAAAATGACAAAATAGAAAATAATCGGTAGGTTATTTCACAATCGGAAGGTTATTTCCGGGGCATTTTGTTTTAATGGCCAAACTACCCTTTACAATCGGTAGATAACTATACAATTGGTAGGTAATAAATAATCGAGAGTAAATTTAGTTTGTATGACTTCCGATTATACAGTATCCCCAAAATAAAATCCTAAATCTTTTGAATTTTGATTATCCTATAATCGGTAGTAAATAAAGTTATATTGACTCCCGATTATACAGTAAACCTTTGGCAAAAATGCTACCATAATCAATAGGGAATTTAGGCTACCTTGTTGTATTATTAATTATTCTAAAAAAATATTATTTTTGTTTTAAAAAAAAAAATACTATCATTTTTTTCAGTTTGGCCTTTCTTCTGTCATAATACAATCAAACAAATTTTATTTAACACCAAATATCCTTAAAGAAGAAGACTTACGTTTTTTCTGGTATTGACTTGGGTGAACGATTTACAACTCGACTTCTAGTAAAATATGGCTGGCATTCGTGGGAGAAATCAAACTTCTAGTGGGATAATTTTCTGCAACGATAAGCCTGGACCTTCTGCCATGTCTATTACAAGTCCATCTATGTCGAAATTAAATGCATGAAGTAAGCGAGCAAGCGCCATGTGAAGCAACTAGGTAGCAGAGTTGAATGATGGACACATCCTTCGTCCTGATCCAAAAGGTAAATACTCAAAATGCTGACCTGGAAAAACTGGGTTGCAATAGAAGATGAAATAACACAAGAAGAGATTGTTGTACTCCAAACTTTCAAGGCTCATAAGATTTCTTTTAGACGATTATTTTTACCCTCCCAATATCAATTGGCGATTTCAACAGGTATGCGAAATAATGCCTTCAGGATACAATGAAATCCCTACAACAGAAAAATTTGATTCAAGGTTTGCACCCCTTGACCCAATCAAGAACACACTAGAAAGAATTCTGATGATGCTTTAGAAAGAGATAAAAACAGGTTGAATTCATTATTAAGAATGGGAGGATACCTTCACTACTTATAGGGATATTCATGCCTATTGGATATGCCTCTTCACTTCCAAAATACACATAAGGTGTCTATTGGGAATGGTTGTGTCCTTTATGAACCATCACACCCTTTGGGTGTGCCTCTTCATCTCCAACTAATATCCATTGTGTCTATTCGATGCAAGATGCTCCCCCGTCATAGCGGAAAACTAAAAACAAAACCGTTTTATTTTCTATGTTATTGAAAATATCCAACAATCTCCCCCTATTTTCAATTACCAAAAAACATGAAAATAAAGTAAAACTTATAAAACAGTAGTGGCTGCATCACTCAAGTGACTGCCTACGTACCTGAGTGGGATCAAGCCAACATAGTTCAAGATCAGTTGGGAAATAAGCATCATCGTTGAAATCAATACATAAATGATAGGTATCTTTTGGATTTGAACCTTTACTTAGTGTAAGAAATTCAATGCCCTATCGAGGTTCTATGGTGAAACTAGTCTTGAACCAAGTACCCCCTTATGATAAAACCGGAATCTCCACACATACTGATTTCTTAGATAGTGTGTTCTGTAGCCAGCACGTTAATGGCCATGTGCTTATATCCTGGATTCATGAGTCTTCTTTAGAGAACGGTCTTCTTCTCTTAGGAAACGGCCTGATTTCCATACTCATATAGGTAAGTCTCAAAGGTGTTTCTGCGAGACACATTGTGATAAAAGTTAGACTTATTAAGGATTTTTATCCATCCTGTTTTCTTGCAGAAACCAACACTAATTAGGAATGGGAAGTTTTATATTAGTGCTCTATAATCTCTTCCATAACTTGTTGGTACCACATTGAACCTTGTTTATCTTTTTCAAAACATAGGTTGGGTTTCTGCTATGGGAGATCAACCTTCTTTCAGAGACCTTAGTCTCATTTATGTATACTTCATTGAAAACATTTCCTTTGGGAGACTCTTCGCAAATGGTCTACCAAGTTTTTCTCTGTTTCAATGGCTAACTGCAATTACTCTTTTCTTGAGTAATTGACTTACCGTTCAGTGTCTAAGACTTTCATGTCTTTCCTTTTCATTATAAGTCTCCTTAAAGACGTTTTAGATCATAGCCTGATTCACAAATAATCAAGACTGTTTGAGATGACTTCTTCCAAAATGGGATCTCTACAAGTTAGGTTTTAGGTCATCCTTCCTCATTAATTGCATCCATTTATGCAATCAATTTTGAAAACATTATTAAAGATGTTTTTTTTTTTTAATTTTAAAAAATAATTGTAACTTCTCTAGGAATCATAATTAACAATCATAGTTAATTCACAAGATGTCCTTATAGACTTACATTCACTAGAGGCATAAGAAATTTGCAGGAAACTTATATACTTGTTATCTCAACAAGTATAATACTTATGATGAGTAACTCCTCTACTCATGCATAACCATCTACAAATTTCTACCCAAACCTTAGACCATGTCTATATAACATTTTACATTATGTAATGCAAATGTTCATAATTGATGCATCGGTAACATCGTAACACCTCATCGTTGGATATTTGGTCACGCGCCCAATCTTCCAATATGTTACATTTTCACCGGTATTCCACTTTCATTTCGATGTCATTTAAGACATGCCAATTTCCAGATTTGGAACCATATAATTCTTAATGCAAGAATTATGTTCACATCTAATGTTTCTCAACATTGATGATTTTAGACTTCTAACTTTATAATTCCCACCACAAGAATTATACCCGTACCAAAAATTGTATTCTCAACAATCAACAATCAATGGTGATTTCCCCGCACCAGGAGAATTTATATGGAAGTATCATATAAATTCTCCCCCATTTGGTGATAGTGTTCAATGTAACGAAGTACTGTTGATTCCGAGAATCTAGTACACATCATTTGATTTGAATCAAACGGATCATTACAACTCCTCAATGTGCAGTTCAAGTAAATACTCAAGTTGTTCCTCCCCATACAATTTCCGAAAAAGAAATCTTCAAATCCAAAAAAACAAAAATTGGATTTGGCGCCTTTTACTTTTCAACTAAAGTCTAACACATGGAGCATTGAACTTGATAAATAAAGATAAAAGATTATGCAATCTTCTCATATAAACTACCAATTACCACTCAAACTGCCGGTACTACCCAACTATCATAAGATACAGAGAAGTCTACATGTATTTTGTACAAGGAGACTTGATCATCATATCTTAAAACTAGTCAAATCACAATTCAAGAAATTGTAAACAGTAATCAACCAATACACATAGGATGAAAATATGATATACTCATTATAGTCCTTGAAACAATCAAAGGAAGCATTCCAAATTGTTGTCGGCATCAGGTCTCTCACAAGGCAAAGGTGATTACCAACTATGCATGTTATCGGGTCTGCAAGCCAGTATCTTTATCACAAAGGATAAATTCTACAGAACATATGAGTAAAATTTATAGCATGAATGTGCATGGTATTAGTATACTTCCAAACATCAAATCGATGAAAAGATACATAATCACCGTTTATGGAATCAAAGCAAATTCAGTTTCACATGAAAATTCCCAATGAGACATTTTCTATCTCAAATCCCCACTGATGGATTAATAATAGAAAAATTGAAAGGGACGCTTCAATCATCTTCCCTTATTCAACCATTGGCAATTGGTTGGTCGTATTCAAAACAAGGGAAGGATGACAGTGATTTCAAATAATCACATACGCATAAACTTTCTTAGTCGTTAAATTGATACTAACATTTCTTTGAAGTTCCAGTTCAACCTTTGAATTAAGATGATTCCGATCCACAAACACAAAATTAATTCTTCTAATCGATTTCGGCAGAGAGGATTCACAACGGAGGTTTCTCTAAATTGTTCTCCCTTAATTCTTCGGAGTTTTGTTTTCTCTTCTGAAACTGATTCGTCAACGAAATTTGAACAAGTGATAAAGGTCAAGTTTTGAGCGTATGTGAAGGCCCAGACTTTACCCTTAACACAACATGATATATAACAGAGAACGAGAATCTCAATCTCAATCCTATCGGTGTTTATCCCGGACACCTACATCTCCTTCATATTTTGTAGCCTTCCTTTATAAATATGAACCCAAAAAGAAAATCGTTCACAGAGAATTCCCAGAATCCATTAATGTTGCGTCGAAATCTCATCCTCCCTTATCCAGGAAATAATCGTCTAAAACTGTTGGAAAAACTGGGTTGCAATAGAAGATGAAATAACACAAGAAGAGATTGTTGTACTCCAAACTTTCAAGGCTCATAAGATTTCTTTTAAACGATTATTTCTACCCTCCCAATATCAATTGGCGATTGCAACAGGTATGCGATATAATGCCTTTAGGATACAATGAAATCCCTACAACAAAAAAATTGGATTCAAGGTTTGCACCCCTTGACCCAATCAAGAACACACTAGAAAGAATTCTGATGATGCTTTAGAAAGAGAGAAAAACAGGTTGAATTCATTATTAAGAATGAGAGAATACCTTCACTACTTATAGGGATATTCATGTCTATTGGAGATGCATCTTCACTTCCAAAAGACACATAAGGTGTCAATTGGGAATGGTTGTGTCCTTTATGAACCATCACACCCTTTGGGTGTGCCTCTTCATCTCCTCCAACTAACATCCATTGTGTCTATTCGATGCAGGACGCTCCCCCGTCGTAGCGGCAAACTAAAAATCAAAACCGTTTTATTTTCTATGTTATTGAAAATATCCAACAAATCTCTTCAAAAAAAGAAAATATCCAACAAAAACCACCATCCAGTTGTGGAAGGTCACCCGTGTGCCTGCTTTCACTTCATACCCATTCACAATGCAGTCTTCGATAGCCTCGTGGGGTATGGAAAGTGGTCCAGGAGGGGCAACCTAAGTGTTTCTTTGACAATTGCATGGAGGTGCACAAGGTCTTTGATGTCGCGGTCCTCTATGTTTCGATCATTTCCAACCTTGGTGTCGATCTCATCTTTCGCTTTTCTTAAGACACTAGGATTATTGAGCAGTTCCGAGAGAGCCCATGTCATGGCTACTGATGTGGTCTGCATGGAACCTAAGATAAGGGACTACAAAATGGACCAATCCTAATTAGGATTATTCATTGATTATTTCTAAACATGGGAACAAATTATAGAAATCCGAAATGTGCTTAATCACATACCAAACAGGTGGATTTGATGACAGTATCCCGACTGTGAACAGCAAAGAGATCCTCATTTTCCTCATCAAGAACCGATAACAACACGTCCATGAAGATGAAGTCATTCTCTTTATCTCCACCATTACTCCTTGCTGCCATTTGAAGTGTTTTTTTTTCTGTTTATGCTCTCCAAGCCATTTTGTAGCAAACAAGTTCATCTCCTTGGCTACCCTCTTCATGCGTTTCTTTTGTCCGTCCACATCCAGCCACCCAAGGAATGGAAAAACATCAGATGCAACCGGAACCTCTAACAATGAGAAAAACTCTTTGATCGTCTTGTGTAGCTTTTTACCTTCTTCTTCTTCCTCCTCTTTGTTATGATCATCCTTGGTGTCAGATTCATCATCATTCTCGCCGTGCTGGTTAAATAGAGAATTGCCCACAACTAGCTTTAACGCTACATTCAGCGTCAGCTCTTTAAACGCTTCACTCATGTTGACTTTAACCCATCCAGCAGCTACATCGCTTATCTGACAATGTTGGTATAGTCCTTTTATATGGTTGCTGATCTCTGAGTAAGGGATATGCTTGAGCGACTCGAGACGCTTATGCGAGAATAACTGCATATTAGCGATCTTAAGGATCTCACGCCAGTAAGGACCATATGAGGAAAAAGCAAAGTCGCCAACATTGAGGTACTTGGAAGCAGCAGTATGTGGACGATTAGCAAGGAACCTGTCATTAGTAGAGAAGCATTCTTTAGTCATCTCCCAACTGCTCACCACTAGAGTCGGGTGCATACCGAACCAAACAATGAAAGCAGGTCCGCTCTTGTCAGACATGTCCGCAAGGATTTTGAATAAAGGTGTAGCAGATCTAACTAGCTGAGCAAGATGACCAATTATGGGCCATGCGCCGGGAACTTCAGGGAGCGACAGAGTCGAGGTTTTCCTATTCCTTGGCTTCATAGTCGATGGTTTCTGCAGATGATACCAAAATAAAACTGATTGATCGGTACCAGGCTGAGTGATCTCGCGTACATACTGGTTACCTTCAAAGTGGAATAAATATTATGTAATCAATATGGTATGTTATTGTAAACACTATCTTCGCACTAAATTATATGAGATCTCCAGAATTATTAAATGCTAAAAGTGTAAATCTTGCCGGCTATCTGCCGGATAGATACTTCTAAACCGATCAATCAGACAGATAAAACAGATTCTGAACCTGTTTACCCGTTTGATCCTGGACAATCTGTTTACACTTGGATGATACAACTTTGGCTAAAAATCATTTTCAACACAAGCAAGAAGAGAAGTCCATGAAAATGAAAATGTAGCACAGATGATTCTTACATTCTTACAATAATGGACTGAAAACACCAGCATTTCCCTTGTTTTTAACCATATTGTGCTGCACCTCATAACTCAAGTGTATCGTTTTCTCTAACTCTTCATTACATTTGCTAATCCCTCCAATATGGAGAGGATAAAAGTACCAAATTGATGATTCTTAACCCCATACTCATTCAGGGCTAATGAAACTAATTCACAGACAGAAAATATTTGTCTGTTTTTTCTGTTTACTCCTAATTTCTCCTGTAAGCAATAACACAATCTGCATAAGCCATCCCCAATCATTTTTAATAGAACAAGAGAACACTAGGTGAAAAAATTCTCAAGTTGCGATCTCTTCCACTTCTGAGTTGAACACAAAACTTGGAAACGTCGTGGTAATATCCCTGTGAAGTCCAAAAATAAGAGAAAATATATTAGGTTTTATGACATGTCAGTCATTGGGCGGCATATATATATGAGCTGCAAAACGTTGTTTAGTTAATAACTTAGAAGCTAATCAAGGATTTATACGGACTTACCTTAGATAAGTGAGGGTCATAATCTTCATTAACGATGGATTTCTTGAGACAAAGTTGAGCCATTCGGCTTTATCAATCTTCCCGTCCTGATTTACATCCGCGTCTAAAAATGTCTGATCACATAATCAATAAAAATTAGATTTGTTGATGCCACCCAGTTTATCTGAAAGCTGGTATTGCTGGATGCAAATGGGGCTCATTAATACAGCATTCAGCGAAACCATTTCACGCAACAACGAGTTACCTTATCAAGTATGATCTCTATGGTTTCATCAGCTAGCCTCATTTCTGATTCACACAGAAGTGCGATTAACATCTGTTTGACCTGATGAAACATCAAATGCACTTTTAAAAAAGAAGTACATTGGGAAATTTGTAGCGTTAGAATCAGCAAAGACTCCAGTAATAAGAAAAACACAATATTGCTGAGTGAATCACAGAGATTTTGCAGTGACATGATCAAAAGAATAAACTGATGAACGACAAGTTCTTGGATTTGAAAGATTTATTACCTCTTGACGCTCAATGAATCCCGTACTGTCCATATCATAGAGCCTGAACGAAACTGCAATCAATAGTAAAGTTCAGAAAATATATCAACCGACCTGCAAATCCTAGAAACAAATAAACTTGTTCCCCACTTACACTCGATTTTGTCTTCAAATGGAGCATTTGGATGAAATACATTAAGTGATCGAACAAAGTCACCAAAATCAATCACTCCCTTCCGCTTCACATCAAATAGGTCAAAAATCTACATGCATAAATGGTACACATTTGAAAACATGAACAGAACATTCGGAGTGGGAACAAAGAAAAACTATATGCAAAGAACTAAAGAAAGATTTTGGGGCGACAATTAGAGAGCCCAAAACACAATCATACACCCAGGAAGGTGGTGCTATACGAACGACTTGTTGGCAAGTTTTACACAAGTAAGATAGAGGACCATACCCGATTGGCAAAGAGGTTTTCCTTCTTTCTGTTCTTAAATAAAGCTAATTGAAACTCTTCCTGCATACAACAAACAAACAACCATTGCTGTTATTATTCCTTGCGATCTAAGAATAACAAAATGTTCCATTAGAGAGGTATTTTGCCAGCTAAAGAAGGATGGCTGGAAAACTGACTAATGGTTCCACTCTTACGCTTAGCTTTACCACACTAGACTATTAGTTGGAGAGCAAATAAGCTTTTACTGAGACCTATGTAAACAGGGACCTTGGTAAATCACCTTACACTTAGTAATTGGAAGCTTTAGTACATCTGTATATATAGAGGTTAACGTAAACAATAGATAGGTCAAATTGGATTTAGTCAGTTGATACTCCATCTTCCAAAGTAGGCCTTAGTGCCTTTCTTTAAGAAGCTAAACCATTAGGCAATGATTACATAACTAACATTCCAGCTGTGAATCTAGTAGCTCTAGGAACTCTCAAGTACCCTCTTCTAAAATGTGCTACACGCTAAAGATTTATGGCACAAAACGGTTCGAAGCTGGACATAACATACATAACCTAGATGGGAAGGAAAACAAAGGAGTTCAGCTGTATAGGGATGTGGCATGACCGAGAAAAAAACTCCAATTTTAGCAATAGCAAGAGCAACAAAAATGACATACGCAGTCCAAAAAGACAAGGAAAACCATGATGAGTTACAGATGTGAAACATACCTTACTTATCAACCCATCATCAATCACAGAACTGCTAATACTCTTGAACAACTCAAATAGCGCTTCAACTTCGCTTACACTGACTGAAATTTCAAAAAAGATTTATGAAACATAAGCTATCAACATACAACCTCAAAATCAGTTTAACCATTCTAAACCAAAAAATACAATGCTACCAAAATCCAATTAAAATTGCTTACACGCAGTCTGCGAAGCGAGAATGACAGGGTTCTCGTGTCCAGGGAACTGTTTTCTAACCTTTGAATTAAAACAGCCCATTGACTAACCAAAGCCCCTAAGCTTCAGTATAATATCTCCTCAATACTTGCATATTCAAAACCCTAAGCCAAATCAACCCCTGCACCAAAACACCACAAGATCAGTTCCAATCCCGAATCCCAACAAAGGGTTCTCACAGAACACATTAAATCACAAAACCCATATTTTAATTTCTCATAAAAATCAACATAAATCTCTAATTTAATCATAATCACAAAAAGGAGAAAAAAAATTAGGAAAAATTAAAAATCAAATCTTTGACATTACTTAACAAAAACACAATAGATCTCTCTATAAACAAAAACCCAATTACAATAAACCAGAGTGGATGAATTGAACTTACTGAATATGAATTTCACCAAGAGATTTCTAGCTTTTCTGAGCTGAAATTAGTTTTTTTTTTTGTTTAAAAAACACGTTTTTGTTGTTGAGAAAGAAGCAAAATTTGGGGGTTTTGTTCTTATTTCTGGAACGAATCTATTGAAGTGGGTATAAATAATGGGAAACCCTAAGTTTGAAGATTGTTGCAGTCAATCAAGAAACTAAGAATGCGGTTTTTTCTTTACAGAGAGAAAGTGTTGGAGTTTGTTGCTGTGAAAGCAATAATGATCTGTATCTTGTTTCTCTCGACTAACGGTTGAGATTCTCTTTGATTTTCTATTTTCTTTTTGTTGGTTATTTTTGGTGACTCAGCATATAAAGTTACAAACATTTTTTACCAATATTTGCTGAGGTGGCATCTGAATTTGGACCCGAACTTAGCACGTCGATCTCATTGCAATACCTAACCCATCCAACCAACTTTACGCTATTATAAATTTTTACCACTACGTTATTACAAAAATTTACCAACTTGTCAAACCTAACTATACAACTGCACTATGTTAAATACTTTTACTGCTACGTCAAACTCGACTATACAACTACACTACATTACAAACTTTTATTATATAAATTGGACCCCTAACATCCTTCTTAGTGAGGTTGATGTAAAACCACTAACTTATATAAGACTGGACCCATAAAGGTCTACTTCCTATTCTTTTTTCTTTTTTCACTTCAAAATTATGGATCTGTTTTTTTGAAATTTGTACTGTGGAGGTCTGGCATTTCGGCAAAGAAAGAAGCACCTGTGCATTTCCTGACAGACCCACTTGAAGGGAGATCGACACTAAGACCAGCTGATGTTCTTATTTTTGGATGGGCTAATGGGAAACACACATGTGTTGACCTCACCGGGTATCTCCTTTGGTAGGAATTGGACATGGCACCTTTGATCGAAGAAAGAGCAAAGCTAAAGGCTACCTCGTGTAAGATATCGAAGCATGAGAAAGCATGTGTTGACAATGGGCATGCTTTCGTCCCTTTGCTTTTGATACTTTTGGCTATTTGGCTCGAAGCGGTTGGACTACTCAAGAGGGTCCAGAAAGTCATGCGTAGCAATGTAATGACCCCTGGCTCACGAGATTTTATTTTTAATAGGATAGGTTTTGCTATTCAAAAAGGGCTAGCGGCACAGCTTGTCGCTCGCTTGCCTAGTATGTAATTTTTAACTTTGTAATTTATAATCAAATCAAATTTATGAAATGTGAAACTGTTCTTTACCAACAAAAAAAAAAAAAAAGATGTCTAATGGAAAGTTATCTTCAACGTGGAACAGTACTTGTAAAGAGAACGTTGTGGCCTTGAGATTAGAATTGTCAATGTGTCCGGGTCCTCCCGGTGGACCCGCACCCGGATCTAGGGATGCACAAAACCGAACCAAAACCATAAATCAAAACCGAAACCGAAGAATTTAAACCGAACCGAACCAAAATCATACTCTAATGGTTCATTTATGGTTGTCAGTCCCAGAAAACCGACACTATCTGTTTTGGTTTTGGTTTCTTAAAAAAAACGAACCGAAAACCATATGGTTAACCGACTGTTCCTAGCCATAGGATCGAAATGATATTAGCCACAGCATGTTAGATATTTTACCTTAATATTGTAATACATCACTCGAGTCTTCTCTTCCCTATGTTTCTCAAAACTCCATCTCTCTTGTTTCGTTCTTCCCTGAAGTGAAAGAACTACCACCACCAGTCCACCACCAAGATCACCATCACCTTCTTATTCTCTTTGTTTTACTTCTTCTTCTACTTTGTTTTACATAGGATTGTAACAAAACTCAGCATCAGATTGAAGCTGGAGTAGAAGAGATTGAGTAGAAGTTTGTTTATAAATCATTCGGTTAACCAAAAACCGTTTGGTTTTTAACAAAACTGAGTAGAAACCGAAACCAATAAAACCGAATAGGCTATATGGTTTCATTGGTTTTTATTATTGGAAAACCGAATACTTTGGTTTCGGTTTAGGTTTTGCCAAAAACCGATAAAAACCGAACCATGTGCATCCCTACCCGGACCCTACTTATAAAAGTCGTGTCCGGTTCCTAAATTTGTTGACCAGAACCGGACCGGTTAAAAATCACGAGTACCCATCGGTTTCGGGTACCCATTGGGTATCAAGAAAACTATTCACAAAATTCAAAAACATAATATTATTCTCTTTTTTGCTTGAATCTAAATTTATTTTACAAAAAAATATTATTGTTTCTTTATTAATGTGTTAAATAAAGATTAAATGTAAGAAAAAAATCGAAATATGAGAAAAAAAAATCTACAACAAAACTAACAAAATACTTATAATTTGGCTAAAAAGATGAATAAAAGTTAGAATAACCGGGTAGCCATTACCCGCAGGTATCCGACGGGTATTACCCGTTTGGACCCGTTAAGATTTGGGTACAATCGGGTGATTACCCATCGGTTCCAAAGTTGTTAATGGGTCCAACTTTAGGACCTGGAACCGGACCCATTTCTATAGGATCCGGGTCCGGGTAATGGGTACCCATTGACATCCCTACTTGAGATAGTTGAGTTATTTTTAAACTTAGTTCGTTCTTTATCCCATTAATGATTAATCTAATCGGACGAGTTGGATTGATTGACCACATTTTATTGGTAGTGAGAGTAAATGACTCGAAGTTTTTGAACAATGATGAGCCGAACTCGGCGAACCTCAAAAAGTATTGTAGATAGTTGATTCTCCCGTTTTGGAGAATGTTGTAATGAACCTGAAAACATCGTAATCCTAAACCGAACGCGACAAACCTGAAAAGTATTGTAAAAAGACGAGTTGAAAACTAGTTACAATGGTGAATAAATAAATTGTCATACCATATATCTCGTGTCTGACTGAAACATAGACTAAACTAGCGAGATATTAACTGACTTACCTATTTGATGGAAGCAATATTATATGTTTGCAAATTTCCAAATAAAAAAGAAAACTCACTTATATTTGTCAATCTGGTTGAAAAATAAACTTGTATCTCAATATTACTCGAATTTATTGTTGAGATTATTAGTTCCACATTGTTTGGGTTACCTAAGATCTTGCGGTTTATAATATTTAGGGCTACTCCACCCATTGTCAATTGGTTTTGAGTTGGATTCTCATATTCATATTTTAACATGGTATCAGAGCATGCTATTTTTGTCGAGTCATTTGACTAAACCTTTACTCCGCGTAACCACCCAATTTGACTGAACTTTTACTCCGGGTAACCAACAAATTTATTGTGTATGTGTTAGACCCAACGAAGCTACACGTGAGGGGGCGTGTTGAGATTATTAGTCTCACCTTTCCGAGTAACCACCTGATTTGACTGAACCTTTACTCCGCGTAACCACCAGATATATTGTCCATGCGTTAGACCGGACGAGGCTACACGTGAGGAGGCGTATTGAGATTATTAGTGCCACATTGCTTGGGTTATCTAAGATCCTGCGGTTTATAATCCTTTGGACCTCCACTCACTGTCAATTGGTTTGATTTCGATATCCATATCTATATTCTAAACTTTATATTGAAGTGGCTTAAATACAATTCAACAACTTTATATTCTAAACTTTATATTGAAGTGGTTGGTAGAACAACTTCCTGCTACACTAAACGAGGTTCCATACTCATGCATTACCCGTTTGGAACAACTTCCAGTTTGTGCCCCCAAAATGTCAATACTTTTTGTGGTCAGCTGCTCAAAATGCCATTCCAACAGTTGATAATCTACTAAGAAGAGGCTGCCAAATCCAATCAACAACTTGTGCTCTTTGCAATTCTCTGCCAGAATCTGTTAACCATCTCTTGTTACACTGTGAATACTCCCACAAAGTATGGTCATATTTCTTAAATGGTTACAATATAAGATGGGTGCAAGGAGGAACGGTTTCTTTACAACTGCAAGCTTGGAAATTTAGAAGAGGAAGAAATAAGGGGAGGAAGATTTGGCCACTAATCATCTTCGTAGTGTGCTGGTCACTTTGGAATGAAAGAAACCGAAGAGTAATGGCTCATAAGAGACCCAAAAGTGTAGCAGAAACAATCTTAGAGATTAAGAATCTCATCTACATTTGGGGGGGGGTCATCAACAATGGTTCATTGCTATTTCCTTCAGAGATTTGATTACGCACTAGAAAGTCATTCTTGACTCCAGTTAGCATATTCTCTTCAAAATGTATAGGTTGGGGACTAACCTTTGTAAAATCTAAATGGGGGCTTTCAGCCTTTTTACATTTTTTTCTATTCATAAACCTTTCAAGTCAAAAGAAAAAAACTGCGTGTAAAAAAAAAATTATTTTTTATTATTTTTATTGTAGCATTTGATAATCAAAATAAATAATCTTTTATCCATGAACACAATCGAAACAAATAAAAAATGGTTATGGAAAGATCGAAAATACCAAATAAATTATTTTCTTGTTTTGGTTTTGGTTTTGTTAAGCAGGCTTTCAACCTTGCTTTTTGTACGTTTTTCTGCAGTGGCTTCATGTTCTCCATGACTGCTACCTGTGGCTTTTATTGAATTTGACCTTTTTGTGTCAAAAAAAAAGAAAGATCGAAAATACAAATAGTACTCTCAAAACATTATCCCAAAAGCTTGTTAGCGAGTTATACACTAATTTTTGTTAGTTTTGGTGATGTCTTTAATCTCAGTTTGTCTCAGAATTATCGGGGAAAATGAATTCTCAATAGTGATGCTAAAAAAATAAAATTGTAAAGAATAATATCATAGGAATATTCTAAAGAGAAAGATCAACTATCAAAGTCAAAAAGAGACATTGGGAGAAAGATGTTTGGTCGGCAATTATGCATGGCTATGATGAACAAGCCTAAATTGATGTCTTCACTTTTCAAGTTTCTTAAGACTTTATCATTCAAGGAGAAGAATATCGGTAGGAAACTACTAACAAAAGTGTAACTTGTTGGCATCTAAGAGGAAAAAGTGTAAAAAACATATCCTAAGCCATATCTTATCTATCTACCACCTTTTCTTGATTGCTAGTCTCACTTTGGCTTTAGAAAAAGGAAAAAGGAAGACCAATTCTAGACAAACTTATAACATTTAACGGTTCATATTTGATGAATGATAAGATTATAGTTGCATCCACATTCTAGGTGATAACCTTCAATTACACCAAACTAACCGAACTTCAAAAAGAATGATCTTGTACATTCTAGGTGACACTGTGGGATAGATGTTGGTTGGTAACTTGGCATTATCGCATTGATTAACAAAACATGATTAAGTTGATGTCTTGTCTAGGACCTTAGCTAATTATCTACAAACTTTATTTAATTGTCATTTCACTTTGGCTCTTAAGAAAGAAAATTCGGTAAAATATAGTTGCATTTATAGATGACAAATTAAAAAAGAGAAGGGGCCTCTTCACGCTTTTATTAGAATCCTATTTTTGGGTTGAAAACGGATGGGTTTTTGGGCTATTTGGGGTCATGAAATAACATCCCATACCACCCCTTATCTATCATTTTTTCTAATGTCTAACATACCCTTAATTTGATTAGTGTTAATTAACTTAATTAAGATAATTAATCAGTCTTAGTGAATCAATTAGACTAATCAAAACTATAATCTTTTAAAAATCAAAACTTGATTTTTTTGAGTTTTGAAGAAGGAAAAATGATGATTTTGGTGAAATTATTTTGAATTTTTTTGAAGCAAAATGATAAAACCCTTCATCACAAAACTCAAGATAAGTTTATAATGAACTCCCAACATCAATTTCATCAATTCAAATCCGTAAAAAAATATGAAAAAATCTGGAATTTGATGCTCTTACGGCCTGGATATTTTGTCGACGCAGCCGTAATCCACTTATTATGGCTTGGATATGATGACTTCCCAGCCGTAAACTATGAAAACGGCTTGGATATAATGACTTCCGAGCCGTAAATTTCGAAAACGGATGGGAAGTTAAGAACTTCAAGTCGTTATTCAACGAGAATCTCCTGAGTCTATTTTACGGCTAGGAATTCTTATATTTCCCAGTCGTAATTGAATTTGTAAGCTGAGAAATTTTTCATTTTCAACATGAAAATTAGTAATACTTTCATTAATTAGACCACAATAAAACCCATTACATACTTAATAGATCACCGTTACAAAGTTGGTTTTAATAACATCCCTTTCGATGTGTTAAGAAGTCTTTGATGATGGTGAATTGAGCTTCCAAGTTGAAATCATAACCTTTCCATTTTCTCAATTCCTTCTTAGCTTGAGCCTCGACTTCTCTATCAATCTCACCTCTAAGTCGAAGTTGGCTGCACATATGACGTAAAGCCATATATTCTTCCACATTTTTATGTATGTCTGAAAATCGAAGATACAATTCAACCCTATCGCGGTTGTTAGTGTTACCTATTTCACAAAAATTCTCAAAAATATTACTCCAATACGATTTACTGGCTAAACCACCTTGCTTTCGTTCTTCTCCCTTCTTTGGATAGCATAGTACAAATTTTTTGCAAAGAGATAAGTCTTCTTCCAAAGTAAATTTGGGTTTATCCTTTGAGTACATTGCATTGAGTTTGTAGAAGTTTAAGTGGAGATTATTAGTGTAAAAGGAGTGACTTTGGTTTGGAGTGGATGGTTATATGGAGATGGGAGTTATTTCAAGTTTAAATAAGTGGTTGAACAGCTAGAACCTTCTATAGATTAGTCTTCAAACGGATCTATTTTTCAAAATTCAAAAAACTAGCCGATATGATTTGGTATTCATAATTATAGGAATTTACATCTTGGAAAGAGCAGAATAGACCTAGCCGTTATTATGTATTAACAGGATGGATTTTTGGGGTGTCATATTTACGGCTCGGTGGTTCAATCCGTAACACTTAAGTGTTTTTTTTGTCAGAATTACGGCCCGGATATATATTTAATTCCAAGACGTAATTATGTTACAGCCAGGAAATACAAATGTCAACCAAGCCGTAAACCAAAGCTCCATTTTTTTTCCAGTTTTACGGATAGGAAATCCAACCGCAAATAAAATAACGGCTAGGAAACGTAGCCGTAACATAGGTTCAGTTAAATTTTGAGTATCCAGGGAAACATACGGCCCGGTATTTCCTAGCCGTTTTTTGATAACGGTCGGGACTTTTTATCCGTAATTCTGTGCAATTAAATTTGACAAGGATTATATGAACTTTCGGCTAGATTAAGTGAAGGATTGACCAAGCCAAAAATGCACAAAAATTTAGTGAATCTTGATTGATTCTTCAGTTTTCTTAGATTAGATAATTGTAAAGACTAACATTCATTAATAAATGCAAATTTTTAAAAATTCATCCATCCAAATCCATAACCAAACCACAAAAAAAGTAAATAGACAAAGTGTTAGATAATAAATGTTCCATGAAATGAAGTAATATAATGAAAAGTAATTAGTCATTCACTTTCACTTGATCCCTCCTCCGAAGTGGTTTCCAAAAAGTCATCCACATCGTCCCTTGCCTGAGGTTCCACAACTTCATCTATAACTCTAGATTTTCTACCTCCACCATGTCCACCTCGAGCACTTGTTCCACCTTTTGGAATTGGTCCAGTACCTCGACCACCTCGAGCACTAGTTCCACCTTTTGCACCTCGAGCACTCGTTCCACCTTTTTCACCTCTACCACCTCGGCCGGCTTTTCGTTGCTTAGATTGAACTTGGTCAGGGGGGGGGGGGGAGTGTCCGAGTCGTCACTAGGAGATGGACCCCTAGCCCTTTTAGATATACTTGGTGCTTCAACAGGATATAAACCTCCTTTCTCCGGGAGTATTATGCCTTTAACTCGATTCCGCTTTAATCTGAGCTCAGCTACCGTTAAATCCTGACCCAAATCAATCATACGACTGAGGTCTTTGGCCACCCAATTAACTCGCTCGCCCTATTTTTTCATATCAAACACACGTACTCCGATTATTCATAGATAATTAAAAAAAACATCATATAAAAACATAATTAGCAGTATACGTACCACCATCTCCCGCCAATCATTTTATTCACTCCTTGGTGTCTTTGAACTCTCTTTCTCTGCATTCCTGTAATGTCTCCGCGCCTCCGGATCCAAATTTTCCACATAAGGATAAACCCACTCTCCATATCATTTCATGTAATTCGTATCCGCTTGGGAAGTACCATGTTCTGCTTCAAGGAGTCTTTTACTCATTTGGTTTACTTCTTCGGAACGAGCATTCCAATGGTCGATTGCTGGTGCATTTTCATAGTTCAATTTCACCTGTTTGTCCTTAAATTGGGAGGTTCCTACGCTCAGTGGAAAAGGAGTCTTTAAAGAAACAATTTTTTGGACAATACCGATTTGGCGGAGCGTTCTACGAGGATCTAAAATGATAAACCCGGTTGCATGAAACAAAGGTCCCATATAGGTTGCCACATCAGAAAAGACTATATCATCAATTTCCTCTTCACCATCCTCATCAAGTTTCAAATATGGAACAAAAACCACATCTTCAATTGTCAAAGCATCCAATTTGTTCCTCATGTCGACTATTTCCGTCTCTTTCTCCTTGTGTTGGGTCCCTCCAAAAGGATATCTCCCTCCTGTAGGTTTATCTAGAGCCCAATCTGTATTCCGAGGAGGCTTCAAGCTTTTAAAATGGTCGTAAGACCAAGCCTACGGCAAAAAATTAAAAACTTTGTTTATAAATAAGTTATTACACAGTATATAAAAGTAAATAAAACAAATAAACATTTGTTATATTAAAACAAAAAAGATACCTGGACAAGAGCAACACATCTCGTAATTTGTTTTTCGTTCCATCTTGAAGCTTTGCAAAGACATTCCAACACATCAGCAAGGAGGGAAGTGCCCCACGAGTACCTAGGTACCTCGTGTGTTTCCTTATCCAGACTGAGAGTCTTCAACCGCTTAAAATAACATGCATTTACCTTATTGCCTGAGAAATCGGGGAAAAGGACGGTCCCAAGAGCATGCAACAAGTAAGCTATAGCCGTATGTCTATCTCTTTCTGTGTCCATCACCACCAATCCACGATCCGCCTTGTGTTTAGAATCTCCAAAATGTGCCCTTAGACAAACCAAATTAATCTTCCTTGACACATTTACTACTTCACTAAGTACGCCCGGTGTACTAGATTGTCTCTTAGATCTAGGAGGTGCTCAAGACCCGATATCAAACTCTTCTTCAGCTTCATCTTTACTCCACCCCAGACAGTTCTTCGCCAAGGCACAAAGCTCATCAAAAGGCATGGAATTGTTGAAACCCTCAATCACTGTCTTTCCTTCCAAATCTAGACCAGTGATTTTCTTTGCGTCATCCGGAGTGATAGTCATCTCGCCGAATGGTAGGTTAAAAGTAATGGTTTCAGGCCAAAATATTTATCTGAAACCACAAAATGTGACAACATCATATGTCTTCTGCAAAGCATCGATTCTAGACCACAACCCCGAAGCTTTGACCAAAACTTTCACATCTGGATGCTCATCGTCCAACGACCAAAACTTTGCTTGTTGGTGCTTTAGTTTTGGGACAGCTTTATACGGAAACTACCAAAAAAAATGGGTTGTAAAAATAATAATTCATAACAAAATGAAAATAACATATATGTAATTTGATTTATTATCTTTGTGCCACAAACCCTATGTGCCCATGAAGAAGTGTAGCCAATCAAGACGGAACGATCTCTTGGCTCACCCCAAAGGTCTCCCATTCCTCTTGGGAGGTAAAGGCTGCATGGCATCAATTACTTCTCTTGGCGATGTCTTATGTTTATACTCCTTCTTGCCCTCCTCTTTGCCCTCCTCGACTACGACTTTACCATTATCAATAGCAGCAACACCACTAGAAGTGCCAACTTCAGTACCTCAGGTAACAACCAGTAAACCTTCATTTCCACCACCACTAGAAGTGCCAAGAACTTCAGTCACATCAACTTCAATTCCTTTAGTAATAGCAACTTCAGTTCCCCCAGCAACTCCAACTTCAGTTCCTCTAGTGACTCCAACTCCATCTCATGCAGTCACAACTCCGATTGCTTTCCTTGCGTGTGCACCCAATGGTTTTGAGTGACGAGGTTGCGGAGTAGGATCACTAGAAGGTGTTACTTCTTGGGATATTTTCTTCTTATTTTCTTTCCCTCTGTTCCGAGACAAACAAGGCAAGAAAACCAAAAGTATATAAGAAATACGTCTGGCAAATTAGACAGGACCAATCTGAAAACATAAATTACGGCTAGGTAAAATGCAGAGTCCAAGACACAAAACATATTATGGATAGGAAACTTTCAATCGACCAAGGAGAAAACAATATTACGGCTAGGAAAACCCATACGAATGTGTATTGCAAGTTCACAGTAAAATACAGGGCCTAACACGGCTAGGAATTTCCAAGACGTAATGTAAAAAACGGCTAGGAAACTGTATATTACGGTCAGGATATAAATATACGGTTGGGAAAAACGAGACGTAACAACAAAACAGTTGAAAAAAATTGAACACAGAAGAACATACGGCTAGGAATATCCTAGCCATATAATACTGGTTACGAATGGGAATGCTCCATTTTGTACACGTCGATTTAGTTACAGGTGGTAGTTCTTATATATCCCAACCGTGTTATATATAAACGGCTTGGAAATCGACAATTCTCAACAGTGGAACCTATTTACGGCTGGGAATATAAGAACTCCCAGCCGTAAGCATTTTCAGAAACCGTTTTTTCAGACCTAAATTTTTCGAAACCAACTGATTAATCAACGAAACGCTTAAATAAAGACTTGGTTTTTTAATTCATACCTTATTGCTGTCATATTAGGAGATTCAGCGGCTGGTGGAACTCCTGCATTCACACCCGCTTGATCTTCACTTTCATCTTCAGTGGATGAAGTTGATTTCTCTGCTTCAGTAGGAGGTTGATTCGACTGGGATTCACCTAGATTTTCCTTCGGCTTCATGGTTTTATAGAATGAGTTTAATCGACGACGAATTTTTTTTGAATCGACGATTAATCGTTGAAACATAAGAAAAAAGAAAAAAGAAGAAGAAGGAAGAAAAAAGAAAATGAGAAGAAGAAAAAGAAGAAGAAGTAGAGAGGGGGCGGCAGTTTTTTTCCTTTTAATGTCGGCCGTTTTTTTCATTTTTTTTTTTTTTTTGATTAGATTAGGTAGTTAATGAGAGGATATAAGGGGAATAAATTAAAATTATAGAGGGTATTTTAGAATTTTTACGCAAATCTGATCCCCTATAGCATTTAGACTCCATTTAGTAAAATAACCCCCAAAATTCATCACCCCCTAGAGCCCCAATAATAGGATTCTTTTATTAGCCAAAACATGGAACAGAAATTTACAAGGCTACTATAAAGGTTACCAAATTTTAAAGAAACTAATACCAAGCAAAAACTATATCGAAAGATCTCTCACGTGTTTTCCATGTGTTACACCCACATGGTATTTCTTGGTGGTTATAGAGTTACATTGTTATTATTTTTCCGAGAAAAAGTTACATTGTAATAACTTTAAATTTAATTTTGGTGAGAGCATATTGTTCTCATCGTGTAATGTTAATACCGGCACCAAAAAATTAAATTAAATTAAACAAATTAAAATTCTTATGCTAATTTTCCTTTTAATATTATGTTAATTAGCCAGATTGAGTGGTTGGTAAACTGACCCATCCTTGATTCTTCACACCGTTAGAAAAAGAGTTTTATGTACAAAATAAGGACCAATCATTGTATCGGAACTTGTAAAACACAATTAAAAATGAAGAGAGAAGATATATATCTTTGCATTGAAAATTTGCATAATCTCACACTCCATAAATGCAAATTTGGAAAACCAATTAAAATTTGCATTCTCCAATTGGATCCCCTTTCATTTTCCGCCCATTGACATATCTTTTTTTTTCAGTAAATGTATCCTTTTCGTGTGGTCTTACCAATGACAAGTCTAAGAATCATTCAATGCGAGTCACATTGTAGTTTGCCAAAATGGAACAATTCCGAAACCACGTTTTATACGTGAACGCAAACATCTAGCTTGAAATTTGAAACCACGTCCTTGATTGACACAGTTCTTCCCAGTTGGATCATGCATGACGTTTTCGGTTTTCTTCTCGGGCTTAAAGGTAACGCCTTGCGCTCGCATAATGTGATGATCCATTCCGCATATATCAATATTCTATCGCACACTTCGAAACTTAAAGCATTCAGTTGTTAGATCTCAGGCCACCTTGTAAATTTTGGATAAGTAAGAATCTAACACGTCAATGTTTGGACCCGGATGCATAATTTGGTCCCCAAACACTATTTTGGATCATGCATCAAGTTTTCAATTAGATATCCTAGACCACAAGGCCCAATTTGGATAAGCATTTAGATTTTTGAATTGCATTGTAGATATTTTGTTCATTTTTTTTCTTTTCTTTTTTGGGTATTATCAAGAATGGTCACACTTTTATAATCCGGTTCACAAAATAGCGGCATTGTTAACATGTTTTTGCCAACTAGCCATTTGTCATAGTTAGAACAAGGTATTGGTAGAAGATCTTCCACACTTGGAACCGTCGAGATGAGTTGGTATTTATATGAGAGATTACAAATCTTGTTACAACTTATTCAACCACAGATTCTATAAAAACGCTAACCAAAGAACCGTAATACTTGATTGCAAAATACTCGGACATATGCTTTATCCTTGACCTTGTAGCTGATTCTGTTGAGAGTCTTTAGCAGATGTGTTGGCATACTTAACATTCCCCCTCAAGTTGTACGTGAGTTGTCGAATGTGCAACTTGGACCTTAGATGTTGAAACCTTGGCGCAGGCAGCCCTTTGGTAAATATATCTGCTAGTTGGTCCTTCGAACTTATGAAGCAGACCTGCAACTCCTTATTGGCTACCCTTTCTCGTACAAAGTGGTAATCAATTTATATATGACTGGATTAGCCGTAAGATATGTGGCTCCCAGATTGTCATACCATAGTCTCGGAGTTGAAGTACAAACGCCTAGTTCTTTTAGCAAAGACTGGATCCAGATTAACTCCGAAGTAGTAATAGCCACACCCCTATATTCAGCCTCAGTACTTGACTTCGAAACAGTCTTCTGTTTCCTAGCACTCCAAGAAATTAAGTTGCCACCGAAGTAAATGCAATATCCACTAGTTGATCGACGATCATCTAGACTGCCAGCCCAGTCTGCATCAGAATATGCATGTAGAGAGAAGTCATTGGAACTCCTGAGATGTAGACCATAATCCACTGTCGCCTTGAGATACCTTATGATACGTTCAACAAGTTCCCAATGTTCTATGTAAGGGTCATGCATATATTGGAAGACCTTATTAACATCAATGGAAATGTTAGGCCGTGTAAGATGCAAGTATTGCAAGGCGCCGACAACACTTCTATATAACAATGCATCTTTGAATTTTTTAGTACCTCCTTTTTGAATCTTCTCATTAGAAGCCAGTGGTGTGCTCACAGGTTTTACACCGTCCATTTTAGTGCGCTTCAACAAATCAGTCACATACTTTCGTTGAGTAAGAACAAGACTGTCACCCTGCCGAATAACTTCAACACCCAAGAAATATGATAAATCTCCCATATATTTTAATGAAAACTCATTGCCAAGTGACTGAATGAGATGTTGTACCTTAGCAGCATCATAAACAGTAACTATTATATCATCGACATATATATACAAGCACATAGGTGACAGAAGTTGCATCTTTTAAGATAAATAATGAACTATCAGAAATGGAACTTTTGAAACCAAGTGTAACCAAGAAACCACTTAACCTGGAAAACCAAGCCCGTGGTGCTTGTTTAAGTCCATACAAGGACTTATGGAGCTTACAAACATGATTCGGATAGTTTGGATCCACATAGCCAGCCGGCTGTTTCATGTACACCTCTTCTTCCAAGTTGCCATTCAAGAAGGCGTTCTCTACGTCTAACTGCTTTAATGGCCAGTTATTCATGACTGAAAGAGATAAAACTAGACGAATTGTGCAGGGTTTAATTACCAGAATAAAAGTCTCACCATAATCCACACCTTCTTGTTGGTTGAACCCCTTTGCTACCAAACGTGTTTT
Organism: Papaver bracteatum; assembly: GCA_023529315.1. Classification (NCBI taxonomy): domain Eukaryota; kingdom Viridiplantae; phylum Streptophyta; class Magnoliopsida; order Ranunculales; family Papaveraceae; genus Papaver; species Papaver bracteatum. Next base: position 56,651 of record JAJJWX010004821.1, read on the forward strand.
ATAGCGAGCAATGCTACCATCTGGATTTTGCTTTATACGGTACACCCACTTTGAACCCACTACGTTCATTCCCTCTTCATACGGCACTAAAGAGTAGGTGCCATTTCGTATGAGTGCAGAAATTTGGACATCCATCGCACCTCTCCACTTGGGATTCTTACTGGCCATGGAATAGCATGTCGGTTCCATGAAATCTGCTTCCTGAAGTGGATGCTTCGTCGCAAAAAAGCACAGCTTCTGTACTGGTTTCGAAATTCCATATTTGGATCTAGTTCGCATAGGATACACCACACTCTCAGTTTGCTGGTTGTCTACGGACTGAGATTGAGCTGGAACTGCAGCGTTTCAGGAAGTTGCTTCATTGGTTGTATCAACATACGGTGCATTGAACTATTGCGAGAGACAGACATTAGAATCATCGGAAGATAGAGTAGCAAATATTGTCGATGATGGTGCACTGTCAGAACGACCCTGAACTGGAGATGGATGTTGAGCAAAAGATGGACCATTGAGTGGATCACAACGTGTAAAAGTAGGTGATTATAGGACAGAAGTTCTTGAGGGTACACTACCTGGACAAGTAACAGGAGGCTACAGCTAAGAGGGATTAAATGGGGACACTTGCTCTTCAAATTTTACATGCCGACTGATGTATAGTCTGTTGGTGTCACGATGTAGGCACATATAGCCCTTATGTGAACTACTATAACCAATGAAAACACAAGGTAGGGACCTCGGTTCTAGTTTATGAGAATTATATTGCCTAAGACATGGGTAAGCAAGGCAGCCAAACACTCGTAAAAATGAGTAATCTGGATTTTTGTGAAACAACAGTTCTAGAGGTGTTTTGGATTCCGAGCTTGATTTGGGTAGCCTATTGATTAAATAACATGCAATAGTAAATGCATCAGCCCAAAAAGAGTGTGGCATGTTTGCAAGAAAGAAAAGTGCTAAACCGGACTCCGTTACATGACGAATTCTACGTTCGGCAATGCCGTTTTGAGGTGAAGTATGGGGACAATAAAACCTATGTTAGATGCCACTGTCATTGAGATATGACGTGAATCTTTTGTATTCTAAGGCATTGTCTGATTGGAAAACTTTGATTTTGTGATCAATGAGATTCTCTACTTGTTTGTGAAAAAGAATAAATGTTTTTAGGGCATCTGATCTTTGAACAAGGGGAAATATCCATGTAAAATGGGAGTAAACATCCATAATCAATAAATAGTAACGAAAACCCGGCCTTGATAAATGAGGAGAAACCCAAATATCAGACACAACCAAGCTTAGAGGCTTATCATAAACAGTAGTACTATGAGAAAAAGACAATTTCTTGCTCTTACTGATGTGGCAAGAGTGACAGTAATCAAAGTTTTTATTCGTAATAGGAAAGGAAAACTGCTGATAGATTCTGGAGACCGTACGCAGCATGGGGTGTCCTAATCGCTGGTGCCAAATTGGTAAGCTAGACGCTACATGTTCTTTCGGTTTTATTGGGTTATATAGCATATCAACACCTTCAAAGATATATAGACCATTCTTATTGAGCCCTCTCAGCAGTGGCATCCCCGTGCTCTTGTCCTTCACAACAAAAAAATTTGTGTGAAATTCAAAGTAAACAACATTATCTCTACAAAACTGAGATACAGATAGCAAGTTGCATTTAATCTGTGGGACATGGCATATGTTGTTTAAATTAAAGGATCTTGAGTTGTGTGTAAAGGATGCATTACCAACATTGGATATGGTCAAGGCATTACCATTACCAACATGCACCTGCTCAGTGCCATCATATTCATGAGGAATGGTCAGATTTCTCATGTCAGCCGTCAGATGATATGTCGCACCCGTATCAGTAATTTATTGGTTTTCTTGATGTCCACCTGGTAGAGCAATATAAGCAGATGGTGGTACCTGTGGAGTGTTATTGGGCTTGTCATAACGAAACTAACACCTATCAGCAAGGTGATTACGTTTCTTGAAAATCTGACACTTCGGTGCTCCACTGTTATCATTCTGCGATTTTTGTTGATTGTTCCGCTGGCACGTTGAATTTTTGTTTCTTATATACTGTTGGTTGTTGTTGAAATGATTTGGATGACCCTGATTATTGAACCTCCGGTTATCTGTCCTAATGCTAGATGGTGCTGCATTAGAAACAACCACATTTGCCAACGATTGCTGCAACAAAGCTAGTTGTTGTTCTAGCCTCGTATCAAAAGTCAGTAGATGGGAATAAAAGGTATCGATATTCAAATCTTCAATGGTGCTGAGAGCAGTTACAATGGGATCATAAGACTGGTTTAAGCCATTACTAATTAATTGCTTCTTTTCATCTGATGTCACTGTGTAACCAGATGCTGCTAGTTGTTCAAAGAGACTTTTAGCTTCTTGTAAAAAAGATTTCAGTGATTTGTTACCTTTCTGCAGGGAGTGGAGTTGTTTCTTAAGATTCATCTGATGAGTATGCATTTTTGGAGTATAGTGACTCTCTAATTTATCCCAGACCTATTTGGAGGTTGTCAGACCACTGACCTCAGCAAGAACTTCAGGAGTTAGAGTCGAATTGAGCCAGCCAACTAGAAGAGAATCCTGAACTTCATAATCTGTGAAATCCGGGTTGATTGCTTGACTGTTTGGTAGGGTTCTATGAGGTATTTCTTTGGTTCCGTCAATAAAACCAGCGAGTCCATATCCTTTGAGGATTGGAGAAAATTGGGTTTTCCAGAGTAGGTGATTTGTCTCTGTATTTTTGAGTGTAACAAGATGGTGGATTTGAATTTGATGAAGGGTGTTTGTTGTGTTTGACATGGTAGATGTTATTAGGGTTTTTTTTTTTTTTTTTGGTTTGATAAATGTGTGCGGAAGCTTGTATTGATCGAAGATGACTGATACCAAGTTAGAACAAGGTATTGGTAGAAGATCTTCCACACTTGGAACCGTGGAGATGAGTTGGTATTTATATGAGAGATTACAAATCTTGTTACAACTTATTCAACTACTGGTAGGACCGGAAAAGTACCTACTACTATGTATAACCTGCAAGTGCACAGTGTCGACAAGCAACACATGGCAAGCACAGGTCGAACCACAGAGACCTGAGTAGTGATAGTTGATTCTAAAGAAGACTAACTGATTTCTATTCTAATGTAACACAAAGGGTTTGTTGTTTGGTGTCGAAACAACTAGATTTTTAGTAGTAACTGAATTAAATGCTAAACAAGAAGTAAGAACAGATTGTGAACAAATGTAGAGAGCACTAAGGTGATTGGATTCACCACCTAATCCTATACTAAGGTAAAACAACTCAAATTATGTTCTTGTACCTTCCCTTGAAGGCTGCAGTTGGATGATTTATCAACCATTTTCACTAACTCACCCCTAGTATAAATTGTCTTCTTATAGTACAACTTATCACAGGTTCATTTGATCAAAAAGCTAACTTCTACTGATTTTACTAATTCTCCCCTAGTATCAAACTGTCTTCTTACAAGACAATTGATCACAAAGCTAATTAGCTCACCACTAGTATCAACTAATTTCACTAGCTCACCCCTAGTATTAACTGTCTTCTTACAAAGACTGACTAATCACAAAAGTTAACTTGCGCAATTAACTAACTAATCATTCCTAAAATCATGAAGTACAGCAAGAACACAAACATGAACTGAAATTATCTCAACATAAAATTATGGGTTTCATCAACACCCTAGCAGATGAATTAAAACATGAAAATAAATTGAACTGATAGGAAATTGGATGTCTGAGAACCCCTAGCCGGGTCTCGACCAGTCGGGTCTCCCCTTTGGTAGAAGAGTTCGAGCATATTTATGGGGTAGAAAACACCCGACATTTCTTCATTTGTTTAACTTCTTCACGTGTATGGCAGCATCATGCCCATACCTCTCTGCCTGGCACTCACGTTCTCAAGCAGCATGCTCATGGGATATATTAAGTTTTCTTTCTTTTCTTTCTTTTTATCTTCTCGAGCTCAGAACAACCTCTTCTCCTTCACGTGCTCCTCACCTCTTCGAGCTTCATCATTCCCTACCAACAAACCGTACTCCAACGGCAAACCTCAGCCATCATCTCCTTCACGTGTGTTCCAACAGCCTCACGTTCCCATGCTAATCGGTCCCTGTGCATGTTCTCTCGACTGATGTTTTCTTCTTTCACCACGCTCCAAGATTTTGTCGTCTTGGTTCTCCCACGCACTTTTTGTATAAGAAAATGGAATGAACCACTTTGTTGTTTAAAAGTGGAATGAACCACTTGTTGTCTCTTCTTATCACGCCCATGCTCTGATGCTGATGTCTCCTCTTTTCTCCACGAGTTTTGCTTCCACTTCCCACGAGCGTGTGTCAGGTCTTGTCTTCTTGCTGTCTCTACAACTTGTTGATGCTCCCACGACTCTGTCAGATTTCTCCCAGGACTTGTGTATTCTTCCCAACTACTAATTTCTTACGCACTTGTTCTTCTCCCACTCTTTTGTCAGCTCGCTGTCTTCCCACATGCAATTTGTCAGCTGCCCATGATTTCGGTCTTCTACTCCAACCACGCTTCTGTCCTCTGCTCCTATACGTGTCTTCTCTTCCTCCACGACTTTCCATTTTTCCTCCCATGATTTCGGTTTTCCTTCTCCCACGATTTGTTGCTTTATTTGGTACCTAAAAACACAAAATCAATGAGTACAAGTATTTATTCTTGAAAACAAAGGAAACACAGAATCTGAGATAATATATGATTTTAAAGCGCAAAAGATGAGTTAAATGCCAATAAAAAGGTGTAGAAATATGCACTATTTGGCACTCATCAAATACCCCCAAACCTGAATTTTACTTGTCCTCAAGTGAAACAAAAATTAAAAAATCCTAATTATACCACTGTCGCTGGTCTCTCGACTGCATTTAGCGTATGCACTAAGCCTTTAAACCCCTAGGTGTCCCTAGTGGACGAGTTGTAGTCTCGTGAGGGCCTATCAGAGATGTACCCACAAAACCTTCTCCAACTTCAGAGCGTAAAAGAGTCCCAAGCATCCAAGGAGCTATGAGGACATAGAGTTTCTGCATGCTAGTAACAAGAAGTTAGAATTACCAAAGAACTCATTCTCATCCTTAAGAGTTGAGCGAGAAATAACCAAACCATATGAAAGAATTCGGGTTCGAGAATAATCACAAGCCTCGACTTCTGCCTCACCAATAGGGTTTTATGATAATTGCACTCAAAAAGATCGCATTTTTTTAGTCTCTCATGTGTGCAGATATGAATAAAGAGAGAAATCCTGCACACGTTGATGGTGGGAAGGAGAACCTTCCGAAATAATTTCTGGAGACTCCACAAAATTATGGACAAAAAGAATCTTTTTCTGATTATCTCTAAGAAAGGAAATCAACCATTAGCAAGGATGGGAGTACTCACTTACCTTCACATCCGATCGGAAATCAACACCACTCTCACAACATCCATAGAAATGTTTTCAATCTTCGGTCTTCAACTGTTGATGGTGAACTTCAAAAACTTGACAATTTGTAACTTTTCTCTTCAATTTCCTTGTTGTTTGGAATTTTTCTTCTTGAAATCTTCTTCTTTACCATGGTGGTATCAAAACTAAACTAAGAAAATAAACTACAATATATGATTTTTTTTTTGATTTTTTTTGATTTTTTTTTTAACTAACAACAAAAACAATGAAACTACTAACTCCATGGATGAAGGACTTTATCACTCTATTCTTCACAACTTGTATTGTCTTGATTTCATAAACTTCACTGATTCTCATCTTATTTTCTTTTCTTTGCTCTTGTAAAATACCTCTTCAAATGTGTATAGAATTGTTGCTTGTAAAGCTTGGACTAATTCTGATGTTGCTCTGCTCATTGTTGATGATGTGTTTCTATGGATCTGTTGATGTTGTTGAGAGAGAGAGAGTGATGCTAATTGCTCATCGAACTACAAGAAGGAGTTTTCATCTTTAGACGTCACCCTCATGATTGACAAAATTAGCACTCAAGAGATCAAAACTAGTGCTGAAAGTGGTGCGAAGTTGGGTAGCTCACCATTCCTACCCGGAATTGACGTACGGTGACACACACTCTAAATTATTTTTTTAGAAAGTCACAAATTGAAGGTTGGTGCCTCGCTTGATGTAAAAATGGGTAGTCTCCACTATGGGTGATCACAATTCTACTACCGAATATCTTTGCAACACCTAATTCTCCCTCCGGCATGGCTAAATCCAACTTTAACGCTCTAATAACCTAAGAAACCCGATTGTGTTCTCCAGTACTTCCAAGTTCAGATATTTCGGTCAGACTCTCTATGTAAACATAGCTAGAAGCATACTAGTGACTCTAAGATCTCTAAAAGTTGGAGGTTTTATGCAAATATTTACAAAAAAATTTGTTTTTTTGATTTTTTGATTTTTTGATTTTTTTGATTTTTTTTCTTCTTTTTTTTTAATAAAAGACTAAAAACTCTATATGCAAAACACACCCCCAAACCCAAATCTAACATTGTCCTCAATGTTTCAACAGATGAAAAGAATTTAAACAGAAACATACCATGAGAACTATGTTGAGTAAAGAAAAAGGGAAGAGTTTACCGTTATGTCGGCAAAAGAAAGATTAGAGCTTCATTATTCAATGCTAGAATCCAACATTAACTCAGTTGATGTCACATTGGATTAGCACAATATATACAAAAGATTACTCAACCGATTCAAGATAGAAAATATAACATTAATTACCTACTGGATTATATACAGGGAGAATTCACCATACATTAACAATCTAAAAAGTTGAGGATCAACCCAAAAGAAGATATGTAGAAACATCAACATCCTTACACATATATGACATGAGAGTGCAAGTAAGGCTCTATGTGGGAAAGAGTTACCCCCAAACCTGAAGTTGGCAACTACAGCAGTTTTTAGCACAAAATCTTGCAATTTCAGAGGCATGTCATGTACAAGGTCAAGCTCAAAATGGACACTCTTAGGAACAAGCATAGAAATGTTTTCTAATTGTGGCTCATCAAAGTTATTGTATTTTGAAGCAAAATAGTCCAAGAGGACTTGGGAAGCACACAGTTTTAATCCAAAGCTTGGAGTTGTCCACAAAATAGGTTTGACAACCTCCCGGCTGACATGAAGACAGTCATGTTGTGACTTAAGCATCGAATCATAACTCTCCAAGTTATAATTATCTGTGTTACTATATGATTCAAATCTCCCTAAATCAGAAACAAGTACATCATCATGCTCATGCTCATTAAACAAATCAATAAGTCCCAGTTCACAATCATCACCTACAACTTCAGTTTTATGCATATGAATATCACAAGAAACTTCACACTGTGACTTAGGCAGAGAATCAGACACGTCAATTATATTTTTATGCATAAGATCATTAGTGTCTACAGGAGATTCAACATTACCTATGTCACAAACAAGTTTTGTAGCATGCTTACTTTCATAGAACAAATCAACAAGGCCCAAATCAGTATCAACATCACATGTATATGGAACACTAGAAGAAACATCATTCATTAAGGTGGAGGCAGAGAAGCCTAATGTCTCTGAACTTGAAAGTTCGACAATATTTTCAACATGTTCTTCTAACATCATATCATTATCATCATCATCATTAGCATAACATGAATAGTTTATATCATCTAAAATCATAGTGTTTCTAGTCCATTCATCTGTTTCCACAACATGTTCATATGCAATCTCAGTTGCCTGAGTAAGACTAGACACATTATTGTCATAATTGACTTCATTATGGGTGATAAACATTTCATTTTGAAAAATCTCCCTTTCCTGATTTTGTAGATGAATTAAATTCATCCTTAAAATTGTATTGAGTTGTTCAAGGGAAGGGGAATCATCAGTAGTAGGTATCTCCTTTTCATTTATTTCACATTGAAATTTCTCCCTCTCCTCATTTAGTGCATCACAGATTTGACTCAATTTGAGTTCTAAACTCGCAAACCTTTGGTCAGTTGACTTTTGATATTGCTCAATGTTTTGATTCAATTCTAGAATTGCATTAAGTTGCTCAACGAAAGGAGAGTCATCATCAGTAGGTATCTCATTTTCATATGAATATTCAATATATGGTTGTTCATGAGATTCACTATTGAAGGAAAACTCAGTTGTATTGCTATATGGATGATTTTGCAATGCATTCAATTTAAATATAGCATTATTTTGTTCTATCAATTTAAGATTGTCCATCACAGAATGCATTTTAGAGTTCATTGGGGTACAAAATTGTTCAACCTCCCCTGGCGGTGGATGATACATGTGTGAATAATAATTAGGGTATGGATATTCAAAATCAGGACCTTGACAAGGTTCATAATAATCCCTAAAATTATCAACATTATGGTATGTGGGGGGTTCATAATGTGAGGTATGGCTGTAAGCTAGGTCGATGGATTTGTTTTTATCCCCAGGTGTAGACCAAAAACTAGACATGCTATGGCTATCAGATAACCAAGCAAAGCATTTTTTTTTTTTTCAAACCCGTTCTCTAATGACCTCGGGCATACACTAGAAAAACAAAATAAAAGAAGAAAAATCCTAAACGGAAGGGAGGTTCTATGCAATCGCAAACAAGGCTGAATTCACTCACCACAGTAAACCTACTGATTTTTAGCAAACAAAAAGCATGATGGCTCCACTTAGATTGTTTTCTAGACCAGCTTCTAATCCTTCGAAAGGGAATTCGTTACAATCTGAGCAAACCCCTCTGGAATCAATCTGAGTTTAAGTAAATTGAATAGAGGCGAGGGAAGCTGCTGGAGATTTGATACCTCTGGAATCAATCTGAGTTTAAGTAAATTGAATAGAGGCGAGGGAAGCTGCTGGAGATTTGATACCCAAGGCCTCACCGTATTACAAGGCGGCGCAGTCACGCATTCAATTTACAGAAACCATCATGAACTTCTGAGTATGCTTAAAGAGTAACCAATATTTTCCGATTGACTTTCTTACTAAGCTCGTTACCTTATAGGTCTCGTTCTATTCAAAAATTTAAAGCTTAGGTTCGCGTAGGTATCGTTTTCCTAAGGCGGGTAAGAAGAGAACGGTGATGAAATCCGAACCCTTATCTTGTATGGCCAATCCTTGCCCTTTACTAGGAAAATAAAGCAGCCTTATTCAAGTCCTCGACATATATGAAAACGAAGGAATACAGTAACTCGCTAACAGGAGATTCGCGAGTGTTTCGACAAACTTACCTCCCGTACCAGACGGGGGATGAACCGTTGTTGTCAACTCGAGCCACGACTCCTATGTCATGAACGAACCCGAGGGGCCGAGGTGATATTGTAATCACCGTCCTTCTCTGCAAACAGTTTGATATTTAATACTACCCTTCCGTAGGGTTTTAAAAAAAATAAATAATAATAAATGAATGTCCAAGTCCAAAGTCCAAAAAGATAAAATGCAAAAGAAATAGAAAATTACAATAATAGAGAAATCCTAATACAATCTAAAAATAAATAAATAAAATACACTCTTTTTTTTTCTCTCCGCCTTGACTTCCACTACAACCTTGCAGGCAAAATTATTCTGCACTAAACGATATAAGGCCCGTGTTATTGTAAACGATACCGCGTTTCTGTTGTTGAAGTGCGACAGTTTTCTGCGACTGTTCTGGGCGTGCCTTTGTTTTATTTTTTTTCGTGATCTTGGATACACTACAGTAAAAACGAATTGTGAACAGTCAACAGTGACAGACCACAACTCAAGAAAAAATCAAAAGGGAAAAGCTAGAAAATTAAACACAACCTAAAGATGCAGTTATATGAATGATAATGAAGTGATTAAAACTCAAGTTACCACTGCAACTACCATGACTATTGAACTAAGCTATGAATGCATAAGAAAAATGGATGAAACACAAATGGAGTGACAAACAACTATTAATAGAACATATGCAAGATATATGAAGATGCAGGAATGCAGTTTCCAAATGAAATGATAGAATGCAAAAACTAAAGATTTAAGAATGCAACTACGTTACACTAGTAATGAATGCAAAATAAGCTACAAACTAATATGTACAAGATTAAAAATTAGGAAATGTAAACAGTAGAGCAACTATACTACAACAAGTCCCCGGCAACGGCGCCAAAAACTTGGTAGGACCGGAAAAGTACCTACTACTATGTATAACCTGCAAGTGCACAGTGTCGACAAGCAACACAGGGCAAGCACAGGTCGAACCACAGAGACCTGAGTAGTGATAGTTGATTCTAAAGAATACTAACTGATTTCTATTCTAATGTAACACAAATGGTTTGTTGTTTGGTGTCGAAACGACTAGATTTTTAGTAGTAACTGAATTAAATGCTAAACAAGAATTAAGAATAGATTGTGAACAAATGTAGAGAGCACTAAGGTGATTGGATTCACCACCTAATCCTATACTAAGGTAAAATAACTCAAATTATGTTCTTGTACCTTCCCTTGAAGGCTGCAGTTGGATGATTTATCAACCATTTTCACTAACTCACCCCTAGTATAAATTGTCTTCTTACAGTACAACTTATCACATGTTCATTTGATCAAAAAGATAACTTCTACTGATTTTACTAATTATCCCCTAGTATCAACTGTCTTCTTATAGTACAATTGATCACAGGCTAATTAGCTCACCACTAGTATCAACTAATTTCACTAGCTCACCCCTAGTATTAACTGTCTTCTTACAGTACAGCTAATCACAGGTTAACTTGCGCAATTAACTAACTAATCATTCCTAAAATCATGAAGTACAACAAGAACACAAACATGAACTGAAATTATCTCAACATAAAATTAGAGGTTTCATCAACACCCTAGCAGATGAATTAAAACATGAAAATAAATTGAACTGATAGGAAATTGGATGTCTGAGAACCCCTAGCCGGGTCTCGACCAGTCGGGTCTCCCCTTGGGTAGAAGAGTTCGAGCATATTTATAGGGTAGAAAACACCCGACATTTCTTCATTTGTTTAACTTCTTCAGGTGTATGGCAGCATCACGCCCATACCTCTCTGCCTGGCACTCACATTCTCAAGTAGCATGCTCATGGGATATATTAAGTTTTCTTTCTTTTTTTTTCTTTTTATCTTCTCGAGCTCAGAATAACCTCTTATCCTTCACGTGCTCCTCACCTCTTCGAGCTTCATCATTCCCTACCAACAAACCGTACTCCAACGGAAAACCTCAGCCATCATCTCCTTCACGTGTGTTCCAACAGCCTCACGTTCCCATGCTACTCGGTCCCTGTGCATGTTCTCTCGACTGATGTTTTGTTCTTTCACCACGCTCCAAGCTTTTGTCGTCTTGGTTTTCCCACGCACTTGTTGTATAAGAAAATGGAATGAACCACTTTGTTGTTTAAAAGTGGAATGAACCACTTGTTGTCTCTTCTTATCACGCCCATGCTCTGATGCTGATGTCTCCTATTTTCTCCATGAGTTCTGCTTCCACTTCCCACGAGCGTGTGTCAGGTCTTGTCTTCTTGCTGTCTCTACAACTTGTTGATGCTCCCACGACTCTGTCAGCTTTCTCCCAGGACTTGTGTATTCTTCCCAACTACTAATTTCTCACGCACTTGTTCTTCTCCCACTCTTTTGTCAGCTCGCTGTCTTCCCACATGAAATTTGTCAGCTGCCCATGATTTCGGTCTTCTACTCCAACTACGATGTTGTCCTCTGCTCCTATACGTGTCTTCTCTTCCTCCACGAGTTTCCCTTTTGCCTCCCATGATTTCGGTTTTCCTTCTCCCACGATTTGTTGCTTTATTTGGTACCTAAAAACACAAAATTAATGGGTACAAGTATTTATTCTTGAAAACAAAGGAAACACAGAATCTGGGATAATATATGATTTTAAAGCGCAAAAGATGAGTTAAATGCCAATAAAAAGGTGTAGAAATATGCACTATTTGGCACTCATCAACTATAGATTCTATAAAAACGCTAACCAAAGAACCGTAATACTTGATTACAAAATACTCAGACATATGCTTTATCCTTGACCTTGTAGCTGATTCTGTTGAGAGTCTTTAGCATATGTGTTGGCATACTTAACAGTCATTATTCATAATTAATTCGGACAGTGCAATTACTTAGTTTTCCTAAAAATTGGATCAAAAGTCATTACATAGCTTCACCCTCTAGGGTTCACTGTTTCCCTTCTAGTTTTTAGCAGAACTACAGCCCAATTCAAGTTCGTAAAACTACATTCACCCAAAGGGTTCAGCGTTTTCCTTAGGGGGTTCAGTGAAGCTTCTTAATTTTACACTACCACCACCATCACTTCATCATCACCACCACCTTAACCACTTCAGTTAACTGATGAAGGGTATTTAGCGAACCAATATTTTCAAAATAGTCAATTCGGATGGAAAAAGACTATTGTGTAAACCTAAGACGATGGTTTTGTAAATCCAACTAACACAGTATGAGTATTTTGTAAAGCTTTATCGAAAATGATATGTTTTCAGGCAGAAAATCTGCAAACATATTTTATATGAGACGGAATAGGACCATTATTACACTTTTTTTTCTTTTGAAACAAGAGAATATAAAACTATGAAAATCAAGAGTTTACATGGTTGAACATTGATATTATTATGAGGAGATTGAATCCAGACACGCCACTCATTCTCTCAACTCTAGCTAGGGCTGCACACGGTTCGGTGCGGTGCGGTTATAGGTAAAACCGTTCACCTAACCGTGTTCGGTGCGGTTCGGTTTTAACCGATACTGCCTGCACCTGTACATTCTGAATTTCTTAATAAACTGATACTACATTCCATACTTGGTCTAATTAAAATTTAAAAACAGAGAAGTTCAGAAACAAGTAAACCAAAGTCTTAAGTCTAAAGATTAACCAAAGTCTGATGAAACCAAACTTAAAAAGCAAGTAGCATCAAGAGTTGCTAATAAAAGAAAAAGACTGCAGTCATCCTTTCATTCATTTCCCAAGTAGGAGACCAGTAAAAGACTTCAGTCCATCCATCTCTCAAGTCTCAAGCCAATCATCCCCTTAATCTTCATCCTTCCCCAAAATGTCCGCAAAGAAGAAAAGCAACAAATAAGATCAGATAATGAAGTCTAATGAGAAATATATTCAGTTCATAAGTTCAAGGAAGAAAGAACCCTAAGACTATGACAAGATGGTTATCTTAACAATTGCTACTAAATATACAACAAAAATGAGACAAAGGACAAAGAATATGCACATTGAACTAAACACAGCAAAGCTCCCGAACTCGTAAACCTAACTAAGGCACCAACTTACTTATATGTTGTTCAATATACAGAATATAAATTAAATTACCAAAGTTCAAGTCAAAAAAGAAGAGAATAGATTCCATTACCATCTTCAATGTTGGAATTGTCATCAGGTACATAGTCACATAAGAAATCAAGAGAGACGGGTTTCTGCAACCAGCTTTGCGTACAAAGAAGTGCTTCAACTGTCCTGGCAGATAGCGAGCTTCTCCATGGAGTAAGAATACGCTTTCCGGTACTAAATGCAGATTCTGAAGCAACAGAGGACACAGGTATTGCCAAAATATCCTTTGCCATAAGTGATAGTACCTTGTACTTGGTACTATTAGCCTGCCACCATGCTAGAATATCAAACTCCTTGGTAGATCGTTCACAATCATCAAGCAAATACCTTTCAAGCTCTGACTTTGGATGAGTACTGTGAACATTCATTCTTCGCCTTTTCTTCCTCGACTCAAGCATAACCTCAATGTTCTCTTCTTGCACACAAACAACCATGTCATCAACACCAGCAGCAGATGTTGAGCTAGTACCTAAGACATAAAAACAATCAATAGTAAGTAATGATGATAAAAAGAAGATAAATAATATAACATAAGTAATGAACTAAGTAATGTTGTCACCTTCCTCTGCATTGGCACTTGAATACATGCTGTTGTACTCATCATAAAGTCTTCCCATATCTTGTTTCACAGCTTTCAAAACAGTCGTAACCCTAAAATCATCTTGCTCATACAAACACTCAAGATCAAATTTCAAACCAGATTCTTTCTCTCGAGGATCAAGCAACTTAGCAAAATACATAACAGAGTTCATATCTTCATAATCTCCCCAATATGAGTTGTACTTCCTAAACATTATTTCTGCCATCCTAGAAATATGAGGATCTCGGTTTCCTATAGCTCTAAGACGAACCAATTGTTCATGTATCAATGCCAACTGCCATAGAAACTCATGTGAAGTAACCTGAATTGAAGCTTCTCGAGAGAAGCACATTCTTTGAATTTGGCCAACCTAGAGGGAGAACCGGTAACAAACTTGATAACTGATCTGATCATGCCAATTGACTTGTGATACAACAGCACAGCATATTTGACAACAAGCGCAAGAACATGCGCTGCACACCTGACCTGGTAAGAGTGAAACAAGGACATATCATCAAAAAATCAGAGTGCAAGCACAAAGAATAAAAGCATAACTAGTTCATCAAACAATAAAAGCATAACTAGTTCATCAAACAATTGTTTCCTAGCTAGTTCATCAAACAAAAGTAATCATAAATGAATCAGTTACAAGCATAAATAAAGTCGTAACCCTAAACATTAAGTGCAAAATATATAAAGAGCACAGGGCTATGTAACAAGCACAATATAGAGCTAAGAAAAGTAATTATACCTGCATGTATTGAGATATCACTGTTGCTCCTGTCCAATTGATGACACTTGTTTGTAGGTACTCAATTGCCACAGTATTTGCACTGACGTTGTCCAAAGTCACACCAAAAAGATCTTCCAGCCCCCAATCCAGCAAAAATTTCTCAAGCATTTTCCCAATCTCCACTCCAGTATGACCCTTGATCAAGCAAAACAAAATAATCCTCTTTTGAAGCTTCCAATGGATATCAATGTAGTGCACTGTCACACACATATAATTGAAGTTGTTTGGAGAAGTCCATGTATCAGTTGTGAGAGACACTCTTTGTTTACTTTCCTTGAAGTATTTCTTCAACTTCTCTTTCTCATCTTTGTAGATGATTAAAAGATCTCTCAGAATTGTCATCTCGCTTGGCACCTTGAATCTTGGTTCCACTGTTCACTATATCTTCTAAACCCTTCTCCTTCTACAATTCTAAATGGCAGTTCATCTATGATAACAAACTCATCCAATCTTCTTCTACACATATCCTTGTCATAACTTACAAAGAACCGGTTGTGATGAATGTCCAGGTCTGGGTGGTGGAAACATCAAACTCTTTTGACCCTTCAGCTTCTTGTTAGGATTATCTGGACATGTGGCTAAATGTGTCTTCATGCTGGAAGTGCCATTTCCTCTACTATGTGCTTGCAATTTCTTCTTACAATGGTTACACTGTGCTTGTTCTTCATTGAGCCTTTTAAAGTCATTCCAAACTTTTGATCTTGTTTCCCCTTCTTCTTTGGTTCAACTTCGGTGTTCAGGTGCGTGGTCCTGTGTGGGCTGATGTGTAACTTGTGTTTCTTGCTGTGTAGCATCAACTTGAGGTGCTATAGTCAGTGTCACATCAGTAGACCCAGCTGCAGGGGATGGAGAGGGAGATGCACTTGCCATCTTGCAGCTTGATAATGAAACTGAACTTGATCCAAACATTACTTACCCTGCCAAATGCCAAAGTTAAATAAGTTAGTTCTTATTACACAAGCATAATGAAATTGAACTTGATAATGAAACTTAACTTGATACAACAAATATTGAAAAAACAATTTCAGAGTAAACATGACTAATTCAGATTTCAGAGTGCTCAACCATATCAACATTCACCACCCATTAGAAATTGAAAACCCTTTTTCAAAACATTTACACCATTCAAAATTCAACCATATCAGTACTCAACCATATCAAGTCACAGATCGTAAATCACTTCATTTTACATCAACAAACCTTTTTCAAAACATTTTTCATCAACAAACCCTAAGTTCAAAACCTCAATCAAACAGAACAAGTCAAAATGAAGATTGGACTAGTTAGTAGTTACCTTTAATCAAACTCCTTCCTTCCCTTAACTCAAACTGAATGATAATATCTTTCAGACTCCTTCCTTTACCTTGAGTTCATCCCCTTAACTCAACCAAAACCTGAAATAAAAAACCCATGACTGTAATCAGAAAAATAAAATTTGACAAAAGAAATTGATTGATAATCACACAACAACAAGCAAAACATTTCGACAAAAGAAACCCTAAGTCCTAACAGAAGAATAATAAAAAAAAACAAAACCCTAGAAATTGAAAAAAAAACAAATCAATCGAAACGAGAATGAGAAATAAAACCATAGATCTATTTACTTACTAGAAAGAGCTATAGAGGTGGTGGTGATCTTGATGGGGGTGGTTTAAACGATCAGGGTGGTGGTTCTTCTATTGCCTACTAGTGGTGGTGGAGTGAGACTGAGAGCCCGAGAGGAAGAGAAACGAAGAAGAGAAAAAAAAAATCTAAAGAGATTAGGGTTTCGAAATATAAAGGGTTTAGGATTTAATCTATACGGCTAAGATTAATCAGGATCAAAACTCATCGACGGTCCCTATTAATCGGTTTTTCAGTGCGGTTAGTGTGCGGTTATGGGTAGAACCGTACACCGAACCGTACATCTAACGGTTATTAAAATGATAACCGTGACCGACCGTAGGATCATCGGTTCGGTGCGGTTAGTGCGGTTTCGGTGCGGTTGCGGTTTTCGGTTCGGTTAGTGTGCATCCCTAACTCTAGCCAACTACGACAGAATGTCAGTTACCTTGTTTGCTCGTTTGGCATATGCATACATTGCCAGGAGTTAAAATTCCTAAACAAATATTTGATTTCAATTATTAAATTCTGAATTCCCCGCTCGATATTGAAGACATCTTTATTAACCGCATCAACCACAATCTTTGAGTCTAGATAGTAGACCTTTTTCTAGTTGTAATTCTTTGGCCCATTAGACCAGTAGTCTTGTGACGGTCCAGAATTTTTTTCGCTTCCGTTTGACCGTGGAGTTCAGTCAACCGGCAAGTTCCAAAACTCCCGAACTGCCATGAGCGGTGAAAACAAGAGTATGCCGTAAATGTTTACTAAACAAGATAATAGAAAAGATATTTATTTACATTAGCCAAGTAACCCAAAAAGAGTGACAAGAAGATATTTATCCAAACACTCCTATGAAGTCACAACACATCATATTTCAGAACAAAAACAGCAAGAAACGATGGTGTCGTTTTCTTTTCCAAATCGAACCAGATTACACATGGGTATATACATGAAAACAAAGTGATCGTACTCACTTTATACCCCAAAAGCTCTACGCACCAAGCCTTCAAAAGCTTACTGTCTCAAGCTGTTCTCATACTCTGTGGAAAATAAAACAAAACGGGTGAGCCACAGCCCAGTAGAGGAATGCGTAAAAGCAAGCAATGCCCAAGTAAGGAGTAAAATAAGTAAAGCATAAACAATACTTAAAGTTGCTAAGCACGCATTAAACAAAATATCGAAGGCTTTACAAAGCAATACACAATAGAATTCAACTAAAGTATAAGCAAATCAAAATATTCTACTGAGAGGGATCTATTATTTGTCGAGGTTTATCAGAAAACCACCCTATCGTCCCAGACGATCTTCCGCAGGTCACCATTAGTATGGATTTATCCTATAGGGCCCGACAATCTCAGCAGTAGAATTCAAGCAGAGGAAGTGCTCAACACAATCGGTGGATACGCTAAAAACAACGTTAAATATGAGTAACTCTTGTACCATCACAACTGTAAATTCATAAACCATGGTAAACAATTTACCTCAACTTACCTTGCACTAAAACAAGATTATGAGTACAAGAAAGTATCAATTTAAAGTTCTGGGCATGAACTTGAAAATATCCAATACACCAAATCAAAAGTTTGTCCATGTACAAAACAACAACAAAAATTTCAGCTTGCGTAGTTATTTTTCAAACAATTCTCTAGACTTCATTACTCAATGAAAATAAGTGTTTCTTAGATCATTGGAAAGAATAAAGGATAGGCTTTCACATAAAAAATATAATAAAATTTAATGGGTGCTGTAGCTGTATCCAAATACTTCAACCAAATAGGACAGTTTTTAAGCTTTTCAGAGACTGCAGTTTCGGCTGTCTACTTTCAAAAATTTGTGCAATATTCGTTACACAAAGAAATTCAGAGAAAATGGTACCATTTGAAAGCTAATAATTCACACTTTGACATAAAAATGATAAACACAGGTAGTAAGGTTCATAAGTATGTTCAAACATCTCAACAAAATAGGACAGCTGCGCAATCCTTCAGAAAAATCATTTTTGGCCGTCTGCAATCAAAAATTTATGAAAAATTCATTACCCAATGAAATTCAGTGAACTTGGTACCATTAGAAATATGAGAAACCCCAATTTAAAAAAAAAAATGATAAACAAAGTTAATGAGGTACATAACTATGTTTAAATCTCTCTACAAAACAAGACAGAAATGTTGTCCTTCAGAAAATTCAGTTTTGATAGTATGAAATCTAAAATTCGTGAAAAATTCATCTTAAGGAGGAATTTAGAAAACTTGGTATCGTTAAAAAGCTGAGAGATTGATATTTAATGTAAAAATAATAAGAGAAGGTGTTGAGTTACAGATCCGTATGGAAAAGTCCCGAAAAAACAGGACAGCAGCAGCAGTTCATAAATTTCAGAACATGAACAGATTTTAAGATTGTTTAGAAGACAAATAGAAGTTTCAAGAGAACAATATGATTACCAACAACCCAATAAACAAGTTTAAGGAACAACAACTTCATATACAAGTTGAATTAATTATAAAAATTAGGGCATGTTAGGTTCAAATTGGAACTATGAAATCAAAACTATAAGAATTGAAACCAAATCAAAGCAAACCCAAATCAGTTTCAAAGAAAATTCAATCATCAACATGACTAAAATATAAGAACTTAAAGCATTACTTCATGATAAATAAACTGAAAAGAGAAATAAATCCCCTACCTTTTGAGCAACAAATGAATCCAAAGCAACCAACTTGATTTAAACAAGGAAACGATATGAAACAGGGCCTCCAATTCCAAATTTTGTGATACTAAATTTTTTTGTTTTTGTTGTAGGAAGAAAGACAGATTCAAAGTGAAAAGAAACATCTGAATTACAACGAATACAGTAGAAAGAAACTTATCTAAAAGGTTAAATGTCATAAATGCCCCTGTTTCAACTCAAATTCGACACACATCTTTGTACGTGTCCTTTATACAGCAAGTTTGAGCACAAATAAAATATTAGTATCTGTACACCCTACTGGCAGGCTCACACGAAGAGAAACATAGTTTCTCAAACAAATTATGCATCATAGCGATACATCTAGCTTTTCAATCCATTTGGATTGGCTCTCGTGCTATTATTTTAAATAAAAAGACTTGGGTACTACAAGTTTTCTGCATTCTGATTGTTCTATACTCCATGATTCACCTAGGTAGATGCATTTTCTCCATTGGATGCCCTTGCGAAATTGCGAAGAATTTGACCAATGCCACCAATTTTAGTTTCGATATTATAAGTACCATCAAAGTTAATACTCCCTCCGTCCCCTTTTAGATGAAGGGGAAGGATTTTTTTTCAAATCCCAAATTACATGAAGGTGTTCATATTTTCATCATAAATCTTCCTAATTTATCCCTACCTTGGAATCATATATAAATATAAAATATTTTGTAGGTCCAATTTCCTAAAATAAAACTCGTAAACAATTTACTAGATTCCAAATATATTCTAGAATCTAGGAATTAAAAATGAAAGACTTTAATACTTTTGGAATTATTAATAAGGGTATATTTTGAAAAAAAATTCTTATCTTTCTTTTTCTTAATTTGTGTGAAAACACTTATCCCTTTATCTAAACAGGGATGGAGGGAGTAATAAGGTTGTTTCCTGGGGAGGCGAAAAGTGCACATTATGCCTATTCACTTTACACATTCTCAATTCCAATGATAGACTCGCTGTGTAATTGTTCTTGATTTTCTACTCGGGATATTTCACCTAATTTAACACGGAGACTAATCTTGGATTATGTGGCATGTCTTATTCGGATCATGGGATAGATTTTGAGTCACCGTGTAGATTTGAAATCACACGATCATGATGGACATTTTGAACCACAAGAGGTATAGTTTACTTTGATTATAATGTGGATTCTGGATCACAAGGTAAACGTTACACAAAGAGGAAGATTTGGCTCTACAATGGCAGATAAACTTTGGGTTATACGTGGAATTTGGATCCAGGGGGTGGAAAAATTGCCGGTAGTCAATTTCCCACCCTTGCCGCTTGGTGGTAGAGACACAAGTTTCACAAGACCAATTTAGAAACTAAGTGGCGCTTGCTCCCATCTCCCTTAGAAATCCCAAGCCAAAATTTAGTTAGCGATCGTGAAGAAATAGTTAGCGATCGTGGAGAAAACCACGATGATCTAGTTACAAAATGTTGGCGAACATGTTAACTGACAAAAGGCAGCAGCCTTTATTGTTTTGTCAATAATAGGCAGTGGTCATTTTTGTGGTTTGCAACTTTATTTTAGCTTTATTTTTGTTTTGTTGCTTTTTTCTGTGGGCTTTTCACTTTATGTCGGTTTTATTCACCCACACACAACTTGTCTGCATTTTAATATATTCTCTTTGATCAATAAAAAAAAAACAACGTGGATAGTACATTGGATAATTAGGGATTGGATTTATGTGGGTGGAAAATAGGAAAAATGGGAATGAGAAATAGGGAAGACATTAATCTGAGACTTGTAGAAACCGAGATATGGAAAGTGTTTAGATATTGAGATTCAAATGAAACAGAGAGAGTAACGGCTAGTTTTCTTAAATCTCAACGTTATAGTCTCTTGACTGGAATTGACTTACCTAATTTTATATCTTGACCTTTTCAGTACAAAGACAAAAGTGACCATGTTTCTTCTGTATTCTAGAATTTTTTTTCAGGATGTTGGTGTAGTAAGTGATGTAAAATATTTGGTATAACATGATCCAAAGTTTATCACCTGATATTTTTTAATTTTTTTAATATCCACTGATTACTTCCAAACTTTTTAAATTAGAACAGATTCTGACGATTATGAGGTTCGAACCCCTATCTCCATAATGGAAGGGAGCATGAGAACCATCAAACTATCAAGTGGTTTGATGGTTCTCATCACCTGATGTTAAAATACTCTACATCTTAATTCAATATTTAATGTGATTGGAAATTTACACTGCAACACAAAATTTATCTCATAATTCAATATTTAATATGTGATTGGAAACATGTATTTTTATTCGAAATCCAAAATTTGCATCTTAATCCTTCCTAAATTGGGGCCTAGCCAACTTAATTGGGCCTAAATTTGACTCCAGAATCGGTGTTTATATGGGTGTCGAGTAAACCGATTGTTGAGTGTAATGCTACAATCGGTGTTTATATGGTTGTCGAGTAAACCGATTGTAATAGACCCCAATTAACACGGAGACTAATCTTGGATTATGTGGCATGTCTTATTCGGATCATGGGATAGATTTTGAGTCACCGTGCAGATTTGAAATCACACGATCATGATGGACATTTTGAACCACAAGAGGTATAGTTTACTTTGATTATAATGTGGATTCTGGATCACAAGGTAAACGTTACACAAAGAGGAAGATTTGGCTCTACAATGGCAGATAAACTTTGGGTTATACGTGGAATTTGGATCCAGGGGGTGGCAAAATTGCCGGTAGTCAATTTCCCACCCTTGCCGCTTGGTGGTAGAGACACAAGTTTCACAAGCCCAATTTAGAAACTAAGTGGCGCTTGCTCCCATCTCCCTTAGAAAGCCCAAGCCAAAAAAAATTTCTGCCCATGTTCTTGAAATTGTGGCTTAGCGCCTCCTTGGATTAAGATCCCGGCTAAATTGGGGCCTATGAGAATTAATTGGGGTCTATTACAATTGGTTTACTCGACAACCATATAAACACCGATTGTAGCATTACACTCAACAATCAGTTTACTCGACACCCATATAAACACCGATTCTGGAGTCAAATTTAGGCCCAATTAAGTTGGCTAGGCCCCAATTTAGGAAGGATTAAGATGCAAATTTTGGATTTCGAATAAAAATACATGTTTCCAATCACATATTAAATATTGAATTATGAGATAAATTTTGTGTTGCAGTGTAAATTTCCAATCACATTAAATATTGAATTAAGATGTAGAGTATTTTAACATCAGGTGATGAGAACCATCAAACCACTTGATAGTTTGATGGTTCTCATGCTCCCTTCCATTATGGAGATAGGGGTTCGAACCTCATAATCGTCAGAATCTGTTCTAATTTAAAAAGTTTGGAAGTAATCAGTGGATATTAAAAAAATTAAAAAATATCAGGTGATAAACTTTGGATCATGTTATACCAAATATTTTCCATCACTTACTGCACCAACATCCTGAAAATAAATGCTAGAATACAGAAGAAACAGGGTCACTTTTGTCTTTGTACTGAAAAGGTCAAGATATAAAATTAGGTAAGTCAATTCCAGTCAAGAGACTATAACGTTGAGATTTAAGAAAACTAGCCGTTACTCTCTCTGTTTCATTTGAATCTCAATATCTAAACACTTTCCATATCTCGGTTTCTACAAGTCTCAGATTAATGTCTTCCCTATTTCTCATTCCCATTTTTCCTATTTTCCACCCACATAAATCCAATCCCTAATTATCCAATGTACTATCCACGTTGTTTTTTTTTAATTGATCAAAGAGAATATATTAAAATGCAGACAAGTTGTGTGCGGGTGAATACAACCGACATAAAGCGAAAAGCCCACAGAAAAAAGCAACAAAACAAAAATAAAGCTAAAATAAAGTTGCAAACCACAACAATGACCACTGCCTATTATTGACAAAACAATAAAGGCTGCTGCCTTTTGTCAGTTAACATGTTTGCCAACATTTTGTAACTAGATCATCGTGGTTTTCTCCAAGATCGCTAACTATTTCTTCACGATTAGCCTTTAAAGGTGGAAATTCTAAGCCCCATGAAAAACCAAACTCCACTAGTTTATTTGCCGAAACTTTGTTAACAACTTTAGATTTACGAGGTTTTTTCTTTTCTAAACTTGAGAGAGTACCCATACCTGCACCATTGGACTTCATACCCAATTTCATACCAATTCATATAATTGGCTTTGATGAAGACCGCTTTGCGATGCTAACCTTTGGATCTTCCGAAACTAGTTGGGAAATACCTACCTCTCTCTCATCTTCTTCGACTCCATGAAACCTGTTATGGGATTCCAAACCAGGTGGAATAGCGGGATCATAGGATGAGGTGCTTATACTTTTAACATTCTTTTTGACAACACTTTTCTTTATTTTATAAGAAGCCTACTCACCAAGAACCTTTTCTTGTTCAATTACCTCTTCTTCTTCTTTTTCCATTCTTATCAACATCAGCATCCAAAGGATACTTTTCCATCACATTGTCTTCATTGCTTAAGTTTGCAAAAGGAAGTTCAGAATCAAAAATGCTATAAGTGTTCAAAACTTTTGTAGGCTCCTGAATAGTCATGTCTCCTTTTATTTCCAGCTTTCTTCTTGTTTGGATTTAGCCAAATTCCAACAGATGGTATAGGGACCCTCTCCAAAACACAATTTTCTTTAGCATTTTCGATTCTTTCCACAATAATTTTTGTTGGATTGATGATCTTTATCTTCCGATGGTTCTCTTTCATGACAAGACTCATTTGTAGCTTAATTTTCACCTAGCAGAGGGATTTTTAAAACTCCGTCTTGAGTAATCTCGCCTTTATCCCAATGTTAAGAACCAGCTGTGCATTGCTTTGAGCGACTAGATCTGCAATAGTAACTGGAGTTGAACAAGGAGCACTAGTGGAGAATGGCGTTTTAATGACCCACATCCTCGACCCTCAATAGCGGTCAACAGACCATGGACCGGTCAAGACGGTCGTAGATATAATAAATTTTCGGAGCACAAATTAGAGCGTTAAAAACAGTCGTTGTATAAATTTTTTAATTACGATTATATCCCCGAATCATCAACCCACACCGCGACTGCGTTACCTAGTTGAATCATTGCTACTTTTCTTAGGCGGGACCCTCCTTTTCTCACCTCGTTATTATCGATGCAGTAAATATTATGGAGACTGTGAAAATGACCATATTACCCTTATTGGAAATAAGTGCAATAAATATTATGGAGACTGTGAAAATGACCAGACTACCCTTATCGAAAATAAGTAAATTAAATATTACACTCTTTGAAAATGACTATAGTACCCTTACTGGAAATAAGTGTAATAAATATTATGGAGACATTGAAAATGACCAGACTACCCAATTAAGTGTAATAAGTGAAGTAAATATTACAGACTGAGAAAATGACCATATTACCCTTATTAGAAATAAGTGCAATAAATATTATGCATACTGTGAAAATGACCAAACTACCCTTATTGAAAATAACTAAAGTAAATATTACATACTGTGAAAATGACCATATTACCCTTATTGAAAATAAGTGCAATAAATATTATGGACACTGTGAGAATAACCAGACTACTCTTATCATAAATAAATAAAGTAAATATTACCTACTGTGAAAATGACCATATTACCCTTATGAGAAATAAGTGTAATAAATATTATGGAGACTGTGAAAATGACCAAACTACCCTTATCGGCAATAGAAAAATTAAATATTATAAAATATGAAAATGACCATATTACCCTTAGTGTAATTAAGTGTAATAAATATTACAGAATGTGAAAATCTCGATAATACTTATTGCACTTATTTCCAACAAGAGTAATATGGTCATTTTCCCAATCTCAATAATATTTATTGCCTTATTTCCAGTAAGGGTAATATGGCCATTTTCAAAGGGTGCAATATTTACTTTATTTATATTCAATAAGGGTAGTCTGGTCATTTTCACAGTCTGCATAATATTTATTACCCTTATTTCCAATAAGCGTAATATGGTCATTTTCACAGTGTGTAATATTTACTTTACTTATTTTCGATAAGGGTAGTCTGGTCATTTTCACAGTCTCCATAATATTAATTGCATTTATTTCCAATAAGGTTAATATGGTCATTTTCACAGTCTCTAATATTTACTTTACTTATTTTCGATAAGGGTAGTCTGGTCATTTTCACAGTCTCCATAATATTTATTGCCATTATTTCCAATAAGGGTAATATGGTCATTTTCACAGTGTGTAATATGTACTTTACTTATTTCCGATAAGGGTAGTCTGGTCATTTTCACAGTCTCCATAATATTAATTGCATTTATTTCCAATTAGGGTAATATGGTCATTTTCATAGTTTATAACATTTACTTTACTATTCCGATAAGGGTAGTATGGTCATTTTCACAGTCTCCATAATATTAATTGCACTTTTTTCCAATAAGGGTAATATGGTCATTTTCACAATCTCCATAATATTTATTGCATTTTTTTTCCAATAAGGGTAATATGGTCATTTTCACAGTCTGTAATATTTAATTTACTTATTTCCTATAAGGGTAGTCTGGTCATTTTCACAGTCTCCCTAATATTTATTGCACTTTTTTCCAATAAGGGTAGTATGGTCATTTTCACAGTCTCCATAATATTTATTGCACTTATTTCCAATAAGGGTAGTATGGTCATTTTCACAGTTTGTAACATTTACTTTACTTATTTCCGATAAGGGTAGTTTGGTCATTTTCACAGTCTCCATAATATTTATTGCACTTTTTTCTAACAAGGGTAGTATGGTCATTTTCACAGTCTCCATAATATTTATTGCACTTTTTTTCCAATAAGGGTAATATGGTCATTTTCATAGTCTGTAATATTTATTTTACTTATTTCTGATAAGGGTAGGATGGTCATTTTCACAGTCTCCATAATATTTATTGCATTTTTTTCCAATAAGGGTAGCATGGTCATTTTCACAGTCTCCATAATATTTATAGCACTTATTTCTAATTAGGGTAATATGGTCATTTTCATAGTTTGTAACATTTACTTTACTTATTTCCGATAAGGGTAGCATGGTCATTTTCGCAGTCTCCATAATATTTATTGCACTTTTTTTAATAAGGATAGTATGGTCATTTTCACAATCTCCATAATATTTATTATTGCACTTTTTTTCCAATAAGGGTAGTATGGTCATTTTCACAGTCTCCATAATATTTATTGCACTTTTTTCCAATAAGGGTAGTATGGTCATTTTCACAATCTCCATAATATTTATTGCACTTATTTCCAATAAGGGTAATATGGTCATTTTCACAATATGTAATATTTACTTTATTTATTGCACTTCTGATATATTTCGTCTCCAGTTCATACGAACGAGAAACTCAGGTCTAACTCTAGTAATCTTTGAACCTGTGATGTTCATATATTTCGTCCTCAGTTCATCCGAACGAGAAACTCAGGTCTAACTCTGGTAATCTTTGTACATGTGATGTTCAATTCTGATATATTTCGTCCCCAGTTCATCCAAACGAGAAACTCAGGTCCAAATTTAGTAATATTTGAACCTGTGATATTCAATTTTGATATATTTCGTCCTCGGTTCATCCGAACGAGAAACTCAGGTCCGACTCTCGTAATATTTGAACATGTGATGTTCAATTCTGATATATTTCGTCCCCAGTTCATCCGAACGAGAAACTCAGGTCCAACTCTAGTAATCTTTGAACCTGTGATGTTCAATTCTGATATATTTCGTCCTCAGTTTCCTCCGAACGAGAAACTCATGTCTAACTTTAGTAATATTTGAACCTGTGATGTTCTCATATATTTCGTCCTCAGTTCATCCGAAGGAGAAATTCATGTCCAACTCTGGTAATCTTTGAACCTGTGATGTTCAATTCTGATATATTTCGTCCTCAGTTCATCCGAACGAGAAACTCATGTCCAACTCTAGTAATCTTTGAACCTGTGATGTTCAATTCTGATATATTCCGTCCTCATTTCATCCGAAGGAGAAATTTAGGTCCAACTCTAGTAATCTTTGAATCTGTGATGTTCAATTCTGATATATTTCGTCCTCAGTTCATCCGAACGAGAAACTCAGGTCTAACTCTGGTAATATTTGAACTTGTGATGTTCAATTATGATATATTTCGTCCTTAGTTCATCCGAACGAGAAACTCAAGTCTAACTCTGGTAATTTTTGAACCTGTGATGTTCAATTCTGATATATTTCTTCCTCAGTTCATACGAACAAGAAACTCAGGTCTAACTTTAGTAATATTTGAACTTGTGATGTTCAATTTTGATATATTTCGTCCTCGATTCATTCGAACGAGAAACTCAGGTCCAACTCTCGTAATATTTGAACATGTGATGTTCAATTCTGAACTATTTCGTCCCCAGTTCATCCGAACGAGAAACTCAGGTCCAACTCTGGTAATATTTGAACCTATGATGTTCAATTCTGATATATTTCGTCCTCAGTTCATCCGAACGAGAAACTTAGGTCTAACTCTGGTAGATTTTGAACCTGTGATGTTCAATTATGATATATTTCGTCCTCAGTTCATCCAAACGAGAAACTCGGGTCCAACTCTAGTAATCTTTGAACCTGTGATATTCAATTCTGATATATTTCGTCCTCAGTTCATACGAACGAGAAACTCATGTCCAACTCTAGTAATATTTGAACCTGTGATGTTCAATTCTGATATATTTCGTCCTCAGTTCATCCGAAGGAGAAACTCGGGTCCAACTCTAGTAATCTTTGAACTTGTGATATTCAATTCTGCTATATTTCGTCCTCAATTCATCCGAACGAGAAACTCAGGTCCAACTCTAGTAATATTTGAACCTGTGATATTCAATTCTGATATGTTTCGTCCTCAGTTCATCCGAAGGAGAAATTCATGTTCAACTCTGGTAATCTTTGAACCTATGATGTTCAATTCTGATATATTTCGTCCTCAGTTCATCCGAACGAGAATTTCATATCTAACTCTGGTAGATTTTGAACCTGTGATGTTCAATTCTGATATATTTTGTCATCAGTTCATCCGAACAAGAAACTTAGGTCCAACTTTAGTAATCTTTGAACCTGTGATGTTCAATTATGATATATTTTGTCCTCGGTTCATCCGAACGAGAAATTCATGTTCAACTCTGGTAATCTTTGAACCTATGATGTTCAATTCTGATATATTTCGTCCTCAGTTCATCCGAACGAGAATTTCATATCCAACTCTGGTAGATTTTGAACCTGTGATGTTCAATTCTGATATATTTCGTCCTTAGTTCATCCGAACGAGAAACTCAGGTCTAACTCTGGTAATCTTTGAACCTATGATGTTCAATTCTGATATATTTCGTCCTCAGTTCATCCGAACGAGAATTTCATATCCAACTCTGGTAGATTTTGAACCTGTGATGTTCAATTCTGATATATTTCGTCCTTAGTTCATCCGAACGAGAAACTCAGGTCTAACTCTGGTAATCTTTGAACCTGTGATGTTCAATTCTGATATATTTCGTCCCCAGTTCATCCGAACGAGAAACTCAGGTCCAACTCTGGTAATCTTTGAACCTATGATGTTCAATTCTGATATATTTCGTCCTCAGTTCATCCGAACGAGAATTTCATATCCAACTCTGGTAGATTTTGAACCTGTGATGTTCAATTCTGATATATTTCGTCCTTAGTTCATCCGAACGAGAAACTCAGGTCTAACTCTGGTAATCTTTGAACCTGTGATGTTCAATTCTGATATATTTCGTCCTCAGTTCATCCGAACGAGAATTTCATATCCAACTCTGGTAGATTTTGAACCTGTGATGTTCAATTCTGATATATTTCGTCCTCAGTTCATCCGAACAAGAAACTCAGGTCCAACTTTAGTAATATTTGAACCTGTGATGTTCAATTCTGATATATTTTGTCCTCGGTTCATCCGAACGAGAAATTCAGGTCCAACTCTAGAAATTCGTCGTAAAATTATATTTTTAATTACAATTTTAGCCTTTACACGTAGATCCATTCTATGACCGATGATCGTAGCTCTTTCCTACGGTGCGGGACCTACTACTTCTCCGCTAAGGTTATCTGCTGGGGACTATCTCTCTCCACTAAATAACCCTTATCCATATTTTCTTCCTTTTTCATCGTAGCTCCTCTCCTCTCTCTAAAACCCATTCACAGCCGAGCTCATCGGAAGAAAAATCAATTTCTTTCTGAAATTCCCAGATCCATCTGCTATCTTACAAAAACTAACAAATGTTCATGAAACAAAGCACACCACCTCGAACCAGTCTCAAGTTTTCACTTGGTATCTCGTTTGTTCCGTCTTCTCTGCCTTTCTATCTCTAAAAAAATTTCTGAAGAAAACTAGGGCTTATGAATCATAGAAGATTGTCCATTGATCGAAGATTGTTTTTCATAGAGGAGTTAGGTTTTTGTTTTAAAACTTATTGATTCAGTTAAACGTGAAGATGAAGAAGAAAAAAGGGAAAGAAAAATTGATTTCCGGGTTAGATTTGTGAAACCCTAACCTCTTGTTTGCTTTGTTTTGATCAGTTTGTTACTTAGATAGATGAAATTACAGGTCAGGGTGTTTTTTTTTTTTTTTCTGAATAAGGGTTTCAATTTGAGATTTTTTCTATAAATTAGGTTTTCAATTTAGGGATTTATGTGAATAATGTTTCAATTCGGGTATTCCCCTTTCAGTAATATAGGATTTGAATTTGAGAAGGTTTTCAATTTATGGATTTATGTGAACAATGTTTTAATTTGAGATTCCCCTTTGTGTAGTATAGGGTTTCAAATTGACTAAATTTTTTATGTGTCAATTTTTATTATAGTCGTTATTTCAATGTCTATTGCAAGCAATAAGAATCGCAATAGTGTTGAGAAGATCTCACTGAGTGGTTATGTTGGTGAGTCATTTGTCCAGAGCAGTTGATTCAGGACTTGATTGTTGGAAGTAAAATTATACACTTGTTCTGAGCATAGTTATACTATGATGCTAATGGTATTATTGGTATGTCAACTGTATAACATGTGCTAAGAGCAATAATGGTTAGTGGTGTGCAATAGAAAATAAGGTAAAGATAATGTTTCTGCTGAGATAACATGGAAGAAGTAGATGCAGTTTTAGAGGCAAAAGCTATGGTTGTTGATTTGAGTTACTAATGGAATTGTTGTTAGGGAAATTGAAGCTAAGAACAACACAGTGAGTTTTAAGTAACTTAATAACTTCAGGTGATGTTGTTTTTGGCTACCAAAGGCTAAGATACATGAAACTACTATAGTAGCTTTCTTTTCTTGGTTTTGTCTTCTGCATAAGAACCCATGCCTAGTGGAATCTTACTGAGTATTGAACGATGTTGTTTATGCTCATTTGCAGTTTCAGGTAGCCCAGATGTATATGGTAGTGAAATGCAACAGCAAAGTACGTGAAGGAGTTGAGGTGTTAGAAAACAGACCTTTCAAAGATGAAGTGTTTGGGAAGGGCAGAACACATCTAAAGTTTACTCCATATTCATGGTTACTTGGTTCAAATGTTATTTTATAGAATTCGGATGCATGCCGATGGCCCATTTAGGGGGGGATTGTTCTTTTAGAATAAAAGCGCATTAGTGGTGGTGTTTGGAGGTGGTGCTGATGCTACAAGGTGATGGTGGTGGTGGTCTCTTAAAAATTACATGGTATGATAACAATATGTACTTCTTAAGCTTAGAAATATATGATTGATACTTACTGATTCAATTAAATTACTTGTTATCTAAAGTATCTCATTTTGTATGTTGTTTACTGATTAATGTCAAGGTCGGTGCGCGCAATACTGTTCTAATTGATGCATTATCAAGGTGTATAGCTGAGCAGTTGTAGTCTTGAATAGTAGACAGTCTTCATGCTGGTAGTCATTTTTTATTTTTAGATTCTTTAACTTACACTCTGTGGGGTTAAACAAATTATGAAATGTTGAAATCAAGCAGCTAACTAGTCACTTTCTGCTCACACAGGCTTGTGCTTTTTTGGAGACAAACTATCAGCCACTTGTTACATTTGTTGTGGTTGAAAAATGTCATTACACATGGTTGTTTGCGAATAACCATAATGATCGTCAAACAATTGACAGAAGTGGAAATATTTTACTAGGTAAATTAATATGGATCGACTTTCGTTATGCATGACTAATTATGATAGTCTTAAATCCTTGAAAGCTTTTAACAATACCATTGTTTAACATGAACTATGGTAGATTCCAAGATTTGTCATCCTACCGAGTTTGACTTCTACCTCCGAAGTCATGCTGGTATTCATGTATCCATATATGTAAGTTATAAAGTTCTTTGCACTGTAAATTGCATTAGTTTCTGAAATTGTCACTTAAGGATTATTTAAGATGATCTAATAGCTATGGAATTTTTGCATTTTCAGTTGAGATTCCGAAAAAACTTTTTGATCCAAATGTTTTCAATGCATGAATGGTTATATTCCTTACCATTTTAAAAGACCATGTTCCTGTAGAAGGCCAGTCAATTCCAAACAAAAGTTTGGGGTTGCTGGAAAGTTAAGAAATGGACAGTACACACTTTGAATCATTTGTACACTCGGTGAGTTGATTGCTTCGGTATTTAGATGTGTACAGCTTGTTTTTTTGTTGTTGTTATTGTCATTAAAGTTTTAAATGTTTATGTTGAATCAATAGGACTGGGGATCTAAAGCTTCAAAATCCTGAAAACAAAGCTTTTGCTCAACTATTTCAGAAGAATAATGCTGGGAAGATTTTGGAATGCCACTTGAACTTGTTTAATGTGATTCGTGTTGGTGATTATCTACCAGATATAGTTATCAATCTCATTCTCCAATACTTGAGTAACAGGTCTGTTATTGAAAATCATATGATGTTCCCTGTCATGATTACTTTGTGTCATAGTTTGTGCGGAAATGCAAATCATGATACTCGAGATGCATAAGAACTTGGATCTGTGAAGGGTACATATCTAGATATCGAAGCATTTTTCGCAGTGGTACCTATCTTTTGTTTTGGAACAAGATTTGCATGTCACCAGCATCTTTTTATTAGTATAAGAACAAAGGCCCACATGATTTATGTCCTCTCTATTTAGTTCCCAGTTGTTGTATCAGTTTTGCGATTTACTTTTTGGTAACCATGGAAGATCGTTTTCTCTAAAAGATTCTTGTTTGATGATGCAGGTGTGAAGAACCCTAGTTTGGCGCTAAGTTATCACCTGGTTACAAATTTTGATGCATTAAGCATGGGCTCGACCTTTTATAATGTCTTCAAGACGAAACCAAGTGTACTAAGAAATCATCGAAGGTGAAGTTAATATTTTTTTAATAATTATGTCACTGTGTTATCTTTTCCAGTAACAATGATGTTTGAGCCTTTGTTTTGATATACTTTGGTTTATTTTCAGATTTACAACTAGTGATGATGGAAAGATGAAACTCCAGGCTATGCTTCCTCCAACTTGTTGCTCCTATCCTCGAAAGTGAAATCTGATCAATTGCAGTTGTTTCTAATTGATGGCTTGATCTTCTTTATGCATGCATCTCTATCATTTTTATGTAAGCTCTAGCCCTGGCCTTCGTCCTGAACAAAAAATCATGACATTTATAGTTTAACCTTGCTGGCTAATAAAAATTTGGACTAATACCATGATACTATCCAACCATATATACTGGTCTAAAGTTATTGGTTCTATTATTATTCAGACTCCATCATACTGTCCAATTTTATTGATTTTGGAAACTTATTTTTTTTGTTGCAGGTACATATAGATCATATTGGTTATATTATTATTCATACTCCATCATACAGAGGCAGGTAAAGAGATTAACATCATATTGGTTAGGATACCCACCTTTATAGATCACTGTCCTCTCATGTGCATGGCATGTTTATTGTTTTTATAAGCATTTTATTGAGTATTGTGACCTCCCCACATTAATCAGCTGATGGCTTTTGCTGTGCATGTACACCATTATGAAGTAGGAACAAGTTCTTCATCATCGGAGTTTATATTTTGCTGTTGTAGTTCATCGTTTTGTATACATGTCTTGTAACTCGGTTACTTTTCTTGTAAGATTACACTGGTCAGAACTCCAGATTTTAATCTTTTTTGTGTAATTCAAACCAATGAATCAATGATTGTTGGTGTGCAAGTTTAATTTGTTCTCATTTTAATTTGATTCTCATTTGAATTCAAATTTGAGTTTCATTTGAATTTGGTTTGCATTTGATTCTCATTTGAATTCTAATTTGAGTTTCATTTGAATTCTAACTTGGGTTTCATTTGATTCTTATTTGAGTTTCATTTCTGTTTGATTTCAGATTTAGTCAGATTCAGTCAGGCCAGAAAGCTGATCTGAATCTATTTTTTTTTATATATTCAGATTTATATCAATGAATGATTGAAGACAGTCATAAAGTTTTGACCGTTAAAATAAGTCGTTGATATAAGATTTTCAACGACCCCCAGAGGCACGTCATAGTTAAAAACAACGCTCAAACAGCGATCCTTTCTTCGACTGACAAAGCAAGTCATATAACTCGGATCTATGACTTGCTTCATCCGTCGCGAAACAGCTAATTTCCACTAGTGGAGGAAAGAAGTTTTCCTTAGTCTTAGGAACTAAGATACACTTAGCTCTTGAATGCCCAAATGTTTTGCAGTGAAAGCAAGCATCGGGTTTTCAAGGATACTCCGCCATCACCACAAACTGTACATGAATAGGCAATTCAGTTGGAAAAGCACAATCAACTGTAACTTCAATCAAAACCATGACATATTACATCCTAGTCTTTGACGATGTTAGAGTATCAGTCATGACTGGAGTGACGACAATGCTTGCAATCCTAGATAATCCTAATTGATTCCAGAGATAAAAAGGAACATACCTGAGATTCATTCATACCGGGACTGAGGTAATAACATCCATTTTTTGCTCAAGTGAAATGGACCAGGGTCGAATAAGAAATAGTTTCTTTGCAATGAAACTTGAACCCAATTCTAAAACTTTAATCATGTCTTCTTCTTGAGCAAATTTGGACAAAAAGGCTTGTTCCCCATAAATAGTCAGGGAGAAATCTCCTTTTAATTTCCACAGAGATATTAAACTTTATTTTACAACGACAAATTGAAGTTTCTTCCTCACAAAATTTCCTACTACACGAGATTCACAATTTGAAAAGTGAGATTTGAGTTCATCTGAATTGAAACAGTTGAACCTCCAA
Source organism: Papaver bracteatum (assembly GCA_023529315.1). Lineage (NCBI taxonomy): Eukaryota > Viridiplantae > Streptophyta > Magnoliopsida > Ranunculales > Papaveraceae > Papaver > Papaver bracteatum. The sequence goes on from JAJJWX010004821.1 coordinate 90,962, forward strand.
TAATCTCCTTAACTTCATCAAAACAAAGTTTGGTTGATGGGTTTGCTTGAATATTTTTGTTACCGAAACACCCTATATATGTTAAAACCGTCTGAGATTGATTCAAAGGTTTTGATTTTGAATTATAGATTGGATTAGGTAATGGATCTATAATAACACCAAGAGATGGATTTAACTGCGAAAAATCCCCAAACCCTATGTTACCTGGTTTAATTGGGGGCCAAGGATTTTAATTGGGGGCCATCACTAGATGACAAAAAAGGTCTCCCAATAGCAATTTGGGTCACCCCTTATAAAAATATTTTCTAAATGGCTAAAATGCCCCTAAGTGATTAGAGTTAAAATTTAATTAATTAATGATAATCTTACTTAATTAGAGTTTAACTTTTTTTCTTCAGATTGTTTGTCTGCAATTTTTAGTCCAATATTTTTTATTTATTTTTTCCAGATAAGTATCCTAGTTTAATTGGGGGCCGCCATGCACTAGAAGACAAAACAGGTCTCCCAATAGCAATTTGGGTCACCCCTTATAATTTTTTTTTAAATGGCTAAAATTCCCTTGGGTGATTAGTATTAAGAATTAATGAATTTGATTAGTGTGTTAATTTTGTTTAGTTTAAAATCAGGATTTGGGTAAAAAAATTTGGGGATTTTTTTTTTTTTTGGTAGTTTTGTTTTGAGAAGAAGGAGAGGAGTTTTGATAAGAAAAAATAGGGTTTTTGGTAATGAGTGATTCAAGTGGAGGGAACGAGTTTGGTGAAGCTTCAAACAACAACCATGATTGTGTTGATGGTAAGATTGTGCCAACTAATCCTATGGATTGGATGTTTGATGAAGAGATGCTAATGGAGGAAGCCATGAATAATGGTGAAAATGAAGATCCTATTTCCCCAAATGAGGGAACCAACACTCAAAATGAGGAACCCGAAGCTCAAAACAATCAGGTAAACTTCACATACTCTTCAAATTGCATGAATGGTACTCCAAGTGGTCGATTCATGGACACCATGCAACTACTCAGAGTGACAGTCGTTAGTGTCGGGTTTTTTATTCGCTAACGATCCTCCAGAGTCGTTCATCTGTTTACACCCAAGCTGACGACTCAAACCTGCAACTTTCAATGGTGATGAAAAATCGTCGGCTTGGTGTGCTAAAAACTGACGACTCTCTAGGGTACTTCAACAAGCGTCGTTTGTTTGCTTTGTTTACACTCCAACGATGCTTAAACACAGGGTCTCTGGGCATAATTATTTTTTTGGGTTTCTGGTCGTCACACTTGTATGCATAAAAACTGCCGACCCTAAGCAACCATTAACATGGATCACTAGAGTCGTTGATATCGATAGTGTTAAAAATTAACGACCCTTAGTGTTTTCTTTTAATATTTTTGATTTCATAAGATCATTTCATTGAATAGTAAAAGGCATACATCTTGTATATCGTTGCATTGAAGTAAATGAAATACAATAGATAAGCACTCAACCATAGATGCTGTAATTATAGGTAGTGCCGTTCAAGATGAGGTAGCAATCTTCGAACTCAAACTTGTTCCCACGAAGCACCTCGTATCGCTTATACGCCTTCCCCAACTGTAAACACAAAATAATAACTTAGTTAGTATTGTTCAAAGCTTTTGATAAGTTTTACCTCTTGTTTAAGTACTTACTCTTATAGCACCCAACATATTGGGCATGTTTACCCTTACGACATTAATTTCTCTTTTGAAAGCATCACATTCCAATTTTATCTCCTTGAATCGTTCATTGACTAGTCTCAAATACCTTGAGTTGCAATTTCCGTCTAACACCACAAAAACGATGAATACACGGTTCCACCAAGCATCGGATGTTTGATCAATGTATTTTCCTAGATCTTCAAAGTGGTTTGTGACCATCAAACAAGCTCTCGTAATGGCACAATTCTCTTCGGAAGTGTAGGGAGTCATGGTGTTTCACTTTTTTTCCTCTTGGATGATGAATGAATGATATAGTATGCGAAGGTTAAGAATGAAAGAGTTGTGTGAGTATTAGGTGAGTCTTGGGTATCTATTTATAGAGTTGAACGACCCAACTACCTATTTTTTGATTTTTTTTCCGTTGGTGGACTCAAAATTCGCATTTACTGCTATAAGAGTCGTCAGTTTCCATATTAACAACGAGACGACTCTTTCTGATATTGAGGGTCGCCGGTTATGGATTTTAAAGTATGACAACTCCACCTTGAAGTATCTGATGCATTGAGCATCAAGAGTCATTCGTATTTATTTCTCCTAAAATGACGACTCTTAGTGGTGAATTTGAAAAATCAAAGAGTCGTCGGGTTTTAATAGTTGTAACCTGACGACCCTTTCTTTGATAATTAAAAGATGAACTATTGTTATTGAATTGGAAAGAAACGTACATGTAATTCGAAATAAAACATAAGGCGCATTTAATTATAGAATGGAAAGACATAAAATAGTTCGATACATTGCCATCGAAAACCTAAACGAGTTTAATTATAGAAGGCGAATTCCCATTCGGTTTCCTCCAAGAGAGCTTAGTATTCCTCGTGAAAAAACTCATTGCCGTACTTTATTTCGTATTGGCTACGACCCAAAGAGTACTGGAGAAACAATATTTTTTTATAAGCTAGCGTTCTTAAATTAACATAACGAAAGAAATAATTTTAGGGATGACGGCATATCGATTCACAAACTTACTCTATCCATTCGAGCTTCGTTGGGAAAAGCTTCTTTCCGAGCTTTCAATTCGTCTCTTAGAAATACGCATTCATTGTGTATTAAATCGTACCTTTCCCTTATCTGCGCAACCGTCCTTCTATTATGATTTCCGTCTAGTGCCTTAAAAACCTTAAATACACATTTCCACCAAGCATGGGTGTTTTGATCATGCCCAAGGTAAAGCCCTCTGGTTGGGTCTTCATTACCGGTCACCCATTGTGCTTCCTAAATGGAGTGCTTCGTGAGAGTGGTGTGTGCTCTGACAATAACAACATCTTCTTTTTTAATGAACGGAGTTGGAGCCATTTTTGGTGTTTAAAAGTGATGGGGGACTGATTTTTGGTGTTTGAAAGTGATGGGTGAATACATTTGATAGGTATAAGACTCTTTTTATAGTAAAAAAAGTACAAACATGTATTTTTTGAAAAATAAAACGGTTACCTATTTTCCAAATACGCAATAACTGCACCTAGGATTCAACAGTTGTTTTATATTTTAAATTTTTTCAATAACTGCACTTAGGGTCATTGGCCGTATTAAGTATTCAATGCCGACCCTAACAGTCGGTGGTATGTAGTTTTGGAGCTCCGCAGCATGGTTGTTAGTCAGATTATTTATAACGAGACGACCCTTAGTGTCGTTCGTTAAAAAATACACTTGACGACCCTAAAAGTCGGTTCTCTGTAAATAATTTATGTGACGACACATATGATGTCTAATATAAAAACCCTACAGTCGGTTAGCATATTTTATAAAAGCTGACGACGCTTTCTGATATTTAGGGTCGTCGGTTAAGACTTTTAAAGTATGACGACTCCATGATGAAGTAGAGGAAGCAATCGAGTATCACGAGTCATTCCTATTTATTTCTCCTAAACAGACGACTCTTAGTGCTGAGTTTGAAAAAACAAAGAGTCGTCTGGTTTTAATAGTTTTAAGTTGACGACCCTGTCTTTGATAATTAAAAGATGAACTGTTTTTATTGAATTGGAAAGAAACGTACATGTAATTAGAAAATAAAACAGAAGGAAGAGACATAATTATAATGGTTCACTACATTGCCATTGAACACTTAACAATATTGTTTGAATTGCCAGAAATTTTCTGTCAAGAGACGATAGCAATTTTCGTGCAAAAACTCGTGGCCGTACTTTTCCTCATATTGGCTGCAACCTAAAGTGTACTGGAGAATAAAATTTAATTATTAGTTAGCATTTTAAATGAAAATTACTATATGAGAGGCCTTATTCATTGACAAGCTTACTCTAGTGGTGCCGCCTTCTTTGGGAAGAGCCTTGTGTCTCGCTTCAAATTCGTCTTTCAGCGCTTCACACTCCTTGTAGAGTAAATCGTCTCTCTACCTAATGTCTTGGAGCGACCTTCCATAACGATTTCCGTTAAGTGCTTTGAAAATAATAAACACATGTTCCCACCAATCATTGGATGTTTGATCTTGGTTAAGGTAGGGATCTCCGGCTTCGTCGTGGTTTGAGAAGACCCAGTGCTCTCTTTCAAAGTCATGCTTTTTGACCGTGATGTGTGCTCTGAAAATAGCAACATCCTCTTGATTGTTGAATGGAGTTTGAGCCATTTTTGGTGTTTGAAAGTGATGGGTGAATACAAATTAGGTGTTTGAAAGTGATGGGTGAATAGAATTTTTGATAGGGATAAGTCTCTTTTTATAGTAAAAAAAGTAAAAACGGCTATTTTTTGAAAAAGAAAACGGTTACCCATTTTCCAAATATGCAATAACTGCACATAGGATTGAACCGTTGTTTCAAATTTTAAATTTTTGCAATAACTGCAATTAGGGTCGTTAGACATATTATTAATTCATTGCCGACCCTTAAAGTCGGTGGTATGTAGTATTCCTATACCGCCTAAGGGTCGTTGGTCATATTTTTGTTAAAGTGACGATTGTTAGAGTCGTCGGTAAAATATTACACTTGACGACCCTAAGAGTCGGTTGTCTATAATTATTTTATGTGACGACTCACATGATGTGTAATATAAAAACCCAGCAGTCATTTGGCATATTATATAAAAGATGACGACCCTTTTTTTTTAGATGGTTTTGCAGAGCTCTCAACCTGAACCCGTCTCTGCTATGGGGCCGGATACCTCCGAACACTACATCAATGATTTGGTAAGGTTTAATGGTTTGAATGGATATATATGTTTTGGAACTTTTTTTACTTAGTGTTCTCATGAACGTGTTATTTGCTCAAAATTAGACTTGGGAAAATAAGGAAGAGGCAAGGAAATGGACTATTTCCAAGGCAAAAGAGAAGATGTGCGTGGTTGTTAAAAGCAAGCACGCTAGTTGGAAAGAAATGGAGATGGTATGCGAGAGAGCCGGTGATAAGGAAGAAAGTCATAAAGGAAAGAATTACAAGTATGCGAAGAAGACGACCAGGGTCTACAATACTTCGTCGAAGAAGATTAAATTCCCGTTTAGGATTGTGTTCAAGATGAATATTGAAACTCGACAATGGTTTTTGTATAGTATTCCCGACGGTCATCACAATCACCCTCCACCAAAAAGTCTTACGGGCCACCCTGCATATGCCCGATTGCAACCACATGAAATGGAAATGGTACGGCGGATGAATGGAATTAGGCCCCTTAAGATCCTTACTGCAATTAAAAAGGCCGGTAAGTCTAACTTGTCAACTATTTCCACTATTTACGCTGCCAAAGCAACCCTCAAGAAGACTGAGTAGGATGGCCGATTGATCATGCAACAATCAGAGTGGTTGGCAGAAAAACTTAATTATGCCATGCAAACAAGGGTGGGTCCGGGCGACAAAGTCACTCATATTTTTCTTGCCCATCCTAGGATGGTGGCATTGGCACAATGTTTCTACCAAGTATTGTTCATAGATTGCACTTATAAGACCAACAGGTATAACATGCCGATGTTGAACGTGGTTAGTCATACTTCGGATAAACAATCTTTCACCGTGGCGTGGGTCTTTATGGAACACGAAGAAATAAAGGACTATTTTTGGGCGTTGGAACAAGTGAGGTTGATCTACCGTGGTGAACAAACACCGTAGGTTATATTTACGGATCGAGATTGTTTAGTTATGAGTGCCGTTCGTTCGGTTTATCCACTAGCTCAACATTTTCTTTGTACGTGGCACATCCAACAAAATATTTTTCAAAATTGCAAGAAACAGATCCAAAAAATAAAATCTGCGAAGGGTAATCAACGTTTCGAGGAGGAAGACGAGCGTCTGAGTAAACTTTCAATAAAAGAGAGAGCGGCAGAGAGAAAGAAAGATAAGGAAAAATACGACGAAGAGGGGGATGTATGGGAAGTATTCTGCAAAGAGTGGGACTACTTGGTTCATTAAAAAACTGATGTGAAGTACTATGCTAGATTGCAGAAGTTTATTGATGATTGGAGTACGGATTATAAGAAGGTGGTCGACTATTGCCTAGATATGTGGTTGAATCCTTGGAAGGAGAAGTTCGTTTATGTATGGACCAATAAGTATAAGCACTTCAAGAATGAGTCAACGAGTATTGCTGAGCAGTCTCACGGGCGTTTTAAAAAAATTCTTGAGCTCAACAATGATGGGGTGGTTACGGTCCAAGAAGCTATTCACGAGCACGTCGAGAATGATCTTATCAAGATTGATTCTCATATGGAGCATAGTAAAGACTATTTTTTGAAGCAATACCTACCACACAAAGATTTGCTAAGGGGGGTTGCACACCAAGTGTCATGGTGGGAAATAAAGCATATGATGGCTGAACTATTCCGATTCCGAGAGAAAGCTTCCCAAGGAATAGTGTTTACATGTAATTGTACAACCGATACTTGGCTTGGTCTCTCTTATAGACATAAGCTTGGAGGGTATAAGGAGATTATTCCCCTCACAGATATTGATCCTTTTTGGAAGCAACTTTCGTTTGACCCAACTCCCTTAGTAGCTTCTGATGAACAATTTGGAGATTTGGAGATTGGAAAGTACATCAATGAGAAATATCGAAGAGAGACTTATGTGGGAAGACAAATACTGGTCTCTAATTTATGTCTGGCTGCCCTTAAGTGCTTGGGAGTAGAAGAGGAGCCAGTGAAACAAAAACCACCTGGAAGACCAATAACTAAAAAGTCGTTCAGACAAACAGTGAATGATGCGAAGATCTGCACCAGTAACCCTTCACGTCATGATTATATACAAGCGGAATTTACAGAGTACGATAAGTCTTTCCTTCCCGAGAAAAGGAGTCGGTCCAAAAACGAAGACTTAACACAAAATGATAGCGAAGTTATACATACGGAAGATCATGTGGTCGACACTCAACAGAGCCAATCGAGCATAATGGTGACGATAAGAGGTAAATTAGGAAATCCGCATACACCAAGGGATTTGCAAGGAAGACCACATCGTGTTGCTTACACTTTGTATAAAGAGTATACCGCCCAACTTCCATACGTCATCTTAGATCACCTTATATCCACCGACGACGTTGATGCAGATGGAAATTGTGGTTATCATGTTGCAACCGAACAATTGGGGAATTTCGAGGTGGCCGACGAACTAAACCTAACCCAAATCGAATATGCAAGAACAAAAATGGTAGCTACACTTGTGAAGGACAAGCAACTCTATTTAACCATGTTCATGGAAAGAGATTCAAAAGAGAGAGAACATAAGTTCAAGGAGTTGTTATCTAACGTGAAATGGCGGAAAGGGTCGAAGAAGGCCGGTTATAAGTTTTGGATGCAAATGCCCTTTGGTGGTCAACTTTTAGCGGACACATTCACTTGTGTGGTAATAGTATTCAGTAAAGGCTTCCCCGGAGGCTCTTGTATTTACGCACCCTCAAGAACTAAGTGTGAGGCGACGATAAAGAAGAGAAGAATTGTAATGGCACATGTGAACGATAACCATTACATAGGTTTGAATATTTCCGAAGAATGCCCTTTGCCGCGGGTGATCTATGGTGATTAGGGAGAGTACACCAAGGAGTGGACAAACCAGTATGAGTATGGAATGAACATTTGGAATGCTATGGACCCCATCCCGATTTACATAGACATGGGCGGTGAATCATGAGTGAAGAAGTTTATTTTGGCCTTTGCGTTGCATTTTTAAGCATACCTTTTGTAAGTGGTTGTATTTTGACCCCGGATAGTTGTATTTTGAAGAATGCTTGATGAATACAATGTGTTTACTCTTGCGGCAATCTTGCGGCTTATGTTTTTTTTGTTTGTACAAGTACAGTCGTTAAATGTCTCGAAATTATATATTAACGACTCTTATAGTCGTCAGTACATATTATCATGTTCCCTAACGACTTCAAAGGTTAAATTTGCACTGTTTCCTGGATGTATTCATCACTAGAGTCGTTAGCGTGTATATACATATAGGGTAACGACTATCAAAGCTAAATTTGCATTGTCTCCTGGATGTTTTTCAACTGAGAGTCGTTAGAGTACATATACATAATTATTGATGACTCTATTCTATTGTAGCTTAGAATCCCAACGAATCTATTTGGTGTACACTTTTCCCCAGAAAAATAACCGTTGCAAATGGGTTTTAAATATAGGGAAGCAATTGTTTTTCCCCTACGAAGTTCTTTTCGCAATGACAACTCCACGGTCAATTACAAATTCTACCGAATACATACTCCGAAGATGCAAACGTCCAACAAACTCGATTTTGGCAATGGAAGAAGAGATATGCAAAAGAAGCATGCTACCACCCCAAAAATCATACACCAAATCACCATATCCTACGAAGGAAGAAGAAGAAATGCGCGAGGCAAAAAAGCGTGGTCTAGAACAATTTCATCTAAGGGAACGGATGAAACAAGTGGAGGAAGAGACGATGTGGCTCAAAAATTACTACATATGTAAGGATCTTGAAGATGAGACTACGTCTCGGTCAAATACTATTGTGAAGATGGGTGTAGACTACAAAAAACCACGCCATAACTATGATAGTGGGAACATTTCTTCAAGGGTTACTCATGTTATGAAATTGTGCTCTGAATACAACAAGTTTTTCTCTATGAACAATAGGGATAGGCGTGCGGCCCAAGAAGCGTATAAGAAATGGAGAGGATAGCCTTTTTATTACATAGAAGCCGCAATTGTTGTGGAATCTCGCATTAGAAAAAGTGGTTAACATGTAATATCTTCTTGAACTTTTCTTACACTACCAATGCTATTATTTCCAAGAATTCAATGCAAAGGGGTTATAGTTACTCTAAAGAGTCGTCATCTTACAATACTCATAAAATGGCCGACTCTAACGAAGTTTCATGTGTCATCCTACTGCTAATTTTCCAGACTAATGACTTTGGTTACGAATTTCAAAAAAAATGACCGTTGGAGGATTCTTCTATATAATACAACCCTCACATGTTGATAAAATTGCCAGAAACTTTAACTATCTTCCGAAATACTCATCCTTCACTGGCAATGGTAGAATGGGAAAGGCATGAGGATTTGTGTCTCGTAAAATCATTTGCTAATATGTTTCATGAACGTCCAAATGAAATATATTCAATGTTTTGGAAGAGAGTTAAAGAGTTCTTCTATGAGCGTACCGCGAATCCTAATAACCGCAAATGGAGAGACTTAGCATTTTGATTCAACTACATGAAAGGTTCAATGCGAGAGTACGTAATAGATAGAAATATGGTGTATGACTATCATCCACAAGCTCCCCTAAGGGAAAAGGTGAGTAATCCAATAATTTTTATACCTTATTCATTGTTAAAAGTTTTTAATGTAAGAATTCCTATATTATTTTAGCTGGAACGTTTCAAAGGGTTATGGACAAATCGTAATGGGGAAACTAGCTTCATTCACCACAAAGAATATACCACATTGTATCGACGAGCAAGAAGGTTTATTGACGAACATTTGATGCGCCGGATTCTTGATTACCCTTACTAGGTTTTCTACAATGCTACACTCTATGTAATGTTGCTTTTTTGGGCCAGATGTTATGCATATAAAGAGTCCTTAGTTATATTCCAAATTATAAAAATGACCCGTAAGCTTGTTTTTATGATCTACACAAGGGTCTTTAGGTTTATCCATAAACACAATGACGACTCTATTCATCTATTTCTAAATTTCCCTGAAATATTGCATTCATGCAGTCGTTAAGTATATTTCAAATAACAATAACGACCCTATCTAGATGATTTTGGAATCCCCTGGATTATTGAACGTTTGGGTCGTTTGGTTAATCCATGAACACCCTAACGACCCTGACCATGTAGGTTATATCTCTCTGGATTATTGTTTCCAAAGGGTTGTTAGGTGTATCCATAAACATCCTAACGACTCTGTCCCTGGATTTATGTTAATAAAGTGTCGTTAGGTTGATACATTGATAGTAAACGACTCTGATACTGGGAATTGAATCCCGATGCTTCAACCTAAGGGTCGTTCGTCTGCTAAAATGTTCTGCGCCGACCCTTCTGTTAGTTTTGAAAATGAAAAGTTTTTTTTTTAATCGTAAACATGCTAAAACAATAAACATCGTGCCAAAATATTATGAAACCTTATAAAACCTAAGTTCAAGTTTAAAGTTTCCAAACCTAACACACAAAGTTGTTTAACAAACCATCCAAACATAATAAGAAACCATCTATGAAAATTTATAAAACATAACTTCAAGTTTAAAGTTATAAAACTTCTTTGTAACGAATACCACCTACTCTTTACGACCTGCCTGATCTAGAGACCGTCTTCTTTATATTTGGAGGACCCTGAGTTTCACCGCCACCATCTTGTTCATTTTGTGGTTGGCTACTTTGTCCCTACTGAGAACGTTCTTCTTCCATCTGTGCACGTGTTTTTCGGCTCCTCTTGCTTTCCTTGGAGAGCTCATCAAACATCTTCTTTGCTTTAGGATTTTCAATGTGATCCATGTATTGAGTGTAACGACGTAGCTTATCAGGATCAAAGACTTCCCCTTTATCAGCCGAGAAAAACAGTACCTTGACAAAAAATTTCATCCGTTCCCTCTATATGCATTCAAATACGAATTCAACGTTAACTAGCTTATATTTGAATTTAGATGAATAACACAATACTTTGAATAAGCAACTCACCACTAGTTTAAGAATTGTAGAATCATCTCTAGGGTCATATTGAGAAGAAGAGGAGGATGCTCTGTTGGTCCTCATAGTTGGATCAATACGAATAACCCGACCATGCGAGAAACTTTCATACCATTCAAGGTAATCTGGTGTTGCCTCGTGCCCTTCGTTGACATGCGCCCAAGTTGTGACATCTACTAACCTAGAGTGTCTATCATTCCAATGGTGGTAACTGGGTTTAGGGTCGTAAAACACCTTTATGTTCGACTCGTCATCCATACACTTAGACAACTCATGCTTGAAAGGAGGCACGTACTCTTCATCGGGTGAATCTTGAATAAACCCAAGTTGACGCATCACTCTCATCGGATTGTACATCGAGAAACCGTAAGGGTGAAACAAAGGGCCATCATATGGCACGACAGGTTCCATTACACCAGCTATATTCTCCGCGTACGGATTAAATTTTACCTCTTCCACATTGATGTTGTCCAACTTTCCCCACATTGCTACCAACGCCTATTTTTGATCCTTATCCTGAGAACCGGTGAACAAATATCGTTTACCTGTTGGATCACCTTGCTTCCAATCTTTGTTTAGTTTCACATCTTCATTACCTTTGATCAGTGACGGGAAATGATCATAAAACCACACCTATATTTATAACAATGAAATAAACATCAAATGATTTAAGGAAAATAATATAGACAAACAAAAGAACTTTCATCAATCCAAATACCTGGAGTAGACCCAAATTGCCATTGATCTGTGAAGTTTGTTCCCGAGATGCTTTGGAAAGATGACTATTCAAATGTGCAACTATGGCAGTACCCCAAGAGTACTTGTTCACATCTTCCAAAGGATCCAAAAGATGAATAAGGTTGGCGCTAGCCCTATTACCTTTGTTGTCGGGAAATATAACAGATGCAAGTACGTAAAACAAATACGCGCCTGCAGAGTAACGGCATTCCTCATCAGTGAGACCCTCCTTTTCTTTTTCCAATGTCCTAGCAAACATCTCTCTAATCTTTACAAGTTTGAACTCTTTCTTATTGTAGTTGGTTCCCTTCTCAAATTGCCTATCAGTGGTGGCTTGATCCCATCCAAACAAGTTCTTGGTCCACCCATAGATATCATCCCAAGTAGGCCTTCTCTTTAAATCCCCACTGGTGGATTTTCCTTCGACGTACATCCCTAATATCTGTTCTGCATCATCAGGAGTAACTGCCATCTCGCCAAATGGGAATTGGAATGTGTCGACTTCAGGGTAATACCTTTCACATAGAGTAGATACTGCAACCTTATCATAATCAATCACTGAGTTCTGAATGGCAGTATACAAACCAGAGTTTTCAACATGAGCTCTAACTCTTGCACATTCCTTGTCTAAAGGCCACAACTCCATTTTCCCGAAAGAAGATTGGTGCCTGAAAGGACGGACGGCATTCTTATGATCCTACAAAAGAGAAACTAGTCATAATTAGAATGTATTTACAAAGTTATATCAACTAATCGAATAACAAGCAAAGTTGGTATACTTACGATTGTCTCATAGATGGTACGAGCCCACGATCCACGATATCCAAATAGAACTTTACATCCATCCCTAGGTTCTCCTATCGCTTTACCACTAATAAGACGAGTCAGCTAAAAATATTTTATAGGAACGTGTCTCGCGCTAGGTGCAATGTCCGATCCATCCTTCTTTACCCTCTTTTTAGTCTTCAGATGTTCAATCTCTTCACCGCCCTATTTACCAGCATCATCCTCCTTATCAGCATCTTTACCTTCATCATCATCCTTCTCTTCATCCTCTTTCTCCTCCTCTTCACCGTACCCATCACCATCCCCATCACCATCCCCATCCCCATCCCAATTACCATCACCATCACCATCCCCCTCCTCATTACTTCCATCCCCATTACCATCATCTTCTTCTATCTCTTCTTCTTCTTCTTCTTCTTCTTCTTCTTCTTCTTCTTCTTCTTCTTCTTCTTCTTCTTCTTCTTCTTCTTCTTCTTCTTCTTCTTCCTTATCACTTCCTTCAGCCGAAATAACAACAGAGGATGAACGTGACGAATCCGATGACTCCTCACCTTTGTCTCTTGGTTGAGTGATAGAAAAGGCTACCTCACTGGGTGTTCTTCCGCGAAATGGACCGGCATTTAAGTACCTAACATGTCGGGGAGGTTTGGAAGGAGGGGTTATCATCATTTTAACCTTGTCTATGGACTTCTTGGCACTACAGCCCATACACGTAAAAGAACATAACAAACATAAGAGTTAGATTCATCTCTTCAGTTTAAGGGTCGTTAATTAAATAAACCAACAACCAAATGACCCTTTAAGACACAATAACGACTCTATTTAGTAGGTGACGACTCTTTCGTTTTTTTGGAAAGGGACCCTGGCTTTTTCTTTATTAGGGTCATTGGTTAATTAGTTAGCGTCGTTGGGAGTAAAACAAAAGGGTCGTTTGTATACAATCACCGTCGTTATATAAGGGTCGTCTTCTTCATACTAATACCCAAACGACTCTATTCTAGGTCACCATAACAGCAGTTTCAGAAAAATAGTCGGCATCTTCAACTAAGAACCTAACGATTTTTCATACATTTTATATGCAACAACAGGGTTGTTAGGGTTTTAACGTTACAATACTGCCGACCCTTACACTGTAACTTCCAGTTTTCGGTTACCAGACTCGATTTCACAATCAAAATACAATCAAAACACACCAAAATATGGAATGCAAGTTGGGTTTTAGTTAACATACCTTCTAATTGGAGCCATGCGTTTCTTGGGTTTCGATTTTTCCGGTTTAGAGACTTTGGGTTTCTCCTTAACCTTGCCTTTCAATGCTTCGATGAAATTGTGGAGTTGAATTGCTTTGCGACCGGTCGTCTTTGTGCGAGCCATGATTGTAGAAGAAGTTAATCGTCGATTAAAGTTTTATCATCGACGATTAAACATGAATCGGATGAAGAAATCGCCTTCTTCGACCGTCGTTAATGGTGGTGGTAGTGGAGAAGATGAAGAGGAGGAGAAGAAGAAGAGGAAATGAAACTAATTTTGTGAAGTGAGATTTTTTTTAGGGTGTATAAATTAGGGGCCTTGATTAGGGTAGTTAATTAGCCTATAACTGATTTTTAAGAGTAAGGGTAAAACAGTATATTCACAGTCGGATCAATACGCCCCGAAAAAAAATTGGGTGTAAATAAAATGTCATGGCCCCCATTTAATGTGGGCGGCCCCCAATTAAACCAGGATAAGTATGCAAAGTCGTCAAGGTATTGAATTTTTTCATTGACGACCCTAAACAGTCGTTAATGTTAAGACTGTAAACAGTGACGACTCTTAACTGTCGACGATTCATTAATGGCAGAAATGTACAACAGTTTAGAGTCGTCAAGAAAAAATCAATTCCCTGACGACCCTTTGAAAGGGTCGTTATTGTTTTATTACTTAAAGGACGACTGTAAATAGTCGTTAACGATTTTGTAATGTCGTTATAAACAGTCGTTAGGCTTTAAAAAGTGTCGTTAATGTACGACAGTTTAGAATCGTCATATACGTACTCAATTTTTTGACGACTCTAAACTGTCGTTAATGTCGTATGAAGAGTCTTTATTAGGGTCGTTAGTTGAAAAGAAAATATTTATCAAGGGTAAAACAGTATATTCACAGTCAGATTAATACTTCCCGGAAAAAATTTGGGGTGCAAGTGGCCCCCAATTAATTCCATGGCCCCCAATTAAACTAGGCTATGTTAACCTCTGAAACTATAGCAGGATTTGAAGATCCTGCACACAAAATTGAGAGTCAAAGAGATGGAAGAAGATTCATGGCTTCCTGCCATCGAGAACTCATAAGAAAATGAAAATTTCCTAAAATATCGCCTCTAAGGCCCTTTTCACGTCATCAGACCCTAAGCTGAAAATAGTCGCTCCACTTAGTAAAGTCACCAAACTACAAGAAAGAAAAAAGAAGCAACCTGATTTACAAATAATTTATTCTCCACCACGACCACCGCCGACCACTGCAGCTCCTTCCTAACCTCCACAACCCATTTTTATTTAGTGCTCCCATGTTCCACTAGGCCTTGAGGTAGCTTATGAATAAATATAACCAAGACTAAAATTAGTTAACTAAGTACAAAGAAAGAACCGGTTGAATAACGTCTTGAGGATAATAATAGGTTAACTAGTATACCTAGTCATGAGGAAGTCAAAGCTGTGGTTTTTAACATGAAACCTTGGACAACTCCAGGACCAGATGGATTTCCACCTGGATTTTATCAAGAAATGTGGTCTACTATTGGTGATGACACAGTTAGAATGGTACAATCCTTATTTAGAAGTAAACATATGCTCAAACAATTGAATCACAACTTCATTAGTCGGATTCCTAAGATAAATAATCCCAAAAATGCTTCTGATTTTAGACCCATTAGTCTATGCAATGTTGGTTACAAGATTATTTCTAAGTTGATAGCCTCTAGATTAAAAGTATTGCTTGATAAGATTATAACTCCTTTTCAATCAGCTTTTCTTTCAGGTAGGCTTATAACTAATAATATTGTGATTGCTCATGAGTTAATTGATTCTATGAAACATTGCAGAGCTAAAAAAAGGTTGGATGGCCATTAAACTGGATATGTCAAAAGCTTTTGACAGAATCAAATGGAGTTTCCTGCTTAACATTCTTTCTAAATTAGGGTTTTGTGATGATTTTTGCAGCATAATAAGCCAATGTCTTTCTACTGTCAGTACTTCTATCTTGTTAAATGGCTCACCTGGTGATAATTTATCTCCTCAAAGGGGATTAAGAAAAGGAGATCCCTTGTCTCCCTATTTATTTATCATTGTGATGGACTCTTTCTCTAGAGCTCTTATGAATGCAGAAAATAATGGTGATATTCATGGAATGAAAGCTAATAAGAATTCTCCTTCTATATCACACTTATTTTTTGCAGATGATTGTTTACTTTTTTCAAAGGCTAACACTAAGGAAGATAGGAAACTCATCAATATTATATAGACCAATTCAGTCTCCATTCTGGACAAGCTGTCTACTACAATAAGTCTGGTTTATCTTTTAGCTCCAAGATTCCTAACCATGTTAAAAATGATATTGCTAATATTATGAAAATTAAGAGACTAGCCTTAAATGATAAATATCTGGGTGTTCCTATTCTTCTACAGCAAAACAAGATGAAGTATTTCTCTAGCCTAATTGATAATACTTATGGAAGGCTGGCTAACTGGAAAGCTCAATTTCTGAATCAGCCTGAAAGAACTATCCTCATTCAATCTGTGTTAGGTACCATTGCTTCTCACCAGATGGTTGTGTTTCCCATGCCTAAGAAGATGACAGATAAGATGGACTCTATACATATGAGGTTTTGGTGGAACAAAAAACAAGGGAAAAAAGGTATGTATTTTAGGAAATGGAAAAAAGTTGCTCAATCTAAAGACATGGAAGGCTTAGGCATTAAACAATCTGCTATCATGAACCAAGCACTTCTTGCTAAGTTAGCTTAGAGGATGATACACTCTCCAGATGCTCTATGGGTTCAACTGTTGGCAAGTAAGTATTTCTATGATAGTAATCCTTTAACTGATAACCTCAATAGCTCAGGTTCTTGGATTTGAAATGGAATACAACAAGGTTTGGAGATTATTAGAAGCAATGTTTGCTGGGAAGTAGGAGATGGAACTAGAATTAATATATGGAAAGATATTTGGGTTCCTGAAACAAATAAACCTGTAGATAATACTTTTGTCTCAGCTAACATGAAAATGGTTAGTCAACTCATTAATCATGACACTAAGCAATGTGATAGAAATATGATCTGTAGTTTATTTGATAATAACACTGTTGACAAGATCTCTAGAATTAGAATTCCCTATAATGGCAAAGATAGACTGAGGTGGAAACATACTCATGATGGCAACTTTAATGTTAAGTCTGCTTATAAAACTATACAGAATTCTACCAATACTAGTACTCAAAATAACTGGAATTGGAAAAAATTCTGGAAAAGTGAGCTCCCTCCTAGGATATTGCATTTCTTATGGAAATGCATCCAAGACTATCTGCCTACTAGAGATAAAATCAGTAAGTATGTTTCGACTTGTGTTGATATTTGCCCTCTCTGTGATAGTCCTATTGAGTGTATGCAGCATCTCTTTATTGATTATAGTGTCACTAAAGAAATCTGGAATGCTACTGATCCTGCTATAGCTTCCTATATGAACAACATTTTTCTTCATGAATGGATTGGTAGTACTTTCTTGTCTGATAATCAAAATGATGCAAATCTGAATGTCAATACTGATAAGTTTGCTACATGCTTATGGTTAATCTGGAAGGCTAGGTGTTATTTGGTTTTTGATAATGTGCAAATTAATGTAGCAGAAATTGCCAGGAAAATAAACAGGGAGTTTCTCAACTGGTTAAATTTTAAAACTTCTCATATCTCTGTTACTAATATTGCAATGCAGGAACCACCCCTAGTTTGGAAGTGCCCAGAATTGGGGAAATATAAAATTAACTTTGATGCTGCTTTCTTTAAAGAATCTGGAAAATCTGGCATTGGTCTTATCTGGCGTGGTTTTGCAGGAAATTTCTATGGACTTAGATGCATCCCCACAACAGCTGTAGATGCAGAACAGGCGGAAGCACTGGCGTTATTGGAAGCAATCAGCTGGGCCAAAGAGTTGGGACTTAAAGAAATTCAATTTGAAGGTGATTGTTCCAACGTCGTGCAAGCGGTCAATGGAAATAGGGGAGCTGTTCACTGGTTTCATAATAATATAATAGAAGATTGTATTATTTCTCTTAAGTTTTTTGATTCTTGGTCTTGCTCTTATGTTAAAAGAGCAGTCAATAAGGCAGCACATGTAGTTGCAAATCATTCAACTGATTTATTAGGCAAATTAGATTGGTCTAGCTCCTTCCCATTTAGGATTGAGGAGTGTATTGAAGCAGATAAAACTGCTCTTTAATTTCATCAATGCAACCCATTTTCGTATTAAAAAAAAGAAAAAAAGAAAAGAAAAATAACGTCTTGAGGTACCTCATAACGACGGATATTCGTTATTGGTCAAACACTATAACTGAAGGTTCTGGACAAAAATCTACACCTATGTACAAAGTAAGAACCAGTTGAATAAATTTTGATTATGGCACTAGCGGATAATGGTACAAGTGAACTTATGATTGATCGTCCTAATTAAGTGACCGCCAATGAAAAGAAACATAAAACTAATCAAGATATCTCGAAGACCCTATATAGAAATCATATAATTGCAACCTCAATCAATGTTGAGACAATCAAGATATCTCGAAGACCCTAAATTAGCTTCAACATTCGTTTTCGTGTGAATGATATTTAGGTAGGCACGAGAAAATGTAAAGTGTGAATTGGAGAATGTCAAAAAGGTGACACTGTGGGATAGATGTTGGTTGGCAACTTGGCATTATGGCATTGATGAAGAAAACATGATTATGTTGATGTCTTGTCTAGGACCTTAGTTAATTGTTCATTTCACTTTGGCTCTTAAGAAAGAAAATCCGGTAAAATAAAGTTGCATTTATAAATGACAAATCAAACAAAATATATATTTAGTAGCCAAAACATGGAACAGAAATTTACAAGGCCACTGCAAAGGTTACCAAATTTTACAGAAAATATAGATACCAAGCAAAAACTATATCGTAAAATCTCTCACGTGTTTTTCTTGTGTTACACCCACATGGTGTTTCTTGGTGGTTATAGAGTTACATTTTCCCCGTGAGCAACCATTATTATTATTTTTCTGAGAAAAGTTACATTTTAAATTTTGGTGAGAGCATATTGTTTTGATCGTGTAAATATTAATACCGACACCAAAAAATTAAATTAAATTAAACAAATTTAAAATTCTTATGCTAACTTTCCTTTTAATATTATGTTAGTTAGCTAGATTGAGTGGTTGTTAAACTGACCCATCCTTGATTCTTCACCCCATTAGAAAAATCTTGACCATTTACTGAAAATCGGATCCCCTTTCGTTTTCCGTCCGTTGAAATATCTTTTTTCAGTAAATGTATCATTTTCGTGTGGTCTTAACAATGAGAAGCCTAAGAATTATTCAATGCGAGTCACATTATTGTTTGCCAAAGTGGAACAATTCCGAAACCACGTTTTATACGTGAAAATACAAATAGCTAGGCTAGCTTGAAATCTGAAACCACGTCCTTGATTGACAATTCTTCCCAGCTGTTAGATCATGCATGACGTTTCCTTTTCTCGCATAGAATACTTCAGGATTGTGAGAAACATTATCAATGTTCGGGGGTTCGGTTAAACTTCACTTCTGAATGTTCAACACGCCTTACAATATCACATAAAGGTAACGCCTTGCGCTCGCGTTATGTGATGATCCAGTTCCAGTCCACTGTCCACATATATCCTCCTATGTCCACATATATTCAGTTGTTAGATTTCAGGCCACTCTGTAAATTTTGAATAAGAATCTAAGATGGCTAAGTTTGGACCAGGAGACATAAGTTTGGTCCCCAACCACTATCTTGGATCATGCATCAAGTGTTCAACTACATATCTTAAACCACAAGGCCTATTTGGCCCAAAAGGACCAATTTGGATAACCCTTTAGATTTCAGGCCACCCTGTAAATTTTGTATAAGAATCTAAGATGGCAAAGTTTGGACCAGGAGACATAAGTTTGGTCCCCAACCACTATCTTGGATCATGCATCAAGTGTTCAATTACATATCTTAGATCACAACGCCTATTTGGCCCACAAGGACCAATTTGGATAACCCTTTAGATTTCAAATTGCAAAAAAATAATTTATTTATTTTGGGTTTGTCAAAATATAAGTTTTTTTATTTATTTTGGGTTTATCAAGAATGGTCACAACACTTTCACTAGTGGAAAATGCAAAAAACAAAAGTCTGCCAGAAAAACACTTAAAACCTCCAAAAACGACTGCTTCTGGGAGCCCTAAGATTGTAGTCTTATTTCTCAAAACGTCTGCTTTTGAAATTCTTAGATTTTTTTAAAATTAAGACTTCCTTGAACAGCCCATAAATGCAAACTGATGGAAGCAGACGTTTCATTGATTTATAATACAAAAAAAAAAGAATTTGGTTCAACTGAATCTGTAGCTGAAATAAAATATGATTGGAACAAACAAGAAACTGAAATTGAATTAAACTTATATTCACCAAATTCATCATACAACCCCAACAAACTACAATTACTCACGTTCTAAATCTGCAAAAAATTCACTAAACACATGGATTTCATTTTACAATAGCAAACTACAATCAGTTCCGAATCTGAAAATAATTTATGAAACATACAGAAATCTAAAAAAAAAAATTACTATAGAAAAACTACCAAGGAAACATGAGTGAAATTTAACATCACCATAATGCTTATCCATAGTTCCAGTACTTGTCAGGTGGTGTCTTTTAAAGAAGAGGAATCTTCAACACTTGAAATAGGAAGCGTCCGCACTTGGTTTCATGTCAGAAACTAATAGGTCAATTAGCTTGATATTGCATTTTATGATCCCTGAAAGTTCAAAAAAAGTCACAAATATCTGGTGATGATTAACAAAGAGACAACTAGATACAAACTAATAAAGATTAAACAAGGACTCGTAGTGACTAACAAAGAAATAACTAAATGCTAATAAACTATTGTAATGACTGCAAAAAATAGTGTGATTGTCTCATCGTCTTCAACTAATGTAATAACTGCAAAATAGTTCATTATCCCAGCAAGCATACAATAACCAAGCTTTCATTCCAAAAAAAGTTGGGGCAGGCACCACATGCCACAACAGCAAACAAAATTGAAATTCGAAACAATGACAGACATTGAAGTAGCTTGATATATTTAAAAACACCGTTACCTTTCAGAAGTCAGTGATGATTGAGAGTGCGATGTAGTATCAGAATATCGCCACAATTATATTCACGAGAGATTAATGACACTTCTGCGAGCGTTACTGAAAAATCTTCAACAACATTTCACGAGCGTCACAAAATAATTCAAAGAATGACGAAGTTGACAATTGAAGAGGCATATTAGAAGAGTGTTGTTTCACGAGGATTATAA
Source organism: Papaver bracteatum (assembly GCA_023529315.1). Taxonomy (NCBI): domain Eukaryota; kingdom Viridiplantae; phylum Streptophyta; class Magnoliopsida; order Ranunculales; family Papaveraceae; genus Papaver; species Papaver bracteatum. The sequence goes on from JAJJWX010004821.1 coordinate 111,904, forward strand.
AAGTTGGCGAATATTAACATTATAATTACCACGATGAGATAGCAAAATAGATCCGAAAGAAGGGGAAAACTTAGCTGTCACCCACTATGTAATTTCCAATATAAAGGGTTCAAGTAAGTCCAGAAAAGGATGATGTATTTTTTAGAGTTGAGAGAATCTTGAGGAAAGAGAATATTTTAGGGGAGAGAGATATTTTTCAGAGAGATTTTTAGAGAGAGAAAATGTATTTTTCTTTATCATCTTCTTCCCCAAAACTAGATTTAGAATTCCATTAATGGAGATTATCAAATGTAAAATCAAATGTAAACTTTAACAATCATAGTAGACAATCATGGATGTAGATCAAATTGATCGAACCATGTAAAAATCTGTGTGTCTATTTACAATTTTTAGAATTTTAGTCATACTTTTAATATCAAAATTAGTTTAGATCAAGAGATAATTATCAAGATATTATAAGGGGTGTGTTGTGGGAATTCCTGCAACTACATTTTGGCGCCGACTAAGGGGAAGAGTAAAGGATTTATTATTCCTGTAATTTGATCGGTTCAAGAGATTTTCATGGAAGAAATTACACTTTCAGGGAATAAACATCATCAACAATTTATCTCTTTCATGTTTCAAGGGGAATATTGGTTAGATCGAAGAAGAATCAAAGAAATTAATTATTAAGGTGTTGGGTCTACAAAAATTAGGGGGGGAAAAATTGAAGTTTCAGAAATAATTTTACATTTTTGGGAAGAATTTTACATACAGGGACGGGGTCGACTGGTTGATTCAAGAGAAATTTGGTAAAGATAACTACGATAGGAAGTTTTCTTTTCTGGATCTTTAAGGTATGAGAACAAATAGGGAGTTTCACCAAAATTCCATCTACAGCAAACAACATCAAAAGTTCATCAAAAATTCAGAGAAATCCAATAACAAGGAGAAAGAAGTTGAATCGTCAAAGAACTGCTCAAAAGTGTGTTCTTCGTAAGAAAAGATGAGTAGTCCAATTCGTAAAGATGTTAAACAATTATTATCTGCGAAGCAACAGAAGGGATAAGAAAGTGAATTCATTAAAATTAGTAAAATTAGATTGGTACGATAACGAAGGGAGGTATTAACGTCAAACCGACAGTGAAACGGTGAAATTGCATGTACAATACTCCAGCGAAGATAACAACTTTTGAGTGATTTATGTACTGGAGAGCAAAGCGAAAGGATGTAGTGTTGACGCAAATTACTGGCGAACAACATGTCACTTGGAAACAGCCATTACGAACTGCAAAAAGAAGATGCAAGTGAAAATTACATACTAGATAGTGCAAAAACAACGAGAAAATATAAGATGGCGAGCAAATAAACAGCGAGAAAATAACGAGCAACAAAATAGTAAAATCAAAAATATAGTAAACTGGTGCATGTCATTTTAACGAAAAGCTTGATGTGGGACACCAAGAACATGATGTGTGCAGCAGACCCACGATACGGCAGATACCTCACTGCCTCATCCATGTTCAGAGGAAAGATGAGCACCAAGGAGGTTGACGATCAGATGATCAATGCCCAGAACAAAAACTCCTCGTATTTTGTTGAATGGGTCCCCAATAACATGAAAACTTCTATCTACTGACGTCTTTAGTACGGGTTCCCCACTAAGAAGTACCAAATTACTTCTTATAAATGAGATGGTTCTCCACTGACGTGTGCCATATCAAATAATGGAGATTATCATTTAATTTTTAAAGTCCAGTCGACGATGATCATCGTCAATCCAAGACGTCATCGCCAATCCAAGACGTCATCGCCAATCCAGTAATCTTGATTATCAATTAATTAATTTTGCCAGCATCAAGTGATAAGGGGAACAAACAGGCAAGGGAGATAACTCACAAAGCCAGCAAAATAGGAAGCAACGATAGATAGACTTCATCACCAAATCGCAGGAAGTAGTAAAATCTAGGATAAGCAAAGACTACAAGGACAGATTTCAAAGAGAAAGAGCTAAGAAACTAAAGAGAGAAAGACAGTTCATATACAAGTGCACATTTAGGCCAATAAGAAGGAGGTTCATAATTTACGTCTTAAAAATAATATTGACAGAGGTTTGACGATTGCGCCTTGTTGCGTAATAATTAAATAAAGATACAAATGGGAAAAGAAATGCTCACTGGAAGATCAACAAAGAACCCGCGAAGAAATATTGCGAATTTACTGACAGATAGTTCTATTTAAAGAGTTTAAGACCTCACAGTTGTAAGCTGTTACTGACAGAAATGTGTTGTGTAAGGCTCTAGAAAACGTACATCACATGTGGGAAGTAAAGGGGAACCGCGGTGATACAACGATGTAGACAAAATAAAATCAAAATGACTAACGACATCGCCAACGACACATCAAAATGGAATATTCTTAACTTTGATATCTTAAACTATAATAGTTCATTTTTTAAGAATTATATTTTTAAGAATTGTATTTTAACTTTTGGAAGATACACCTGCGAGGAAATCGCAGAAATATCACTCTAGCTTAATTAATTCTTTTTTATCAGGGACCAGAAGTGCAAAAGAAAATTTCCTTCGTCAACAAAATTTGTCTTATCATTAATATTAGGAGAAAGAAGAGTACACGGGTGCTTACAACATACTTTTTAGAGAAATAAGATGTTGCATAGGACAAAGAAACTTAAAGACGAAGAAGCAATTAACAGGGAAAGATAAGCAAAAGAAAATAACAGCTGAGGGGAGGCGCATATTTGATGGAGCATCAAATTCCTGCTTTACCCATAGAGAGGATTGACGACTACATGATGATCTGCGAGGTGCTCGCTATTATTAGTTTTGATCACTACTCAAAATGAGCCAATGGGAGACAAATCATTTGGGATGCTAGCAAAGAGACAAACCCAATGGAAGTCAAAGACAGGAGCTAGTAAATCACGGATGGTTCAAATTCCACCGTAAAAGACAAAAGAAAATTGATGTTTATTCATATTCCACTCAATAATGCTAGGAATTGATGTTGCATCTCTTGACCACCGTAAAGACAAAAGATAGAAGAAACATTGAACCTGTGGACAAAGAAAAAACGAGGTTACAGTACAAACAAAGGTGAGAAGTCAAAGAGACACATGTGTGTAAACAATAGGGACCAGCGAACAAAGCCATAATTAAATTATAAGAATGACGAAATAAAGCAACTTTGTCAGCAGACCAAATAATAATACACAGAAAACAAGAAAAGAAGAAAAGTAGAACCAAATTGAAGAGAGCATCGAGAATATTTAGGGTGAATTTCTTTTCTTTTTACCTTATGAAGTTGGAAATGTAGTCTTGCGAAGATACGCCCATTGTAAACTACATTTTAGAAGGAGGGGAATGGAAATATTGACGAGCAGAAATTGGTACATCTACTTTCCACGAGAGGATTATTTCATTACTTCGCCAAATTGGTCAGAGGCAGGAATTTGGTATTTCATTACTTCGTCAGATATTTGATTATTTCGCAAGTTAATTTCGCAAGAGAAGGGTTAGAAAAATTGGTATGGTGCAAAAGGCAAGTCAAGAGTTCATTTTTTATTTCTTCTCAATCCATAAGCAAATCAAATACTTCGCGAGAAACGGAAGCAACAGAAAATCGCCAAAAAAGCTAAGTACCACTTCCTTGAATATTTTACTTACAGAAAATGAAAAATTTTGATCACAAGATTTCAATGAACATTTCTAAGATTTCAAATTTTTTGAAAAGTGATATAATCGCAAGATTTCTAAAATTTCTAAGATTTCAAAATATTTCAAAGATTTCAAACAATCGCAAAAAAAAAAAAAAAAAAATTTATTTAATGATCGCAAAATTTTTCAAAGATTACAATAAATGAAACTATCGCAAAGATTTCTAAGATTTCAAAAAAAATTGATTTCATTTCCAAAACAGCGATACCCTCGTAAAAGTTTCAAAGATTTCAAAAGATTACAGAAAATGAAATTATCTCCAAAATTTCTAAGATTTCAAATTTCCAAAATACGCGATACAATCGCAAGATTTCAAAGAAGATTTCAAAGATTTCTCTAGAATATTTATTTTACAGAAAGAGAATTTTGGTTTAACAAATGCGATAAAATCACAAGATTTCAAAGAATATTTCAAAGATTTCAAAATATTTTAAAGAATATTTCAACTCACAGAAATGAGTAGAAATTTTTTAATCAGAACTGCGAGTGTAATCGCGAGATTATTCAAGATTATATAAAGAATTGACAGAAATGAAAGAATGAAGAAACGCGAGAAACGCGAATATAATTTCGCAGAGATTAAGAGAATGGGACAAACCATTATGGCGTGCACCCTAGTTCGCGAATACAATTTCGTAAGAGGCAAATGTAAGACCTACAAGCACGTCATAAGGGGGGTATCTCTTTATATGATTCATGGATAAGGTTATACCGTTACTGGAACCTGAGTCATACAGATGTAGGGGTTAAAGAAAACCTATCCGGGAGAGAGATCTTGGATTTCCAGCTTTATAAGGTTATACCCTGGTTGGACGACTGAGAATATCTTCCAAGAAGTGAAGAGTATGACCAAGGTGCCGAGGTACACGGTTTAGCCAAGGGTGACCGGGACGGACGAACCTACCCTGGCCATCTTTGGTAAGTCTTGGCTATGATGCACTTGGCCTGAAGAAAACCCTACTTAGGGTGTAGTCTTGTAACTATAAGCCATATAGGCATAAAGGACAAGAGGCTACGAAAACAACTGGTTGTTGGTAAATCTGGATGGGAGGAGCTAGTCTTGTATGGCCGATGTGCCCTCCTTGAAGGGGAAACCATGGGGAAGATAAGGGCGGCACCCTCCATTAGGGATCTGATAAGTGTCTTAAGACGGCAATGTCATGGGGCTCTAAGATCGCAAGATCATTTAGGCCTGTCATATTGTCGCGTAAATTATACAGAGGAAAAAAGCCAAATGAGAAAAAGTTAAGATGAGATCAATGGGTTTTTACATGAAAGTGTAAATACGTCCTGCGATTTCATCGCAAGACGGCAATGTCATGAGACTTTGATCTCGCGATAGAACTTAGACTTGTCATATTGTCGCATAACAGGCCAAAAAGCCTCAAGAGAAAAGATAAGACAAGATTAATGGGTCAATACATGCAAATTTAAAGACGTCCTGCGATTTTGTCGCAGAATTTTTTTTTGGCGAAATTAGACCTTTAACTAGGAAGGCAAAATAAGACCAATAGAATAATCTCAAACATTAATTATTTTCTTGTAAGAATGCAGGAAAGATTTGCTCATCGCAAGAGAGAAAGCAAGTACTATTTAGAATCTCTCAGAAATACTATTCAGAGTTTCTCAGAAATACTATTCAGAGTTTCTCAGAAGTATTAATTAGAGTCTCTCAAGAGGAATGTCTACAATCTCGTAGCATTATTCACAATCTCGCCACTATTCATCGCCACTATTCATCGCCATTATTTCAGAATCTCGCAGAAACATTCATAATTTTGCAGAAAAAATCAGCAACTCGCAGAAACGTTTAGAAATTCGCAGAAACATTCATAAATTTTCAAAGCTAATTCAAAGATATTACAGACTATTCGATTTAATTTCGCAGGAGAAATGATTATTTCGCGGAATATGATCATTTTATCAAATGAGGCAGAGGCAATTCGTTCATTTAACATCTTCTCAGGGATTCTTCCTTCATAGATAAACAACAGAGGCAACTGTGGATTACCAAGAAAACATTTTATGTTCTTTATCTTCTCGCAAGAATCATTTCCAAAATGGACTAGGATTTTCACCAAAAATGAAGTAATAATTTCACGAGAACAGAGGCAATACTATGACTTTCATTAAAGAACGGATACTTCTTATTTTTTGAAGATTGAGTACTTCTTATATTTCTTCAGGGATACTTCATACTTCACGAGCAATTCAAGAGTTAATACTTCTTATTTACTTAACAAAGATATGGAACTTCGCAAAAGAATAGAGGCAAGTATATACTTTTCAAGTCCAATATTCTTTCGCTCATTCTTTCATCAACAAAAATCAAAGACTGCTATAACAACAGATTTTTTCTTAAAAATTACTTTTCAAGCAATATTCAAGAAAAAAGAGGCAAGATATAGGATCAGAATATCGCCACAATTATATTCACGAGAGATTAATGACACTTCATGAATTCATTGAAAAATCTTCAACAACATTTCACGAGCGTCACAAAATAATTCAAAGAATGACGAAGTTGACGATTGAATAGGCATATTAGAAGAGTGTTGTTTCACGAGGATTACAAAAGTTGGTGAATATTAACATTGTAATTACCGCGATGAGATCGCAAAATAGATCCGAAAGAAGGGGAAAACTTAGCTGTCACCCACTATGTAATTTCCTATATAAAGGGTTCAAGTAAGTCCCAGAAAAGGATGATGTATTTTTTAGAGTTGAGAGAATCTTGAGGAGAGAGAATATTTTAGGGAGAGAGATATTTTTTGAGAGATTTTTAGAGAGAGAAAATGTATTTTTCTTTATCATCTTCTTCCCCAAAACTAGATTTAGAATTCCATTAATGGAGATTATCAAATGTAAAATCAAATGTAAACTTTAACAATCATAGTAGAGAATCATGGATGTAGATCAAATTGATCGAACCATGTAAAAATCCGTGTGTCTATTTACAATTTTTAGAATTTTAGTCATACTTTTAATATCAAAATTAGTTTAGATCAAGAGATAAATATCAAGATATTATAAGGGGTGTGTTGTGGGAATTCCTGCAACTACATGCGATGAGCAAGAGAACCATTCTGTGAAGAAAAGAAGACAATTTATGAGAGTCAAATACCAGGAGAAAAAAAAATCTGTGGAACGACCTATGCCATAAGTAAGAGAACAAGATGATAAAAAAAGGCAGTTGGCTGCCTAAAGAGTTATCCTAAAATGAAATGTAACCCCAACAGAGATGTAACAGAGTAATGATGTTATCACCAAATATGGTTCAAATTACAGACACACGTATAAGATATTAGTTAAGGTCCATTAAACAGAGTTACTACTTCTATCGTAATACCATGGCATATAGTTTTACCTTGGATGGATCTATATCAACGGAAAAAATTCAAGGTTTTGCAAATGGGGTCGCTGGAAAGCTGTATGTACCTTTCAGGGGCATCGGCAGAATCCAATGTGCAAGGAATCTAGAAACACGCAAACAAAAATAGTTAATTGTGTCTGAAAGCAGCACAATGAACCTCTAACTATGCCTTTTCAAGCAAAATGATGTGGAACGATTCTACCTCATTACATGTAGAACAAGCACCTCATTTGCCATAGTTAAATGTGAAATCAATTATCGAGGCAACTGTTAATGCTGACAATGGACTTGAGCCTGCATCAATGTATTTGATCACTTATCAGTAATCATCCCAAAAGGAACTAGTCAATGCTTATAAACTATTAAGATTAGTATAAGGATTTTGTAAGACTAATACAAGAGATGATAGGTTATGCTAAGGGAGTATTTTGAACAACCTGATTCACTTTGCAGTTTCAGCTATAAGTGTGTACATGTCATATACCAACCATCAAATAAATGGAGTCAATGTATACCTGACAGTCCATGGATGTAAATGTAAACATCTTGGCTTAATTACTAAGCATCAGAATAAGCGCGTGTTATAAGTGCGTGTTACCCATGAACTTAGGAAAATATATTGGCTTAATTACTAAGCATGGATTACATCAATATACAATATGGCAGTCAATGGCTGTAAATGTAAAATACCTAATCCTCGTAGAAATATTTTGAAGGAGCTAAAAATAGGAGATAGGTATGCCACACTTTATTATGATCTAGAATGCATATACTTGTTATCCGTGCTCCCACCAGTTTTTACATCAGGAAATGCTGACTTACACTCAATGAAGTATTAAACTTTAGCTAATGCAAGTGGAGAAAAAGATGAGCACAACTGGTAAAACTAAAGAAGTGAAGTTCATATTTACCCACAAAAGTAACAAAATGAGCAACATAGTGCAATAAATGGCATAAACTCGATATCCCTGCATCAAAGAATAATTTTTTTCAATCAAATTAGAGTCGATATTCTCTTTTTCTGGATAAGAAATAATCTGGTAATATATTACGAAGTTTAATAGTATACCTACTTAAAACTAGAGCCACCTCCATCTCTCCAAACGGAAGAATTGGCTGTAGTGCTCTTCCATCAATTTCTGGAAGCTGTATCAATTTCTGGAATGTGGTATTCAAATCTGTGGGATCAAAAAACCCCAATTAAATACCAAATAATAAGCCATATAACACCAAGATCGACAATTCAACTCAAAAGTGTCGTGAATTTATAAGAAATTACATGGCAAGTACAAATAAATGAATAATTCTTTCAATCACTAAACATTATGAACTGATATAAAGGCCCTAATTGATATCAATTCATCTTTAGAGTCTTGAAGTTATCTATACTGGCATGGAAATTTAACTAGGAAAAGCATCCCCTGAACATCACAAAAGGTGGGCACAATATATCATGTAGTTGTTGGTTCTTGTATAATAAAAGAAAACTTGCAAAACTGAAACACAATTAATTAAACTGAATAATCAAGGCTACTTAGTTCACTTATTTCAAATTCTCGGTCAGATTGAACAAGTGACTGCAAATGTAAGTGTCAAATTCAATCGCCTCAAATAGCACACGAATGCAATAGCTGCAATTTTTGTATACAGTGACCAATGTTAAGAAATTTTCTACAAACATAACAAGCATGCCATAAAGTATATATGCGAGTAGCCTTATCCTCCCTTACCCATCAGAAGATTCCACAGCAGCAAGTTGATCAATCATCACTACTTCAGCTCATAAACTGTTACCTATAACAGATCAAAAGGGAAACGTATTAGAAAGTTTACACAAACAAGAAAACTTCAAAAAAAAATCAGAGAAATAGAAAAGAAGATCAAACACTTGAGATCTTAACACTTTAAGTAAACATTCTTCACTTCCCAGGAAAACACCTACAAATACCAGAATTAGTCACCACGGGTGCTTACATGAACATGGAGGAGGCATTGAACATGAAAAATTCTCTTTCTAAATACTCCCCATAGATAAGGTGCCCCATGAAATTCCTAGTACAACTTGAGCAACTGATCAGAAGGAAATATTATAAGCTTTTCAATAGACAAGCTTCACAGGGTTGAATCTTAGGTAAATCTGGGCTAGCATTCTTCTTATTTTTGAATCAGATATTATCATACATACAAATGTTGATCATCATCTATTCTTCAGTGATAGCTATTAGGATAATTGACCTCATAACCAAAGTTTGATTTAACCAATAAATCTAGAATTCTTATTAGATCAAGAATCAAACTTCCATATTCCTTCCTATGTTCTAAAGATGTTAAACTCATGATTTACAACCCAACCCAAAATTATAAATAAAAAAAAAAATCAGAAAAAGAAAGCAATTAGATATAATTTTTGTCACATCAAATATGCTATTTCACCCAAAATCCTAACCCTCGTATAAAACCCATACCAAAATTGAATGACTACTATAAACAATTAAAATCAATAAAAAAAACCCAGATCCACTAAACCTTACAAAAACCCTTATTGGAGAAATTGAAATCAGATGAAGTAATCATCTGTATATACCTTTAATCATTTTAACTGTTATGACATAACCACCGGGATCACCTAAAATAATATCGAGACAATTGACATCACCACCCGAACAATTGAAGATTAGTTGTTCACTACAAAACCCTCAAAATTTAAATTGAAGATGTTAGATGGTTGTGACAATCATAAACCAAGTATTATGAGAAAGTTGAAGAATAAATTAGGGGTTTCTCTTATCATTCACCTTAAAAGAAGAAGACGACCTAGAATGGATATGTTAGGAGAAGAGATTGATTTGGTTTACTGGATTGTAGTAGATGCAAGGGTTTATAGAGAATCACGTTTAGAGAAACATTTTTGTTCTTTAATGGTTTCAGTAGATGTCTAGGGTTTTTTCATTGATGGTTTCATTAGGCGATAATAGGAGAAGAAAGCAGAGGAACGAGAGAATGGATAGAAGATAAGGGTACTCGAGAAACAAGGCATGGTTGTCTTGACTCTCTTGATATTTATTCCCATAGAAAACTCGGACACTCACAGTCGTTACATAAATCCCTCTAAAACGACTTCCACTGAAGCCCGTTATTTTAAGAGATCCCGTGGGAAGACATATTTTCAAGGCCCAGGCAGACTCAAAAATCTCATTTTCCACTAGTGTTTCATATACCGGTTCACAAAATAGTTACACTGTTATAATTTTTTTGCAAGGTTTTCCCTATTTCCTACCCTCATTTTTCCTATATCCCATCTCCTTTACAATTTCTAAAGTCAATTTACTTTTCAATTATGGTTTTTCCTATGTACCACCTATAAAAATCAAATTGACTCTAACTATGACCTTACCATTTTTATTTGTCTTCTTTATACATTAATCTCTCTTTGTCATTAAAAACAACTAGAAGCATAATTAAGTTATAAACCCTAGACAAAGTTATAAACCCTAGAGTCCTGCTATCACGCGCGCGTTCGCGTGACAGCAAGTCGCGGGTCCCAAGCGTTGGATGTGCATCATCCTTGTCAAATCCGATTATCGAAGATATTATCTTATTTTCTAAGATTTTATTCGTTAAACATCCCTAACCTCTAACATAATTTTTAATTGAACCCATAGAGACATTAATCAATTAATATTGTATTCTTCTGTCTCTCCATAAATCCGGAACACTTTGAAATTATGGATTAGCAGGTTCATCACAGTGAAAGAATATAACTCATTTTACTCCATTCACTATGGAAAGTTGGGTATCAAATCTTGTGTGTTATCCTAAATTTATATGAGTTGTTATTAAGAGATTAAGAGTCTTGCGAGGATGAACATCGTTTAGCTTCATTGATGACATTATGTAGAAAAGAATTATTTTCCAAATGTATTCGAAAATCATTTGGTCGAATTGTTAGAAGTTAATGGTTGCGAATATTAAAAAAAAAGTTGATGAAGATTGAATCTAATCTTCAGCAGTACTAGGAAGAATTGATACCATGATAGAAGTAAGATTGAAGAATGGAGATTACAGTTGAAATGATGATTGAATTGGTCTAGTACTACTAGATGGTATATAGGAAAAAAAGAAGAAGGAAGAATTAAAGATCTGCCAAGAGTTTAAAATTATGGGTTTTGGTTCTTGCTTCACTTTCAACCAAACCCACTTAATAACATTAGATCGGGATACGTGATATGATCATAATGTTACACATCATAATATTTTGCATTCATATATAAACACACGATTCAACTCTGCTAAAAACCCATTTGATATACATTTGGCTGAAGTTATACAGAGGGCTTAATCGAAAACATTATAGAAGTTTATGATACTTAATAAAATATATTAAAGAATATATTGTATACAGTAAAACCTCTCCGGAAGAATACTCCATATAAGAATAGAAATTTCTGGTCCCGAGTTGGGCCAGTTATATTTAAGAATAAACTCCATATTGGAATAAGTCATAATTTTTTCCAGCCCCGTCTTAATGAACCTACCTCCATATAAGAATAATTGACATTATAATGAATAATATAGGTCTTGTCTTACATCAAAGTTCAAGATGAAGAGATTCTTGTAACCATTACAAGATCATTTTTGCTTCATAATGGATTCTTTTCTTTTCTTTTCACAACTTATTGCAAATATCTTTCACTCGTATGATTTTATTTGTCAATTGTCGATGTAAAAGTTAATTTTACGATTACCTAGGTACATTTTTGTGCTTCCTATGCATATGTATGTATTTTCCCAAGTACATTTATGAAAATTATTCTTTTGGTCTATTCAAGGTACACCTCCATATAAGAATAAACCCCATATAAGAATATTTTTTTGTGGTCCCTAGGATATTCTTATACAGAGGTTTTATTGTAGTATATTTGCTAATCAAATCTAGTATAGATGATAGGAATCCAACGGTTAGGACCCGCGACTTCATTTTTGTTGTCACGCGAATGCTCGCGACAGCAGGACTCTAAACCCTATGTTAGATTATTATTATGGTACACCTTGATAAATTAATCCACGATTACCTGGTGAAATATTATCATGGAATATGTTCCATTAATTGTTGAAAATATAGGGTAAAATATTTCAATCATAATTCAATCAAATATCTAAGAAGATTAGATTAATTTTATTGAAATCCAACGTTGAGCAAGGTTTAGAGGTTAGTGCTTAACTTAATTAACCACAGATTTCCAAACCATCCCTCCACCTTACTGTCATATAGTGCACTATACGAAGATGATGTCCATCATTTTTTTTTAATCGTATGTATTACTCTACAAAGATCAATTTCCTAATTCAACAATCAATTATAAAGGACAATAGGATTTTCCTTTGGATTTTAATGGATTCATGCATAGGCTACTTTTAACAGTTTGTGGTTCAATTGATATCCCTACAGTGATGAATATTGCAATCAGTACTTTTTTATTATTAATCAATGAATAATAGGTGATGAGTTATGCACATGGAGTAAAAGAGGTAATGGTCAACGGTGGTCGGTGGAAACGTGATTTGTTTTTACCTTTTTTTTTTTTTTTTTTAAGATGTACGGTTCGGATGGTATCTCGGTGGAAAGTCAAAGATACTACTTAGGAGATATGAAAATTTATATGGATTGTACTTAGGATAATTAAGGTTAGGAATTAAGAGAGATGGGAAATAGGATAAATAGGGATTGGAAATAGGGAAAACCTTTTGCAAAAGGGTCATTTGTCCATTAACTCACAGTTATTTCAGTATTCTCAATTAACTCAGATCCTCTAGGGTTTATGGCTTCCTTTCTAGTGTTTGACAGAACTGCAGTTCAATTTATGTTTGTTGTTAGATCATTGCTCGGTCAAACTCGCATGCGTTGCTATCTCAAGCATGTTTTTCAATCTTAGTGATCAAAATTATAAAGTCTTGATTTCTAGTCTACTATATCTAAGGTCTAGGACTAGGATAGAAAGTGTAGATGAGATCAAGAACTCCATGGCGATCATCATACAAGACGAAGGACTACTCAAGGAACCAGTGGATCTTCATCGACTAAAAGGTATGTGGAGACTTGAACTTATCTATCACTCAAAAGTCTATCTACTCTATCTCCTATCTTGAGACAAAAGTTGTTTTACTATATAGACTAAGAATATGCACATATGACATTTCGAGCTGAGTATATATTGCTTATCTATTTCTCGAAATGGGTGTTGGTAAAGCTTTCGCTTTAGCCAAGTTCATCTTTTCCTAGTGACGAAAGTCATGTTATGTTTCAATCACTTTGGAAATCGCTCTGACGAAAAATAGTTTGTGAATATAAACTATATAACGCCCTCTGAGAATGTTTCAATGATTGAAATGAGAGTTTAGACTATATAACCATTGTGGGATATAAACATTATTGTGGAAACACATATATGTATAAGTCCTTAACACTTGAACCGAAGTTTGCGAACATTGTTGATCAAGTGGAACCGAAACGTGAGTAGTCAACTCAGTCCGCGAACTGGCGTAAGTTCTCGAACCCGAGAATATCTGCTGAAGTTGAAGCTCGGTGGGTGCGATCCATGAATCGACGGAAGTTCTCGACCCGAGAAATTCTGCTGGAGTTTATTAACTTCAACCGGTTAGCTTGAGTCCGCGAACTCAGTCCGCAAACTCAAGAGGTTATGTCTGAAAACGTTGTTCGTGAACTTATCTTAAATTACTAAGGATTGTTTTTGCAAACCGTGGCTTTATAGTTCATGAAATGATTCGAGTGAATCACATCGTTTTTGATTCAATTGTGTCTCTTGTAATACTTGGGATCTCATAGTAATTGAACAACTCTCTAACTAGTTCATTTGAGTCATTTGGACTAGTTATGGTAAAGAAGAATATGGTTGATATGAAAGTTATCATTTGGATAACCATTTGGTTGACTAATATTGAACCAACCATTGTACAAATTTGGGTACGGTTACACAAACCCAAAATGTCAAGTACATGTGTGTATGGCAAGATAAGTTTTCGATATAACGGTTGAGAGATATTAGCTTGTATCTAATCAGGTTTTCATCTAACGGTGAATATTGAATGCTTTGTTAGCAAGATAACATTGATTGCAAACCCTAATTTGAAAGACTATATAAGGGAGAACTCTAGCAACTGGGAAACCTAATCCTCACACATTCTGTGTGATACTAGTTTGTTAAAGCTAGAGTCAATTCTCCTTTAACCTTTGATTTTCTTCTTCTAAAACCAGGTTAACGACTTAAAGACTTCATTGGGATTGCGAATCCAGACCGATACTAGATAAAAGTAGTCACAAACATCTTCATCTTATTGTTTGTGATTCCTCAATAATCTTCTTCGCTGCGTCGATTAAGTTTATTGTGAGGTGATTGATGAAACTGAGTTGTTCTTCGGGAATATAAGTCTGGTTTTATCGATTGGTTCTTGTTCACCATGATTTATCAAAAGACGGAACAATACTTGTAGGTTTATTCGTGGGAGACGAATTTATTTATTACCTGTAGACTTTTTTGTGTGAGACAGATTTTTTTATTAAAGTCTTCGACTTTGGTTCGTAGCAACTCTTGGTTGTGGGTGATATCAGCTAAGGGAATAAAGTGCGCACTATCCTGCTGTACCTTGGATCAGTGTAAGATTGATTGGGGTTCAATTACAGTCCAGACCGAAGTTAATTTGGAGTAGGATAGTGTCTGTAGCGGCTTAATTAATACAATGTATGTTTAATTTAGACTAGATCCCGGGGCTTTTATGCATTTGAGGTTTCCTCGTTAAAAAAATTCCTGGTGTCTATGTTATTTCTTTTCCGCATTATATTTTTATATAATTGAAATACTACAGGTTGTACGTTGTTCAATCAATTAGAATATCCGACCATTTTGGTTATTGATTTAAATTGATTGACACTTGGATATTGGTCTTTGGTACCATCCAAGTTATCTCTCTTTGATTAGACTCGCGAATCATATTTGCTTGAGTAAATCGAATCGAGAGATTGAGATAATAACTCCTTGAGTATTTTCTATTGATTGAGTCTAACTATCTAGTTGATTCTCTAGAAAACAACTCGGAGTTTTCCATACAGATTGCTAATCGAAATATTGGGTGGTGTTGTTAGACCCCCGCTTTTTCATTTGTAACATGACATTTCCCCAAAGATTTCACCATTTTTTTTCCAGGGATTCAACGAAGCTTCTTAAGCTTACACTTCCACGACCGTTACTTCATCACCAAGACCACCTCAACCACTTCAGTTAACTGATGAGGGTATTTAAAACTCGAACCATTTTTCAAAATAATTAAGTCGGATGGAAATATACCATTTTATAAACACCGATTAAAGTACGATGGTTTTGTAATATCAATTTCCACTTAAGCGCTCATTTTATTTTATCGAAAATTATATGTTTCTTGAGAGAAAATACCCAAACATATCTCCCATGAGAGAGAGAATTCGACCCACTTTACACATTCTCGATTTCAATGATAGACTCGTTGTGTAATTGTTGTTGGTTTTCTACTTTGGATATTCCACCTAATTTAACACAGTATGCATGGAATCATCCTTTTTCTGCGTAGATCTTGATCAAGAGATTAATCTTGGATTATGTAATATATTTTATTTGGATAGAAGGACAAACTTTGAGTCACGATACAGATATACAACTAGATGACCGCTGTCATGGTGGGACGACCGACCGATGAAATCGACCGAAAACGTGACTCAAAACTCAACAACCAACGCCCGCTTCAATTCTCTTAGATCCAAATCTTAACTAAAAACGATTAAAACAAATAAGAACATAAGAAATAATAATATAAGTTGACAACATTTCGAATACCACCACCACTTCCCTTGATTTGTTGTTACCTATTTTTTTATAAGAATTTTATGACTTTTTAGGAAATCTCAGGTACATCTTGATGTCATCTCAGACCTTCTTGCCCGACCTTTTTCCGAACCAGACTCCAAGCTTCTCCCAAATCCAAAAAAAGCAACTTTCTTAACCCACAAATTAACTTCTGTAGAAAAACTCCATTTATGCCCAATTTCAAGACCTAATTGAAAACCCCAGTCTTTTTCTTGTTGTCGTGTATGATGCCATCACTGCAACCATTAATCCCCAAAATCAAATTCAAACAATATCCATAATATATCTCATGAAGAACCCCTCGAATTGTACATGTAACCGTAGAAACCCCCAATTTGTTGCTCTTGTTGATCCTAGTACCTCATACATCACTACTGCTTGAGCTGATACCGCTGATGTTGTTTGAATCGAAAGCAAGAACCACCACAAACACTTGAAATCCACTGTTGCTGCTACTGTAGTTTTTACTATTGGAAAGTGTCTTTGTATCTTCTCTGGTTTGGCTGGGTAGCTTGGATCTTTATTGTCTGAGGATAAGTAGTAATCCAGTGTCTTTGTATCTAAAAGTGTGTGATTGTTTTTGTTTTTTTTTGTAAATGTTGCAGGTACTCAAAGAGGTTGCTGCAAACACAGAGGAGTGAAAGGACTAGGATTGAGATGAAAATGGCATGGAATTGAAGGTCTTTGGTGTTTTCATTTTGAAATTTTAATGAACTTTGCTCAATTCAAGATCATGGGTATCAATTGTATCTTCAAAAACTGGCATTGACAGATTTTCCGGTATGACTCTGTTAATCTCCGGTCATTTTTCTGTCTGGTATTGGAAGCAAACGGTCAAATAACGACTCTATTAGTAGTATACCGTTGTTAGAAAGGGGTGGTAAGGCTTTTTTTTTTTTTTTAATTTTTTAATTTTTTAATTTTTTAATTTTTTAATTTTTTTAAAGAAAACTATTACTTTCATTTAATTTCAAAATTCAGACAAGAAACTAGTCAGAAGCCTAGCAACAAGTTTGGGCTCCAACTCCTTTTTGAACTACCACACTTAACCTATGAAAAAGGAAATCACCTACACGCACGTTAGCATCATGACTAGCAATATAGTTGCGGAGCCGCTGAACGAAGTCTGTTGTTCCGTCCCCAAATTCACATAGAGTAGTGAAAGCCAAAGCACCAAATCCATATCCTTGTGCAGTGCATTTTTCTAAATACTTGGTATTTTTGCGGATCGACAACATCCTTGATAGCCTGCCCCCCTTCCAAAGTACGACCATTACTCCCAGCAAAGGGCGACACAATCATAACATCGAAGCAAACGTCCCGACCATTGTCCCAATTGAGCACAAGAACATCTGCCGGTCTCAAAGAAGTACCGTTGTTCGCAAGCATACCCAAGTCCACCTCTTTCCGTGCAGCCACCCCAGCTCGATAATGAGATGTTCGCAATCGTGTCGCGTACTAAATCATGTCGAAATTTTAAACCAACTTCATTTGTACAAATTACCTTTGCATGGTCACCAAAAGCATCCATCTCTCTCTTGCAGAAGGGCACAAACTACCTGGTTCAAACAAGGGAATACCAAGTCTATAACATAATACCGCACTAAACCGCCTCGAACCAATTTCTTTGATTTAAACCAGGGATGGGGATAGCCATTAAGAAATCCAGGGCATGCTTCATTTGGTTGCTCTGCGATAGGAATGAATCACGTTCAGACAACTTGAATTGGGAAGTCAAGTTCTTCTTTCTGCATCAAAATAAACGATTGCGAGTTGACATAGAATGGTTGGCGGTGTTATCGGCGCATATAGGAGAAACGGGACCACGAGAGAGTTGAAAGAAGCTGCAGCACGCTCAAGATGGGAGCTAAAACCACTGATGCCGGTGTGCCTCAATATGACAGATTGTAGTTCTAGTGTTTCCAAGCACGACGCCAAATAACGATAATTCATAGTGTCTTGCATCGAGTAAACACCAAAACCACCTAGTCGAGGGGCGTGGAAAATCGCATTTGCAAGGGGCCGAACCCTGGACCATCTCCTGTTATTATATGTTGTAGGAACTTGTAGAGACGAGAGTCAAACAAATCTTGAGCCGCAAAAGTGCAGTCTGGAAAGGTAGTGCGTAAAGAAAAATATAAGCGAGAAACTCCAGCACAGTTTCTAAACAAAAGAAGCTCACATTGTGGATCTTCAAGTTTTTCCACTGAATCAATGAGCTCTATAGTTTTTTTCACTCTTTTAACAACCAGATCCGCATTAAATTGGGCATCAAGGCTAACAGGAGCACCTAGCAGCTTAACTCCTTCTCGGCCTACAAATATAGGGTGGAAACATACCTGCAACGGCTGTCCTGGGGTCTATAGAGGGCCAAAACAATTCAGTCTTCTTGATGTTCAAAAACAGCCCCCTAGCAACACCTTCTTCTTGAATTATTCTCAGAGCTCTAGCAACCATCATAGTGTCCCCAATCACCGTACCATCATCAAGAGAGAGATTGCGTCGTACAGAGAGAGAAAGAAAACAAATGCAAACTTCTTATGAGTCTTTTACTGGCTTATATTACTTCCATTTCATATTGATTGTTGGATGTAGTTGTGTAACATTTACACCTGCATGGTCTACATAACTTAGTTCCCGTCAATTTTGGTTTATATCTTAGATTTTGGATCGGTGGAGGCAAAATCGATGATAGTCAATTTAAAAAGTGAAAACTACAGCCACACCCATTTTCACAGATTTTTCCACTGTGAAACCCACGCTCCCAAAACTGCAGGCGCGCGCATCCATTTTTGGGGAAAAATTATTTTCAAACCCAAAATTAATTTTTTTTCGTTTCTTCATTTTTTTGTTTCTTCTTCACTGTTGTTTTCACTATAATTTGGATCGAGAAAAAATCAAGTTATTCCTATTTTCTTTCTCATTCAGTTGCTGCTGGCGAAGAAGGGGATCTGTAGTTGTTTTCAATTGAGAGACGGTGAAGAACACTTGAGAGTTCGAAGGTCAGATGGGTTTGGGAGATGAAGAATGAGATTGCAGATCTCACTGATGTTTTGGTTCGTTCGAAATTTCTCAATTGAGAAACACTCAGAACTTTGAGAAGGAACGGTGGTTGTACGAGAGAAAAAAGGAAATGAATTGGGGTTTTTCATATGATCTAAAGATAGTGTTAACTGAGATGAAATTAGACAAAGTTTTCATGGAATTCGATTATTTACCCTACAAAAGTGTTGGTGGTTGTAGATTAAATCTGCTGGTATCAAGAGCAGATGGGTATGTGTTGCCATGGACATAGCTTCGAATAAAGATGGATTTGAGTTTTCAGCAAGGCAGAAATTGGGGATACGGGGAAGTAATGGATTGATGACTCACGGGATTTGATCAAGAAACGGAAGTAATAAGAGATGTTGGTGGGAAATTGAGATGGGTATTAGCAAAAACAAGAGCATGGATCTGGAATTTAAGGTGTTTCCATTGATTTCTGGTGATCTGGGGAAGTTATAGATCTGGCTTCAATCAATTAGTGGCGGTCACAATTGCCAGGCAGTAAGATTGGTTTTTTTGTTTTTCCTGTTTGTTTTCTTCCCATTGGATTTCTTCGACCGTGAGAGCGTCGGTTATGTGGCCGGGTGTTTTTTGTTTCTTCTTCACGTTTGCATAACACATTATGCAGCTACTTTTTTTTTTAGTATTGAAATCAACAAAAAATAAGACTGCATAACTTGTCATGCACCTACAATAATATCTGCATAACATGTTATGCATCTATAAAATTTGTTGCATAACCTGTTATGCATCCGAAAATATGACTGCATAATGCGTTATGCATTGAGAAAATTGTTGCATAATCTTTTACGCATCGAGAAAATTGATGCATAACCTGTTATGCATCCGAAAATATGATTGCATAATGCATTATGCATCAATTTTTTATATGTACGCGCTAAAATCAACCAAAAAATGGTAATATAACTTGTTATAGATGCATAAATTTGTTATCCAAATGCATAATTTGTTATGCAGTGGAGAAAATGGTTGCATAATTTGTTATGCGTCTGCAGAATGTGTTATGCATAGTTTTTTGGTGGCTGCATAATGATTATGTATCAATTTTTCGAAAATTTTGCCTAAAGTGAGGATCACCTCTGATTTTTTCGTGAAAAACAAAAATTTGATATTCTTGTTTGTACTCGTTGCGTAACTATTTTAAAAAGATTTCCAATGATATAAAATTTGTAAAATTCTAAGGCGCGGATTTTTAGATATGTTATGTCCAAGTTGCGCTTCCAATTATACTCCTGAAAAATTAGGCCGCATAACGAGTTATGCCTGAAAAGATAGTATGCATAACGAGTTATGTATTGATTCATTAATAATTTCATATAATTATGGGTGTCACAGTACCCAAAATTAATTGTGGGCTTGACAATGAGAATATTTTTTTTTTGGGTCTCTCCTTAATTTTCCCATTTAAAAACTAATTGCTCCCATCTTCTTTAGAAAGCCCAAGCCCATTTTCTTTTCAGTCACTGCTCTTTGAAATTTTGGCTTAGTCGGTTAGCCCCTCCTTGGATTAGGATGCGAATTTTGTGTTGCAGCGTAAATTTCAAATCACAGAATTGGCTGTATAAATCACAATGGTAAATTTTGAGTCACAAGATAGATTTAGGTTAAATCTCGAGGGCTGTTTTTGGGCATATAAAAAAATTACCGCGCATACATTTTGTCTAAGTTCGGCTTTAAAGTTGTGAGCCGAACCTTGCAAACGTAGGTAAAAAAAAGTTATGAACCGAACCTTAAGTATGCCCGGTAATTTTTTGGTATGCCCAAAAACATGTCTCTAAATCTCAAGATCAATGGCAAGATTTCAATTTTCAAGTGACAAACATTTTATGGTCCAAACCAACTGGCATTAGCCCAGTTGGCCAGGGGTTGGGCTCCCAACCAATAGGTTGCGGGTTCAATTCCCGCGCTGATCGTGTCAAAAAAAAAAAAAAAAAAAAACATTTTATGGTCCAACCCACTTACGGCATCACAAAAGCAGCAGGGTCACTTTTGTCTTTGTACCAAAAAGGTCAAGATCTAAAAGTAGGTAAGTCCACTCCAGTCAAGAGACTATAACGTTGGGATTCAAAGAAAAAACTAGCCGTTACTCTCTCATTTAAATCTCAATCTAAACACTTTCCATATCTCGGTTTCTACAAGTCTCAGATTAATGTCAGTTTGTTTAGATACTCCATCTCCTTCTTTTATTTCTCAACTCAATAACAGCGAATCTAACAGCAAAATCTCCATGGAATCTAAATCTTCACCATTATTATTACAGAGCAGTTCTCCTTCATCAGAGAAAGAAGACTACTGGAGCACACTTAGAAATCGAGTCGATACCCTTCTTGAGAATCGACAGTCAATTGATCAAAATTCAGAACTCCTCCCTCTGAATAAAGTAGTTTCATCGACAAGAGATGAAGATTGTTTGCTTCTTCTGCGAGGATTTGATTCCATTTCTTCCTCTTTGTTTCAACTTAAAGGCAATTTACACAAGGCAATTGAGGTAGGTTGTTAGCAATCTTCAATTTCTCTACCATCTTTTACAATCTTCAACTGATTCAATTTTGGGTTTGTTTATTGTTCGATTTACAATTCTGGGTTATAATCTTCTTTCTTTCTCTGATCTGTATGATTGCAGGGAGCAAGAGATCTATCAAAACCTTCACTAACTGAAATAACGCAAAAAAATGATGCTGTATGTGTAGAAGAAGAAGAGGGCAAGAATAGGTTGAAGAAGAGAAGACATGATGAATCTGAAGAACAATCAATTGAAAATCAGAGAGGAGATGTCGATTTGAAGAATGGGAAGCTCAAGAAAGCTAAAAATGTTGGTTTTCTAATGTCTTGTTGTGTTTTTTGCCGAATGCGTTTCCTTATTTGGTGCTGCTGCTAATTTGTGTGTGTCTGCTTGTGTTTTGTAGCTTGCGATTTCAATGGCAGCAAATGCAGCTACACTAGCTAGAGAATTGAAGTCGATACGATCCGATTTATCATTTATGCAAGAGAGATGTGATATGCTTGAGGACGAGAACATGAGACTTCACAATGGATCTATCAAGGGTGGTGAAGAAGATGATCTGGTGAGACTTCAATTGGAAGCTTTGCTCGCAGAGAAATCACGATTAGCGACTGAGAATGCGAATCTAGTTAGAGAAAATCAGTGTCTTCACCAGCTCGTCGAATACCATCAACTCACCTGCTCCGCAGAAGATATTGATCAGACTTATGAACAAGTTGTACGCGGAATGTGCTTGGATTTTGATTCTTCATCTCCTTCAGATGATGATGAGGATTCAAGCAGTAGTGAAATTGAAGCTCCGTTGACACCACGGGGTGACATTGTAGGGTAAGGGTTTTCCAATTGCCTTGATCAGTGCTATGAAGAAGACGAAGTACAGGAAGAGCCCAAGTAGTGCTAGTACTGGATGAATCAAATCAGTCTTGTAATTCAATCCATTTTACAGTTTCTGATTTCAACTTATGTAAATGTAATTCGTTTGAGATATATTTTGTCTCTAATTCATAATAAGACTGTTCTGGATCTGAAGTTCGAAACAAAATTGAATGCGTTATATCCTATATTCATTAGAACTCACTGCAAATTCTTAGCATTCAGCTGTGCTACGATTGGGCTTGGTTTACGATCACTCGAAATTCGAAAACATGAACAACATGATCTTAATACTGACCCAGTTCTTGATTCTTCTTCCCCACCATTAGACAAATATTTGACATATCATCTTATTATAAAATGCTCGGAATGTACTCATTTTTACGTGCCCAACTTCATACTATCCTTACTATCCTTTCTTTTTACGTGGTGTTCTGAGTATGTATCCATACTATCCTTTCTTTTTACGTGCCCAACTTCACAAATGAATGTTATTGCAAGTCCCATTTTTGGGTTAATTTTTTTTTTCCAACGAACATTAGAGTACTGATGAAACTAAATTGCGAAAACTTACAGGGTATATGGAGTGGGATGATAGGTGGTAGCGATATTCAAAGGGGATTTTTATAAAGTGCCACACTTCCAATTAGGTGTTCAAGAAAATGCCACCGTTTTTTTGAGAATTTATAAAATGCCATGAACGTTAAGTTTTCCGTTAAGGCCCACTTAATTAGTCAACTGTTGTTGAAAAAGTCTAAAACATGTGGCATTATTACCAAACTAGCCTTCTCAATTTCCTAACAACTAGGGTTGCACAGCTCCGTCTGACCGACCGACTGAGTCGACCCGAAAACCGGTTATATTATTAACCATTGATCTGATGAAAATAATTAATCCCAGCCGTCTATTATAACCTAACCTAAACTAAGAGACGCTCCGCTTCTCTTTCCCTTTTCTTCTTCAGTTCTTCTTCTCTGCTTTACTCTCTCGCCTCACTTTCCCTGTTTTTCTTCTTCTTCTTACAGTCACGACCTCCACCAAAATAACCATTAATTGTTTCTCTTTCACTGATTTCTTCAATTTCTTTGGGAAAGTGGTATAGAGGTTCCTAATCAGATTGTTTTTGGAATAATGGGGAATATGCTGTTAGGGTTTATTACATAAGGGGTTTAATCGGAAGGTTGTAAAATCAGAAAGAGGGGTTTCATGATTTCGTGTAATGGCTACATTAATTAATTGTGATTTCTATTTTTTTATAAGAAAATCTATAATTGAAATTCATTTGTTTGTTTGTTGGAGCTGTGTGAATTGTGAAGTTTTAGATCGAGAATTTGTGAAGGATTGAGTTTTTGTAGATTGAATTGCCATGTGGGGTTTTAGAATTGGAAGAAGAGAGAAGAACTGGTTCGATTTGTTTGAGCAGGAGACGAAGAATTGATGTGAGTTTCTAATGAAATTTCTGTTGCTCATAGAAGAACTTGGGTTTGATACATGATTTTGAATCTTAGATGGAGACAGAAGAATTTTATGGTTGAATTGATTTTTCTATTGCAGTCGAAGGAGATGGGTACTTGAGCTGAAATTGAGAAGTTTGTCTGTTGTTGCAGTGATGGAGAGAAGTTGGAGCTGAAATGTTTGAGTTACTGGCGTAGAAATGATGTGCTGATACTCATAGTGTGGAGGTGATGCTCATAATGTTGAAGTGATGGAGACATGTGTTGTATCTTATGTATGACAGAGAAGTGTGGATTTGCTGTTGAGCTGACAAGGAAGTGAAGTGGTGGAAGAACATAATTTACAGGGTTGTAACTGATGATGTTGCGATGCGTTATTGGTAGTGACAGTGAGCTGAGAATGGTGGCTTTACAGAGAAATAGTTTGTTGCAGGTGGTGATGCCAGGAATAGGCTGTAATGCTGAGAGGTAGCAGTTGCAGAAGCTACATGCAGAGTTGAAAAGAAATTGAGCAGCAAGAATACATCTTCTGGTGAATGTAGATGCTACATAGGCTTGGTGAAGCACCACTATGGTGCAACATCAAATTAGGCCGTGTAATGGAACCAACTTAGACCAGTCAGTTGGCTGACTCTGATACTCATTTCTTGTCAATGTTGACTGTGGGATTTCATAACAATGATTACAGTTTGTATTGATTTAACTCAGTTGGTTTAGGGAGATGATTTGAGGGTGTACATGTCTTTTACTAAGATAGTAACTGCCACCTATGCACTAACTGATGTCAACAGTTTTTTTGGATGGAAAAAGTCAAGAGTGTGGCATTTTATAAACTCTGAAAAAAACGGTGGCATTTTCTTGAACACCTAATTGGAAGTGTGACACTTTATTAAAATCCCCATATTCAAAAGTCGACATTAGTCATAATCATCATTAAATGTGATTGGGATATGCATGTAAATTCCCATCTTCAAAACTATACTGTTTCTAGTTCTCCCTATCATTCTCTTACATTTTATCTGATCTTGAATTTGAAGGCTCAAAAGGCAAGCTCACGAATATATATATATATGCAAAGCAAACAGAAGACCCAAAATATATTTATTTTTGAGAAAACGAAAACACTCTTCGGGGCCTAATCATAACACAAGCCATGATGGATGGCATTCGTCTATTTTCCTGAGGGATTCACCCCAAGTAGTATGCTTTTGTATTTTGGATACGGGTTAAAAAGTCATACAGAAATAAACAAATACTCCTAGTAAAACGTTCACAACACTTGTGCTCTGCCCGGAGTAACTTTGAGTAGAACACTTGTGCTCTGCCCGGAATTGAGTTGCGAGAACAATTCACAACTGGTGACTTCTAGTAAAACGTGGTTGGTAGCCGTGGGCGAAGATGAGCTTTCAGCGGGATCAATTTTCGCAACGACAAGCCTGGACCTTCCGTCATGTCTATTACAAGTCCATCTATGTCGAAATCAAATGCATGAACTAGGCGAGCAAGCGCCATGTGAAGCAACTGGGTAGCTGAGTTGAATGCTGGACACATCCTTCGTCCTGATCCAAAAGGTAAATACTCAAAATGCTGACCTCTGAAATCCACATGAGCTGCTTCACCACCAACACCACCATCAAGTTGTGGAAGAAACCTCTCCGGCTTGAACATTAATGGGTCAGACCACACTCGAGGGTCACGATGCATTTTCCATAGGTTGACGAATACACGTGTGCCTGCTTTCACTTCATATCCGTTAACAATGCAGTCTTCGATTGCCTCGTGGGGAATGGAAAGTGGTCCAGGAGGGTGCAACCTAAGTGTTTCTTTGACGATTGCATGGAGGTAGACAAGGTCTTTGATGTCGCTGTCCTCTATGTTTCGATCTTTTCCAACTTTGGTGTCAATCTCCTCCTTTGCTTTTCTTAAGACACTAGGATTGTTGAGTAGTTCGGAGAGAGCCCATGTCAAGGCTACTGATGTGGTCTGCGTGGAACCTAAGACAAGGGACTGCAAAAATCCTAAGAAACCTAATTAGGAATATTCATTAATGTTAATTTAACCATGCAAACGTCAATGGTAATCCGAAATTTGTTTATTTTCTAATCTATTGGATTCAAATGGGGTGTGCTTAATGACATACCAAACAGGTGGATTTGATGACAGTATCCCGACTGTGAACAGCAAAGAGATCCTCGTTGTCCTCATCAAGAACGGATATTAACACGTCCATAAAGTCATTTTCTTTATTACTGTCTGCTGTCATTTGAAGTCTTTTCTGTTGTTTATGCTCTTCCATCCATTTTGTAGCAAACAAGTTCATCTCATTGGCTACCCTCTTCATTCGTTTCTTTTTTCCGTCCACATCCAGCCACCCAAGGAATGGAAATATGTCAGATGCAACCGGAACCCCTAATAATGAGAAGAACTCTTTGATCGTCTTGTGGAGATTTTTACCTTCTTCTTCTTCCTCTTCATTATAATCATCACAACCGTGCTGGTTAAATAAAGATTTCCCTACAACCAGCTTCAACGCCACGTTCAACGTTAGCTCTTTAAACGCTTCAGTCATGTTGACTTCAACCCCTACACCGCCGTCTCTAACCTGGCAACATTCATATAATACTTTTATATGGTTACTGATCTCTGAGTAAGGGATATGCCTGAGAGATTCGAGCCGCTTAAGAGAGAATAACTGCATACTAGCGATCTTACGGATCTCACGCCAGTAAGGACCATACGAGGAAAAAGCAAAATCGCCAACATTTAGGTACTTGGAAGCAGCAGTGTGCGGACGATTAGCGAGGAACCTGTCATTAGTAGAGAAGCATTCTTTAGTCATCTCCCAGCTGCTCACAACTAGAGTTGGGTGCATACCGAACCGAACCATAAAAGCAGGTCCATTCTTGTCAGACATGTCTGCAAGGATTTTGAACAGAGGTGTAGATCCTACTAGCTTAGGAAGATGACCAATTATGGGCCATGCACCGGAAACTTCAGGGAATGGCAAAGACGAGGGTTTCCCATCCCTTGGCCTTATAATTGTGAACCATAGGTAACATAAGAAGGTTACAGAAGCCAACAAGCATGCGATGCTCGGTAGTAACGTGACGTACTGGTAGACGCATATCATATCCACCATATTTTGCAAATAATGGATTGATAGGAAGATTGGTACCTGGCTGAAGGCTCTCAAGTATTTGCAGCAGATTTATAATGATACAGAGGACTAATTACCTTCTTTCGTATTGCTTTTATTGATCAATTGGTTCATTCATGAAGATATAAAATTGTTGGGAAACATGATATTCTTTTCTGCACAAAGTAAGTAAATGAATGTGTTGTGTGATTGATGTTTACAGG
This sequence comes from Papaver bracteatum, assembly GCA_023529315.1. Taxonomy (NCBI): domain Eukaryota; kingdom Viridiplantae; phylum Streptophyta; class Magnoliopsida; order Ranunculales; family Papaveraceae; genus Papaver; species Papaver bracteatum. Next base: position 139,161 of record JAJJWX010004821.1, read on the forward strand.
CTTTGGTTAGTGACGACTAATAATTTGACATGATAACCATCCAATAATTCATAGATTTAAAAAAAAAAAATTTGAATAATCAATATGTTTGTAAACAATATCTTCGCACTAAAGTATGATTTTATGTTTGTATACAATATCTTCGCATTAAATGATGAGATCACCGGAATTATTGTTTATCGAATTTAGAGAAATACCTTTTGGGTAGTATGTAGGGGTAACTCTTCATTGTCTTTTCTGCCCTATTGCAGTAAGTAATAGAGGAATATGCCCCAGGATTCCAGTTCTCGGGAATATGCCTTAACCGTCCAAAATTCCATCCAAAACTGTTAAGTAGTTAACATTTACACACACTTGGGATTACATATGCGAACTAAAAGATAAATATACTATATACTAACATCTTTATAAGGTTCAGGAACATATTCAGACGACAAGAACTCTAAGAAATTAGAGAAAAAGCTCAAACATACTTATGATAAATTGACTATTTAATTGTTCCTTGACGGAAACCATTACTTTGGAGCATATTATCAAAATCTGGAATCCTGGACATATTCTCAAGATGACAGTTAATTTTGGGGCATATCCCGAAGTTTCCCAAATAATAATCTTGAGTAATAGTCTTGAAACTTAATGTATATTGAGTCATGCCACAGTCCCTGGCCGATCGCCAGGATTTTTATATATGTATACACAAGTGACAGAAAATTAAATGAATATGCTTATGATAATAAATAATAGTCATACGGGCTTGTCGCCTTATCCTGTTATTCAAATCGAAATCTATTTTTATAGTCCTGAATTATAATCTAACAACTCCTCAACGACTCCCATCAAAAATAAATAAATAATAAATAAACTCCTCAACTACTAATTGGAAGTCACTGGTGCCCGAACGATATAGTGTTAGAATCAAATTACTGGAGCCTTAATATTATTATATAAATTGATAATTGATGGCAAGAGTAGTATCATAACCTCTCCAAAATATCTGCTGATCATCACCAAACTACATGGAAGAAGAAGTAGTGAAGGTGTTTGGAGTATGGAGTAGTCCTTTTAGCTGCAGAGTTGAATGCGCATTGAAACTAAAAGGTGTTGGTTATGAATACATAAAAGAAGATATCTTTAACAAGAGTGATTTACTCTTACAATACAATCCAGTTCATAAGAAGATCCCTGTTCTAGTTCATGATGGAAAGCCTATAGCGGAATCCATGATCATCCTTGAGTACATCGATGAGACATGGCCGGAGATTACGCCGCTGCTGCCAGTAGACCAGTACGAGAGATCACTTGCTCGGTTCTGGATTAATTTTTTTGAAGATAAGGTAACTTTTTCTTCAATCGTTTGCATTTTTTTTTTTTGCAAATGCATACAGTTTGGTCTTTAATCTGCAATCATATGCATATGTGTGCAGTGCGTATGTATTTGGAAACTTGTTCGCACACAAGGGGAAGAACAGACCAAGGCAGTGAAGGAATGTCTAGAAATGTTGAAAACCATCGAAGAACATGGTATGCGTGATGGCAAGATATTTTATAGTGGTGACGATATCGGATTAGCAGATTTGGCGTTTGGAACTTTAGTTTACTGGTTGGGAGTGATTGAAGACATGACAAACTTAAAGATTCTGGAAGCTCCAACATTCCCTCGCGTGCATTCATGGAAACAGAGGTTTATGCAAGTTCAGGCGATCAAAGATATCCTCCCAAACCATGATGAGTTGGTGACATTTTTTATATGTCGAAGGGAAGCCCTTTTAGCAGCGGCAGCTGCAACAGCCCCGTCTTCATGAAAACTTGGCATGGGATTTACAGTTTGAGATTGCGTGTGCGTGTAGTGTTCTTAATGAAATAAACAAAAATGTGGAAAATAATAAGAATGCAACTCGATTATATATACTAGCTGGTGTCATGCGCCCATTTTTCATGATTTTTCACCTTGAAATACAATTTCGAAACACAAGAAAGCAATATAAATTAGAACCTAAATGAAATGTCATTTTTCGTAGTCCATATAATAGTGACATTTATCTATGGAAAATCGTGATAACAATTGCTAACTCTGTACTTCTCAGCTCTTTTACCTCTAGCAGAGAAGGAAAGAACGCTTCAAAACCTAACTGGAACGCTTCAAAACCTACGTTCTAATCGTGAAAACTTTCGTATGGATGATTTCATGCTTTAGGTGGGACTATGTTAAAGTCTGCGGGCATGCAACTCAAAACCTATTGACAATGAGTGGAGAGGCCCTTCCATATTATATTTAAGTTAATAATGCGGAAACTAGCGGTGTGGGACTATTATCCTTTCACACCCCCCTCACGTGTATAGCCAGTCATTCGGACTAACACGTGGACCTATGTACGTGTGGATCATGGGTGTGCAGGTGGTATTTGGTCACGGTACATCCCATGTACAGGTTGGACGAGTGACCAGTCATTCGGTCACAGGTGTACATGTGACATTCGGTCACATCGGCCAAAATCGGACCTACCCGCCTACGGGACTAGCTCTGATACCATGTTAAAGTCTGTAGGCATTCAACTCAAAACCAATTAGCAATGAGTGGAAAGGCCCTTTCATAATATTATACTTTCAATTTAATTGTGTGAAAACTAGAAATGTGGGACTATTGTCCTTTCACACGCCCCCTCACGTGTAAGGCCGGTCATTCGTCCTAACACGTGGACCTACGTACGTGTGGGTCATGGGTGTGTAGGTGACATTCGGTCACGGTACACCCCACGTAAAGCTACATGTCGTACGAGTGACCGGTCATTCGGTCACGGGTGTACGTACATGTGACATTCGGTTATATCATCCAAAATCGGGCCTACACCCCATGTATGGGCCTAGCTCTGATATCATGTTAAAGTCTGTGGGGGTCCAACTCAAAACCAATTGAAAATGAGTGGCCCTTCCATATTATATTTAAGTTAATTATGCGTCAAATTAGCAGTGTGGGACTATTATCCTTTCACTCACCCTCTCACGTGTAAGATCGGTCATTCAGACTAACACGTAGACCTACGTATGTGTGGATCATGAGTGTGTAGGTGACATTTAGTCACGGTACACCCCATATACAAATCGTACGAGTGACCAGTCATTCGGTCACGGATGTACATGTGACATTAGGTCACATCGGCCAAAATCGGGCGTATTATCCTTTCACTGACTATTTCCGACAGGGCCGGCCCTGGTATTGAGATGCCCATAGTAGGTATCAAAAATGTTTCCCTCTCCCCATTTGACCAGGGAAACAAATTTTAACCAGGGCTGGAGAAACGTTCTCTCTGTTATGAACGCATTTTACATATAGTGAATTAACTGCACTAACAAAATTATTGATTATTTTTTAAATTAAACTGAACTTTAATCATTATATATTTATGGAATAAGATATTGCTAATATCAGTCATCGTAATTGTATAAGTCGCCCACATGATATATGTGTCCATAGAGTGTATTTGTAATGGTACTAGTGGAGTTGAAATGTAAATTGTAATCCAAATCAAATAGGGGGGTTGTGTTTTCACATTGTGTCTATGTGCAAATTTTAATCAACGAGAAATGAGCCCATACCACAATACTGTGTTCACCTAACAAACTGATCAATCTTTATTTAATCTCTCGATCATTGTACATGAGCTTCCCAAACTTTTTCGTTTTGATGCCCCTTGAGATGTTGTCCAAAGTTGAACTTCCGGTAATTTGCCTCAGGGACGGGCCTAATTTCCGAAAAGGATATTGTGATGAAATTATGAGATCTGCCAGTTCTATGAGTCTAAGAAACATATCATCACTAAAGGAAACATTTTTTCAAAACTTTCCAGGAGAATTCTTGGAAAGTTAAAGATCTTTGATTGTAAACAACACATGGATATAAGAGAAACCTTCTGATTTAGAAATTGATACTGAACCGAGTCCTCCTTTTCCTAAGGTTGGATCATCATGGGATGGTGAGTGTTGTGACAATCACGATGAGCTAGACACCACCATGTCGATGATCACAATACATGTCTGGGAACTCCTTAAGAAACAAAGAGAAAGACGCTAGGGGAAAAGGTTCTTTTATAGATCTCAATTTCAAGATGACAGAAATTCTCCCCAAAATGGGAATCTCCTTCGGTACTTCAAATGCCATGGTTTTGGACACAAAAAATTCTTAATGAACTGCGTCCTCTAAAACAACTCCAAAACTGCCTCTCAAAAACATCTTTCTACCGGGGTCCAATGGCAATCAGTTTGATACCCACCGCTCCTTAAAAAGGTATAACATCCCCCATATTTTTTGATAATACGGTTTTGGAGTGGTTTTCTTGACGGTTCGTTTTGAACCATTCGTGCAAAAGAAATATCCCAGTAAGGAATATTATGAAGGAAATAGTGCTCTTATTGTTTCCCATGATGACGTGCGTGTGTTGATGGTGGATTTTAGATAAGGAGTATAATTGTAAAATCCCATGACCTAATGTTACCCGCAACACATTAACTGAGAGCATTTTAATTCAGGTGTAAATAATTAATAGGATCTTTTTTCAAAATACCGGATTAGGGTTTTCGACACAGAACCCTAATTCCAAACCAAGCCGCATACTGCGCACCATGGCAACGACGCCAAAACCAAGCCGCATACTGCGCACCATGGCAACGACGCCAAAACCAAGCCGCATACTGCACCCACTGGCAACCATGTCAAACTAAGTCCACTACAAGAAATACGTCCTTTGACAACACGGAAAAGCCGTTGTCGAAATAGTATGACAACGTTTTTCCAGACGTTGTTGTATGGGGGGGTTGTTAAAAGTTTTGTCACTTTGACAACGGTTATTCTCCATTGCAGGAAACATTGTCATACATGACCTAATGACAACAACTTTGTTCCATTGTGAGATGTTGTCTCAACAACATTGATGAAACGATGTCGAAATATTTTTAGATTTAAAAAAAAATAGAAAATACATCACAATATATCAAAGGCTTGTTGGTGTGACTTGTTGTCAAACGTTGTCGAAATATTTGTTGGTGCCTTGACTTGTTGCCAGGCTACCCACCAACTTTTTGTAATCTGACCTTCAAAGGCTTTTTATATATATCAAATATAAATTTTTTATGTATAAATATAATGCACTTCTTTACATTCAATCAATGTTCATAATAGATCACAAACAATCCAGCAGCGTAACATCATTTCCGGAAAATGAATATTCGAGAAGACGATCACTCAATGCTTGAGCAAGGGACAATTCGAACCTAGGAGCCTTATCCAAGGCCTTGGTGTCGAACTCACAGAGTTTCAAGATGGACTTGAGTTGGATCTTGTGTTGCATGAGAGCAACAAGCTTTCCTTGGTTGTTGAGCCTATACTTCACATATGTTAAGGGGTCCACTGCATACGAACCTCCTATTGTGATTGTGTTCTCATTAGTGTTCTTCAAAGCATCAAGATGGTACACATATGAGGCAGTTAGAGTATGTCCCTTATCAAACCTAAAAATAAAATACAAAGAAAGGGTCATGCAAAGTGCTATAGAGTAAAACATTCCCATGATCCAATAACCCAAACGACCAAAATTGTATTTGTTGTGGTTGCTTGAAGTTGGAGGACTTACAAAATAATTGAAGCTTTGTAGTATGGAATCGGATTAGTCAGACTAAGCATTATACTTTGTCAAAGCACCGACTTGTACCGTAACCATCCTGTGCACCAAAGCGAAGCTTTGAGAGACCTCGGTTGTTCTATCATCAAGTGCAAGGAACTGGTTCAGACCAACAACTGACGTAACGGTTGCATTATGATAGAAGTATAACGCCTCTACCTACAGCGGAACAACAAATTATTGTAGATGTAGTATATCAGAGACTAACCACGAGTAATAGATTTTGCTCATGTAATTCTTTTTTTTAAACTTAACTTGGTAGTTGGGGCATCTTAAGTGAAGCAATTGATTTTGTTGCAGGCATAAATGTCAGGGTTGGTACCTTGCCAGAGTTGTAATTGGGCCTAAATACAAGTTGATCTTCTTCTGCCATACACCGTCTTTGCAAAAAAAGTATGTACGCACGCCAAAAAGTGGTTTGCTTAAGGACTTGGGAAGCAAACATTTTCTGATTTATAATATAAAAAAAAATGAACCTTTAACAAGCCTTCCAATTTGGAATGACATAATATTTTGTTCAGTTTACATGCATGGTTGAAGAAGTTTAAGATATGGTTTCAGTTTCCGGGTTTATATTCACATGTAGTTGCTCGCTCTATTAGGTACTTGATGTCCGAAATGAACCTTGTAGCTCCACTAGAGTGTGTCCTGATTTGAGAGGATTCATTCTATTTTTAGTCCCAGCTACCATTTTTATATCCCCTGGTTGGAAAGATCCCTATGTTCCTTGAATCTAGTATCTGCATTGTCCATGTAAAAACATCAACAACAAAAAAATGATGATTAAATACCAGTTACTAAAACTTATGATTAAAGACTCAGTGGATGGAATATCCCACCCGTGTCCTTAAATTGTTAACAGTTCAAGGTGATAACATCAAAGGTCAACATAGTAAAATGCGTTCCAAAAATTCGTTTTCCTTTTTTTTTCGCACCTTCACATGTGTCCAAATTGCAAACAGGACATTGAAGCGTCAAAATTTACTTGGCACAAGTACTACTAAACTAACATGGATAATAATCGAAAAAATGGTATCGAATTCCTCGAATACGTCTAACAAATGAAAATAATTAGGTTGAGTTTTGAGAGTGAGTGAATAAATGATACACATGAAATAACCCATATTACAGAACACACAAAGCACGAGAAGGGTGCATTACCTATGGTTCCAGAAGAAGGCAAAACAGTCTTGACAATGAGTGAGAGAGATAATTGACAAGTTCCTTGACTTGGAAAATTATTAAAAAAGTGGTTGGAAATGTAGTTCATGGTATATATACCCCACAAAACTTGAATTAGGTCTTGAAAATTTGATTTGTAGCACACGAGCTACGGCCCTGCCATATATGCTAGAAGACATGAAAACAGTAATGATGTTAGTACACAAAAGATATCAAATACCAAATATACACCCAGAAAAGTGAATAGACTTTTAATTTACTATCAAACGTAAGCGCGAGAAAATGGCAAGAACTACCCTGATCCATATCTAGGCTATAAATCTTCTAATAACTTGAAAAGCACAAATCCAGAACAAAATCAAGTTAACATACTCCAAAGAAGAATCAGTAAAGTACATAATCAAAATCTAATTAAACCTACTCTAAAGAAGAAATAGAAGGTAGTATAACATACTAATCGGGAGACAAAGAAGTAAAAGAAACTTTGATGAAGTACCCACTGAACTCATGTGACAGATTTACTCAAACATCAAGGTAATATAACATATTAATCGGTAGCCAAACAAGTAAAATAAATATGATACCTAAATAGTTATGCAAATCGGAGTGACTTTTCAACAAAAGAGTATAACTAAAAATAAAAACCTAACTCATATGGATAAAAAAATAACGAAACAAACCATTTGAATTCTCAAGTTTGATTTTAGCTTAATAGCACATAGAGTACTTGACAAGACCTCCCTCTCTAAATAATAATTCAAGACCACTAGGTCATACCATGCAAACTCCACCCACTAGCAGTGAGCTAGTTAGTTACCCTCATCACCAAAGCACTTTCTCGAGTTCCTTTAACCCCATTCCAGCAACTCTTTGCTTGTATCATCCTTGTGAACTACAATATCAATGATACACAAGCAATCCTTCTTAACTTCAATCACAGTCTCAATCGCTTCCACCAGATCTTCCTCACATTGAACCTATAGTCTTTACACATGCATATAAGTCAATAAGTTTGTACCCTTACAAGTTACAACAGCTGTACAATCTCAATCTCAACACAAGAAAACTATACAATCCCAAATGGGAAGCCAGTAGTACCTTGGTGATCCAAGCATTTTCCATCACCGTTATGAATAGCATCAACTAAGGCAATGTAGTTCCAGTTCTTAATCACATCTCTGCAGTTCAGCCACCACCACTTGAATTACAGTGCAATACAATATCCCTTTGCAGCAATCAACAACACCAGTTCGGACCCAACACCTTCTGTTACAATAACCGACTTCATGACTCGTTCAAGCTTCTGCAATATTTTCGACTTCATCACATCAGGCTAGTAAGGATGGAATCTGAAAATCCAAAATTATAAAACAGGAAGGAAGTGGAGATAACAGATGCACATAGTTTAAAGGATAACAAAGTGAAACCTGGTGGAACATTCTCGGGGCAGCCACCAGGTTTGAATAATTTTGTATGGTGATTTTTCTGTGCGACAATTAGTGTGAACTTTGGAAGATTCGTCTCTCCCAAGTGAGTTATTGCCTAAAGAAAACAAGAACTTTTTAGGTTTAGAATTATGCTCGAATAAAGATACATTTCAAGATATTGAATCCATAAGCAAGAAAAAGAGCCATAGATGTTGAATAATCCCCATGGTTCTTATTGTTGTAACTAAATTGGAGTACTCGACCCAAACGAACCTTAATGATATGCTCCAACTCGACGTTCAATACTTGGTTGAATTGAGACTCACTCACTCCATCCCTGAAAAGTGTAACCATAATCTACTAAAGCACATATATCCTGGTTTCTTTGTACTAAAGGGAAAGAAGACTGCTCGAAGTGAAAATTGAGAATCTAGAAAATTAATATACCTAAAAATGATAATTTGGCTTGGCTTCCTCCCATTACTTGTCTGGTAGAAATCCACCAAAAGCTCTCTAGAATCCACAACAAATAAGATTAGCAATTAGAAAATAAACATTGACACACTACTCAGGTGCTAAGTTATGATATTTAAAACTGTTGAAATTATCACCTCATAATTCAATCATCCTCCTCATTTGGTAATACTTTGTACAAGGAGTCGATCGATTATCTCCACTTTTGGGGATTGGGTACGTACAGATGCCCTGTACCTTGAAATTAAGGGCCAACATCTAGAACCAAAAACCTGACAATTCCAGCATATTTAACAGCAGTGTCATTTAGGATACAATTTCCAAGTTCATGGAACACTAATTCAATACCAAGGGATAAAAAACTTACAGCAGCAATTGATGGGATACCTCTAGGCTTCTTCTTTTTGTCCTGTTTAGCTACCTTTGGATTTTGTCCTGGAACATTTTCAGCACGAGCTAAAAATCTGTAAACCTTACATACAACAATATCACATACAACCAGTTATTGGATTAACCAACATACATACTCGAAATCAAAAATGGTGATGGATTGAGAGAAGAATTGGAATTGGAATTGAAATCGAGATTTACTGAAATTAAAATCACCAGTTATCGGTTTACCTTTATATCTTAAAAAAGAAGCCCTATCTGAAATTGGAGGTGTCTGAATTAAAATCAAAAGAAAAATGTTAGGGTTTAAAACTGAAACTTAAATTAAAAGAAGATTTAATTAGGGTTTGTAATTGAAATTTTCATACTTACTCAGAAGATTCCTAAAATCAGAAACAAAGTTTCTCTTAAAACTCCTCATTATCAATTTTTTTACAAGGAGAAGCAAAGCAAAATATGAACAATTAATGATTCAGATAATATCAAACCTGATTTAACCAAACTCAGATTTTATTTTTTACCTCAAAATCACCAGAAATACAAAAATAAAAATTAGATAATCAAGTACCAAAAGATTCTCCTCAAATAAAAATAGATTCAATACATCAAATTAGGATCAGATCCAAACCCTAATACCAAAATCAAAAGGAAAAATCGATTTATATAGTTTCGTTGGAAGATAATATAGAGATGAAAGATTAGATTTGTTGAAACGAAGATCTACACAAGAAGAAGTGGGTTCAAAATCGAAACCAAATCAGGGTTAGAGTAGAAGATAAAAGGGGTGAACACAAGGAATAGAGCGAGAGGCGAAGAGAATAATGCTTGTTTCTCTCTTTACTCAAGTATAGATAAGCTGATGTGTGTTATATTCTCTAAGAAAAATAAACTAGATGTAAGGGTCATGATTTTAAATACGTGTGTATGTCACGTGTATGGCTTAATGGGCATTGACCTCCTATAGCTTAAATGGACAACACATGATATCAACAACGGCTTTACGACTAAAATGTTGTCGTATACTCATTTGTAGACAACGTTTCGCAAAACGTTGTCATATATCTGTTGTCAATAGCCATTTTTTTTGTAGTGGTCGCTATGCCGTTTGTCACATGTCAAAAATAGCGCCATAGGCTTGCAAACCGTGCAACTAGGTCAACTTGGCTGTGCGTTCCATTGGCACATGCCAACACGCACCACTAGCCAATTTCCAAGTCGCTATACCGTTTGGCACATGCCAAAAATAGCGCCCTAGGCTTGCAAACCGTGCAACTAGGTCAACTTGGCCGTGCGTGCCATTGGCACATGCCAACATGCACCACTAGCAAATTTCCAAGTCGCTATGCCGTTTGGCACATGCCAAAAATAGCGCCCTAGGCTTGCAAACAGTGCAACTAGGTCAACTTGGACGTGCGTGCCATTGGCACATGGCAACACGCACCACTAGCCAATTTCCAAGTCGCTATGCCGTTTGGCACATGCCAAAAATAGCGCCCTAGGCTTCCAAACCGTGCAACTAGGTCAACTTGGCCGTGCGTACCATTGGGACATGCCAACACACACCACTAGCCAATTTCCAAGTCGCTATGCCGTTTGGTGCAAGCCAAAAATAGTGCCCTAGGCTTGCAAACCGTGCAACTAGGTCAACTTGGCCGTGCGTGCCATTGGCACATGCCAACATGCACCACTAGCCAATTTCTAAGTCGCTATGCCGTTTGGCACATGCCAAAAATAGCGCCCTAGGCTTGCAAACCGTGCAACTAGGTCAACTTGGCCGTGCATTCCATTGGCATTTGCCAACATGCACCACTAGCCAATTTCCCAAGTCGCTATGCCGTTTGGCACATGCCGCAAATAGCAACCTAAGCTTGCAAACCGCTACCAAGACCAAAACCTAAGGCCCAAGTGGTCGTGTGCCATTGGCACATGCCAACACACAAACCACTAACCACTTTCTATTCCAAGCCGCTATGGCATTGGTACATGCCAAAGTAGCGCCCGCAACTTGGCCAAAGTGGCCGTGCGTTTCATTGGCACATGCCAACATGCAACCACTAGCCAATCCACATTCCAAGTCGCTATGCCATTGGCACATGCCAAAGTAGCGCCCGCAACTTGGCCAAAGTGGTCGTGCGTGCCATTGTCACATACCAACATGCAACCACTAGCCAATACCCATTCCAAGCCGCTATGCCATTGGCACATGACAAAGTAGTGCCCACAACTTGGCCAAAGTGGTCGTACGTGCAATTGGCACATGCCAAACACGTTACCACTAGCTACTAGCCACTAGCTATTGGCACATTCCACATGCTCCACTAAGCGACTTTGGCATTTCCATCCGCACTTAAAGTGCAACTTGTGGCCAAGGAATTCCGCACATGCCAAATGCTCCGCTAAGCGACTTTGGCTTTGCCATCCGCACTCAAAGTAAAACTCGCGTTCAAGCCATCCCGCACATGCCATTGGCACATGCCGCAACGCTTCACTAGCAACTTTTGCATTGCCACTTGCGCCAAACTCTCGATACATCAACACAAACTGGGGTATACTTTCTTGGGGTTTTAGTTTGGCAGTCACAGCGTGCAGCGTACACTACGCTCGCAATAAAGCAAGGTGTGCTAGGAATGAATACGGTCAATTAAATAAGGAAATTTATGGTGAAAACGTTTTTCACCATAAAGCCAACGGTTTCCACCTCCTCTGTTTTAATTGACACATTTACTCAATTCCTTAATGAGGCCAGGATACGTTCAATCTCACTTGTATAAATAGGTTTCACCTATTCCGCCAAAACACACAAGTCTTGGTCCTGAAAAATACAACATACTATCAGATAGCAACTTTGAAAGCTCTTTATCTCTCTCTCAAAGCTTCCATTGCTAGCAAGCTTCCTAAGATTCTACTCTTCTGATACAAGTCGAGATACTACCTAGCCAGAATTATCTGGTCTCATCACCCTTATTCGCTATCCTCCCCAAATCGACCCTTCTCCTCCACTTTATGACTGAAGCAAATCTGGAATGAACATTTTCTTGGTTTAGGCCAGAATTGTACAGATTGATATCTCAAATAAAAAGTGCTCACGTGCAACACATTTATTTAAGGGTTTAAACCAGTCTCTCCACCATCGAATTTACCAAATACGGCAGAGGCGATTTATCCCATAAATAATTGGCGACCACAGCGGGAGTTTCAATCTCTCGGTTATAATATAAGGACCTCGGTTCTACCCTCAAGAATTCGTGCAAACATGGTTGGATATCAAACCATATCCGCAGGTACTGATCGTTCTCGAAGACATGACGATCCGCCAACTTCTAGAAGCAATTCAACCAGTGAATAAATCCCAATACTGGTTGACCTGATGCGAGCTCAGGAGAATCACGCCAAAAATATGGATCTAATGAAGGATGCGATCAACAACATACTCGAATTCCTCATCAGCTTAACATCGGATCTAAGTGGCTCATGTCTTCCAGAAGATCAGGAACAGGGGACTAACATCTCGAATGAGCATCCTCAAAATAACGGTTTTGCCGCTAACCGGAAGCTGGTAGATCAGGAGGCGACCGCGCTGGTAGAGAATTTGTGTGAATTGTTGCACCTCTCCAGAGACCAGCGGGTAAAAACGTTTTCATCTATTAACCAAATAACGTTGAATGCATCTCTAGTCCCAGTACCCACAGGGACTCCAAGGACACCTGGGAGATCCGCCAGCAACATTATTTTTACTGACGACGAGGTGATGGTATAAGAGGGCCATAACGGAGCCCTGCATGTTACGGACCTAATCAAGAGCACAGAGTTTAGGATAGAGATCATTGATACAGGTGCATCTTCCAATATCATCACCCTCAACACACACAGATACATGCCAGGGTACGACCTAACGAGGTCATACGACAACCCACTACGATGACAGACTTCGAGGGCAACCAAACTAGTACATATGATTACATCAACCTGTACCTGATAGTGGGACCAATTCAATCAAGCGTGAAGTTCGAAGTGATCGAAAAGGAACCAGATTACCACATGATACTGGGAAGGCTATGGCTGCACGATCTCAGAATTGTTCCATCCACATACCATCAATGTCTGAAAACAGTTCTGAACGGGGAAGTAATCTGCATCCCTGCGTCAATATCCCCCTATGCACCTGTCTACTGCATAGAAACACATAGGCCAAAGGGCTCAAGGGATACGGCGACCAAGGTGCACATTTTCCCGCTGCCAAAGTGGACGTCACTCAGAGATGACAATGAACCAGAGCTACTCAAAAAAGAAGACCTCTCTCCCACCGTCCCATCAGAAAGAAGAATCGCCAATCCCCCATTTCCGGGCCAGGGTGCAACCTTTACCCACGCTAAGCAAGAACACACCTTTACCGCAAGATGAAGAAAAAAGAGAAAGGTCACGTATTATAATCTTTGTTAGCAATTAACAGGGGACATCACAATCCGGTCTCTCCGCCAAAGAGAATGTCTTCACAACGATCAGGAGGAAGTTCCCGACGCCCCTTAGAAGATGCAAGACAGGACCGACTTAACCACAGACGAGCTCGACATTGTCAATATAGGGGATGCAAAATTCCCACGCCCCATTATAATCAGTTCAGCCTTACACTCAACGGAACGCTCGAAGCTAGTCGATCTACCCAAGGAATACCAAGATCTATTTGCATGGACATACGAATAAATTCCTGGTTTGGATGAAAAACTGGTTACCCACCATATGCATGTGATACCCGGGTCCAAACAGGTCAAGCAACTTCCAAGACAATTCAGGCACGATGTGGAAGAACAAATCAAGGTGGAAGTTCATAAACTACTAGCCGTTGGTTTCATCAAGCCCATTTATCACCCCACTTGGTTGGCCAATATCGTTCCCGTCAAGAAGAAAAATGGCCAGATCAGGTGTTGTGTCGACTTCATAGATTTGAACAAGTGCTTCCCTAAAGACGAATTTCCGCTCCCTAACATCGACATGCTGGTAGACTCTACTAGTGGGCATGCCATGTTCTATTTTATGGATGGATATAGTGGCTATAACCAGATAAAGATGTATGAGCACGACGCAAGTAAGACTACTTTTCGAACCCCTCTTGGAAACTTTTATTACACTGTGATGCCTTTCGGCCTGAAGAACACTGGTGCTACTTACCAACGTGCCATGAACACCATCTTCCATGATATGATGCACAAGCAAGTTGAATATAACGTAGACGATGTGGGGGTTAAGTCAAAAAATCGAGCAGATCATCTAGAGACACTGCAACAAGTGTTCGAAAGATGACGCGAATATAAATTAAAGATGAACCCTTTGAAATGCGCTTTCGGCCTCTCTTCGGGGAAGTTCTTAGGGTTCCAAGTAACGGATATAGGGATAAAGGTCGACCCAATCAAGACACAAGCTATCCTAACGATGCCGCCCCCACGAACTATAAAGAAGCTCCAGAGTTTCATGGGTAAGATAAATTACATTCGCCACTTCATACCGGGACTGGCACAGCTCATTACCGCATTCAGCGCTTTTCTAAAAAGGGGGCGAGTTTCATATGGACTGTGTCTCAACAAGAAGCATATCAGAAGATCCAACAAACACTATCTTCCCCAACCGTCATGAAATCTCCTATGGAAGGGAAACCGCTATGTCTCTACACAGCTTTCAGCGAAACTGCCATTGGAGCTCTCCTCGCTCAAGAAGATGACGAAGGAATGAATATCCCATATACAACTTCAGTTGTATGTTAAGAGATGCCGAACTCAGATACCCCAGAGCGGAAAAAGCATGTTTAGCACTGATCCACTCCATCCAGAAATTCAGGCACTACCTCCTTTCCAATAAGGTGATGCTGATATCAAAGTCGGATCCTATAAGGTTTCTCCTCTCAAAACCTTCCCTGATAGGGAGGCAGGCTAAGTGGCTCCTACAGCTGTCAGAGTTCGACATAACGTGTACTGCCCCGAGGGCCATAAAAGGACAGGCCATCGCAGACTTGCTAGCAGCATTCCTAGGAGAACTGAAGCGTAAAGATTACTAAATTACTTCGCCGATGCAACTATCACACACATTGGCTGAAGCGGTAATAGGCACGCCGACTGCCTGGCTACACTGGCGTCAAGACTACAGTTTGAAGGATCCGAAGAAAGCCTTACAGTGAGGAAACGAACCATAGCCTCAACGTGCCTTTCACAAGCTGAGAAGACCGAAGACGATGACTGGAGGGCCCCTATCAGTCTCAAGACTTTGCGAAACTTCTCTATGCTTCAAAATGTTCTGTATCATCGAAACCCGGATAACTCCCTGTCAAGGTGTCTCTGAAAGGAAGAAGCACAGCAGCAACTTAAACATGTCCATACCGAAGTCTGTGGAATCACATCAGTGGTAACCCTCTACCGCCGCGTACAAAGACTTGGATATTTTTGGCCGGAAATGGAAGCCCAATCTCGATTTCTCCAGAAGACGTGCCCCAATTGCCAGATACCCCCATGTCAAACAGAAGTCCTTAACATCAACCATTCTGGGGGCTGGAAAGAGCCATACATCAGTTTCCTCATCGATGTCATTCTCCCTACCGACAAAGAAGATGCATCCAAGTTAAAACAAAGTCCAAGAGATTTGTGTTTCACGATTAGGTTTTATATCACAAGAGTTTCGGGGGAAGTATACTACGATGTTTAGGTGATACAGAAGTCCCAGTTATATTAAGAGAAGTACACGATGGCGAACACCAAGGGAAACACAAGTTGTTCCTGTAGATACATGAGAAGTACTACTGGCCAACCATGGAAGATGACGCAGCCGCTTTTGTCCAGAAATGCCGTGAATGTTAGGTCCACAGAAATCTCATCCACGCACCTCCAATACCCCTACACTCAATAAATAGCACGTGGACCTTTTATAGATGGGGACTCGACATCATTGGAAAAATCAACCCGCCGTCCTCGAAACAGCACGAATACATAATAACCGCAACCGAGTACTTTACCAAATGGGTTGAAGCTGTCCCGCTGAAAGGAACCACCGGATCCATAATCGCAGCATTCATCAAGGAATACATCATCTGTTGTTTCGGCGTATCTAAGCATATCATCACCGACGATGGCATACCTTTCATTAAAAAGAAGGTACAAGACTTACTTGAGGGGTACATCATTAAACAAGTCTTCTCCACCATCTACTACCCCCATGGAAATGGGCAAGATGAAATCACCAACAAGACTTTGATCCGGATCCTCAGCCGAAATATACACGATAATCCCGGCATGTCTCCCTACTCTCTTGTCTATGGCACAGATACAATTCTCCCGGCAGAAATCAAAATTCCGTCTGCCCGAATCGCCGCCGCAAGTGGCCTCAATTGAGTGAAGCCGAGACGCTGAACGCCAGAATATCAGAACTAGACACTATAAACTCTAGAAGATCTCTGGCGGAAGAACATGCACAAGCATACAAAAACAAGATTTACAGGGCATACAACAGCACCGTGAAGCCTATATTTTTAAAAAGGGAGATTTGGTGCTAAAAACTGCCAAGCACATTCAGCAAGATGTATCGGCGCCAAAGTTTTCTCCCAAATGGGAAGGGCCATACATAATCACCAAGGCATACGACATTGGGTACTATAAGATTATCAAAGAAGATGGAGGAAAACTAGAGGCATTCATCAACTGAAAATGGATCAAAGCATATTATGCTTGATTGCTTTCCCGCAACACGCTACATCAAAGTGTACACACCTATTATCAAAAATTCCATATAGCCCAACAGATTAATAAAAATTCATTTATTCATTCAAGATCTTTTTGAAATCTTGCAACACAAATCAGAAAATCCCATCTAGTAAATCATAATCCCTACAAAACATCATCTTCAATCGACTATGATATCTCTCAGTCCTACTCTTCAAATCTCGAGTAAACCCTTCGATCCTCTGAGAATCCATGGACAAATCTTTCTCCTCTTCCAGAATGGCTTTGGTGGCAGGAATCACACCAGTAAGAATACCAGCTCTGTCGACTTTCACAATATCAAGACGATGCCGCAACCAACTGATGTTGAACTCCAAGAACTCACAGGTAGCCACCATGCTCTCCCATCTCTGAATTGCCGGCTCTACAACAACACGAATGGATGTACTCTCAATTTCAACAATCATTGGCAGAAGGAAATTCACTACAGAAACCAAGGCAGACGAACAACATTTCACTACACTCTTGGTAGCAATATGGCCGTACGTCTTCCATATCCTTATATAAAGAGTCACGAACTCTTTTCGCAATAGGAAACCACCAACGTTCCGGTAATTGGAAGAGAGACACCTCATGCGAGTCCCAAATGACAAACCCACATATGGGTATTCGTGACAAGAAATCCTTAAATCAGCATTCTCCAAATCTGCAGCATCCAATGAAGTCGGGTTTGAAGGCAGGGGAGCAACTAGATCATCCTCATAGATAATAGTAACACATGCTCCAACGGGATATCGCTGTACGGAAGAAGAATTTCTCATTCATCAATGAACAAATGATGAAGTAAACACTGATCAGCAGAAGAAAAGGGAACATGCCTGTATGATCTTCTTGACCCGCATAACTCTAGTTGGGATGTTTTCGCAAGAGTCGGATCTTGCGTCTTTACCCGTAGAATCTGGACGATTGGAGGATGATTCGTATCTAGGCGACATAACAAAGAAGGAAAAGAGCTCAATAAGAAGAACCTTTTATCAAAAGGGAGATGGTGTAGTTATGCTGAGAATGAATGCGGAATCCTAATAAAGGGAAAGAAGTAATGAGGAACATAACTCTTTTGGATTTTTAGCATGAATGGTTCCCTAATTAAAAGTCGTGTGTGAAGAAAAGTCAAAACTGCTTCCCAACTTTCCGCTGGTCCCACCAATCACTCCGACCTATCAATACCGCCCAAGCTGCACCAGCTATCACGTCCATATTCCACCGGCCCTACCAACTAGCACGCTAGCTTATCAAGTCCTACCAGCTAGCATGCTCAATTTCTCAACTCGCGTCAGCAGCTCAATGCTTCCCATCCGTCCATTTCCGCGAATTTGTGCCAACCTCCCGATTCGTTCAAAAACTGCCAAGGACAAGGATTTCCAATCCAGTTCGTATCTCAGAAAAAAGGTCAGATAAATCTACCGCTTCTCTCTCAAATTTTGTCTTGGAACCATCTTATGCTTACCTCGCAACAAAGCTCCTGTTCCGAGCTAAGCAAGGGACTTAATGTTGATGGTGGATTTTAGACAAGGGATAAAATCATAAAATCCCATGACCTAATGTTACCTGCAACACATTAACTGAGAGCATTTAATTCAGGTGTAAATAATTAATAGGGGTATCTTTTTTCAAAATACCAGATTAGGGATTTCGACACAGAACCCTAATTCCAAACCAAGCTGCATACTGCACACCATGGAAACGACGCCAAAAACAAGCCGCATACTGCGTACCATGGAAACGACGCCAAAACCAAGCTGCATACTGCGCACCATGGCAACGACGCCAAAACCTAGCCGCATACTGCGCACCATGGTAATGACGCCAAAACAAAGTCGCATACCGCACACCATGGCAACGACGCAAAAACCAAGCCTCATACTGCGCACCATGGCAACGACGCAAAAACCAAGCCGCATATTGCGCACCATGGAAGCGATGTCAAAACCAAGCCGCATACTGCGCACCATGGAAACGACGCCAAAACCAAACCACATACTGCACCCGCAGGCAACCATGCCAAACTAAGCCACTATGCCGTTTGGCACATGCAAACAATAGCTCCCTAGGCTTGCAAACCGTGAAACTAGGTCAACTTGGCCGTGCGTGCCATTGGCACATACCAACACGCACCACTAGCCAATTTCCAAGTTGCTATACCGTTTGGCACATGCCAAAAATAGATCCCTAGGATTGCAAACTGTGTAACTAGGTCCACTAGGCCGTGTGTGCCATTGGCACATGCCAACACGCACCACTAGACAATTTCCAAGTCGCTATGCCATTTGGAACATGCCAAAAATATCTCCCTAGGCTTGCAAACCGTGCAACTAGGTCAACTTGGCCATGCGTGCCATTGGCACATGCCAACACGCACCACTAGCCAATTTCCAAGTCGCTATACCATTTGACACAAGCCAAAAATAGCGCCCTAGGCTTGCAAACCGTGCAACTAGGTCAACTTGGACGTGCGTGCCATTGGCACATGACAACATGCACAACTAGCCAATTTCCAAGTTGCTATGCCGTTTGGCACAAGCCAAAAATAGCGCCCTAGCTAGGCTTGCAAATCGTGCAACTAGGTCAACTTGGCCGTGCGTGCCATTGGCACATGCCAACACGCACCACTAGCCAATTTCCAAGTCGCTATGCCATTTGGCACATGCCAAAAATAGCGCCCTAGGCTTGCAAACCGTGCGACTAGGTCAACTTCGCCGTGCGTTCCATTGACACATGCCAACACACACCACTAGCCAATTTCCAAGTCGCTATGCCGTTTGGCACATGCCAAAAATAGCGCCCTAGGCTTGCAAATCGTGCAACTAGGTCAACTTGGTCGTGCGTGCCATTGGCACATGCCAACACGCACCACTAGCCAATTTCCAAGTGGCTATGTCGTTTGGAACATGCCAAAAATAGCGCCCTAGGCTTGCAAACCGTGCAACTAGGTCAACTTGGTCGTGCGTGCCATTGGCACATGCCAACACACACCACCAGCCAATTTCCAAGTCCCTATGCCGTTTGGCACATGTCAAAAATAGGGCCCTAGGCTTGCAAACCGTGCAACTAGGTCCACTTGGCCGTGCGTGCCATTGGCACATGCCAACACCCACCACTAGCCAATTTCCAACTCGCTATGCCGTTTGGCACATGCCAAAAATAGCACACTAGGCTTGCAAACCGTGCAACTAGGTCAACTTAGTCGTGCGTGCCATTGGCACATGCCAACACGCACCACTAGCCAATTTCCAAGTCGCTATGCCATTTGGCACATGCCAAAAATAGCGCCTTAGTCTTGCCAACCGTGCAACTAGGTCAACTTGGCCGTGCGTGCCATTGGCACATGCCAACATGCACAACTAGCCAATTTCCAAGTCACTATGCCGTTTGGCACATGCCAAAAATAGTGCCCTAGGCTTGCAAACCGTGCAACTAGGCCAACTTGGCCGTGCTTGCCATTGGCACATGCCAACATGCACCACTAGCCAATTTCCAAGTCGCTATGTCGTTTGGCACATGCCAAAAATAGAGTCCTAGGCTTGGAAACCGTGCAACTAGGTCAACTTGGCCGTGCGTGCCATTGGCACATGCCAACACGCACCACTAGCCAATTTCCAAGTCGCTATGCCGTTTGGCACATGCCAAAAATAGCGCCCTAGGCTTGCAAACCGTGCAACTAGGTCAACTTGGCCGTGCGTGCCATTGGCACATGCCAACATGCACCACTAGCCAATTTCCAAGTCGTTATGCCATTTGGTGCATGCCAAAAATAGCGCCCTAGGCTTGCAAACCGTGCAACTAGGTCAACTTGGCCGTGCGTGCCATTGGCACATGCCAACACGCACCACTAGCCAATTTCTAAGTCGCTATTCCATTTGGCACATGCCAAAAATTGAGCCCTAGGCTTGCAAACCATGCAACTAGGTCAACTTGGCCGTGTGTGCCATTGGCACATGCCAACATGCACCACTAGCCAATTTCCCAAGTCGCTATGCCGTTTGTCACATGACGCAAATATTTCCCTAGGCTTGCAAACCGTGCAACTAGGTCAACATGGCCGTGCGTGCCATTGGCACATGCCAAACACGCACCACTAGACATTTTCCAAATCGCTACCAAGCCCAAAACTCAAGGCCCAAGTGTCCGTGTGTGCCATTGGCACATGCCAACACACAAACCACTAGCCACTTTCTATTCCAAGCCGTTATGCCATTGGTACATGCCAAAGTAGCGCCCGCAACTTGGCCAAAGTGGTCGTGCGTGCCATTGGCACATGCCAACACGCAACCACTAGCTAATCCCCATTCCAAGTCGCTATGCCATTGGCACATGCCAAAGTAGCGCCCGCAACTTGGCCAAAGTGTGCGTGCGTTCCATTGGCACATACCAACACGCAACTACTAGCCAATACCCATTCCAAGATGCTATGCTATTGGCACATGCCAAGGTAGCGCCCGCAACTTGTCCAAAGTGGCCGTACGTGCCATTGGCACATGCCAAACACGTTACCACTAGCCACTTTCTATTCAAAGTCATTCCGCGCATGCCATTGTCACATGCCACATACTCCACTAAGCGACTTTGGCATTTCCATCCGCACTCAAAGTGCAACTTGCGGCCAAGGCATTTCACACATGCCATTGGCACATGCCAAATGCTCCACTAAGCGACTTTGGCATTGCCATCCGCACTCAAAGTACAACTCGCGGCCAAGGCGTTCCGCACATGCAATTGGCACTTGCCAAATACTCCACTAAGCGACTTTGGCATTGCCATCCGCACTCAAAATACAAATCACGGCTAAGACATCCCGCACATGCCGCAACCCTTCACTAGCAACTTTCGCATTGCCACTTGCGCCCAACTCTCGAGACATCAACACAAACTGGGGGATGCTTTCTTGGGGTTTTGGTTTGGCGGTCACAGCGTGCAGCGTACACTACGCTCGCAATAAAGCAAGGTGTGTAAGGAATGAATACGGTCAATTAAATAAGGAAATTTATGGTGAAAACGTTTTTCACCATAAAGCCAAAAGTTTCCACCTCCTCTGTTTTAATTGACACATTTACTCAATTCCTTAATGAGGCCAGGGTATGTTCAATCTCACTTGTATAAATAGGTTTCACATATTCTTCCAAAACACACAAGTCTTGGTCAGGAAAAATACAACATACTATCATATAACAACTTTACAGGCTCTCTCTCTCTCAAAGCTTCCATTGCTAGGAAGCTTCCTAAGCTTCTACTCTTCTGATACAAGTCGAGAAACTACCTAGCCAGAACTCTCTGGTCTCATCACCCTTCTTCGCTATCCTCCCCAAATCAACCATTCTCCTCCATTTTGTGACCGAAGCAAATCTGGAACGACCATTGTTTTTGGTTTAGGCCAGAATTGTACAGATTGATATCTCAAATCAAAAGTGCTCACGTGCAGCACATTTATTTAAGGGTTTAAACTAGTATCTCCACCATCGAATTTAACAGATTCGGCAGAGGCGATTTTCTCCCATAAACAGCGTGATGAGTACATTTTTGAAGACCATGCAGAAATTCGATGGGCTCTAAAATTTTCAACTGCATAAAAACTTGGACAAGGAAGAAACTTCCATTCATGTGAAAAATCATGAGCTTGACAAACTCAAGAAATGACAAAAAAAATGCCTTAGCTAAATTTGAGTAAATGACCGTTGACACGTTAAGGAGAAAATTGAAAATCCAATCAAATTTGATCTTTATCTGAAGAAATTACAGTGAAATTTGAATAGTTACGTTGAATTTGTTGTGAAAGTGGAAAATTCTTAAGGACTTTTGAAGGAATTTGGAATGAACTTGAAATAATCAGAAGATTTTCGAAACTTGGAATTTGGATAGAAAAAGTGTGAATGACGTTAACAAACAAAATAAGTAGAAACTACCTGTTGATGGTGGTTTTTATCTTAGGGTTAAAATCGTAAAACACTAAACCCTAATAGATAGTGAAGTCACAACATTTAAGTGATAAAGCATTTACTAGGCGCATTTATTGAAAAGCCTTCAATGTGTCTCTAAATAATTACCGGGGTACCTTTTTCAAATTAGGGTTACAAAAAGCAAAATCCTAATTCCCCTCCGTGCCAATGGAAAATCATGCCAGCCACACCAACCGCACCAAAGCATGCCATCCATTCTAGCCGCACCTCTGTGCCAATGGAAAATCATGCCATCCATACCAACCGCGCCAAATCATTCCAACCATGCTAGGAGCACCTCTATGCCAATGGAAAATCATGCCATCCACACCAACTGTTCTAAAGCATGCCAACCATGATAGACGCACCTCTGTGCCAATGGAAAATCATGCCAGCCACACCAACCGCGCCAAAGCATGCCAACCATGCTAGCTACACCTCTGTGCCAATGGAAAATCATGCCAGCCACACCAACCGCGCCAAAGCATGCCAACCATGCTAGCCGCACCTCTATGCCAATAGAAAATCATGCCAGACACACCAACCGCGCCAAAGCATGCCAACCATGCTAGCCTCACCTCTGTGCCAATGGAAAATCATGCCAGCCACACCAACTGCGCCAAAGAATGCCAACCATGCTAGCTGCACCTATGTGCCAATGACAAATCATGCCAGCCACACCAACCGCGCCAAAGCATGCTAACCATGCTAGCCGCACCTCTGTGCCAATAGCAAATCATGGCAGCCACACCCACCATGCCAAAGCATGCCAACCATGCTAGCTGCACCTCTATCCCAATGGAAAATCCTGTCAGCCACACCGACCGCGCCAAAGCATGCCAACCATGCTAGCAGTACCTCTGTGCCAATGGAAAATCATACCAGCCACACCGACCGTGCCATGCCAAACACATCTCTCCATGGACCCCATGTCGCGCCACCATGCAGGCCTTCCCTACGCGGCTATTAAAGTGAAGGCGTGCAATAATCAACAATTTCCTTTCAATCCCAGGAGAAAATCCTGGCTGTCTAAGGTCACTTCACGACCTTTGGCCCAAAACCCTAGCTTGGTGACGCGTCATGCCAAACACATTTCTCCATGGCCCTTATGCCGTGCCACTATGATGTCCTTCCCCACGCGGCTACCAAAGTAAAGGCGCGCAACAATTAACGGTGGCCCTTCAATCTCAGGAGCAAATCCTGGCTGTCTAAGGTCATCTCACGACCTTTGGCCCAAAACCCTAGCTTGTTCACGCACCTAGCCAAAGCTAGCCGCGCCATACGCCCAAGGCAAACCCTTGGCCCCACATGCCAAGCAAAAACGCCCTTGCCTTGGCCCTAGTCATGCCATGCTCCCATGGAAAATCCTTGGCCCCACATGCCAAGCCAAACCAAACCTATCAAAGCTAGTCGCGCCATGCCAAACACATCTCTCCACGTCCCCCCTTGTCGCGCCACCATGCTGGCCTTCCCTACGCGACTACCAAAGTGAAGGCGTGCAACAATCAACGGTTTCCCTTCAATCCCAGGAGTAAATCCTAGTCATCTAAAGTCATCTCACGACCTTTGGCCCAAAACCATAGCTTGGTCACGCACCTAGCCAAAGCTAGCCACGCCATACTCCCAAGGCAAACCCTTGGCCCCACATGCCAAGCCAAAACGCCCTTGCCTTGGCCCTATCCACGCCATGCGCCCATGTAAAACCCTTGGCCCCACATGCCAAGCCAAAACCATACCTAGCCCAAGCTAGCCGCGCCATGCCAAACACACTCTTCCTTTGCCCTAGCTATGCTAGTCACATCGTGCCAAGCCAAATGCCCTTGCCTTGGCCCTAGCCGCGCCACCCTGCTGGCCTCCCCTACGCGGCCACCAAAACGAAGGCGTGCAACAATCAACTGTTGCCCTTAAATCCCAGAAACAAATCCTAGCCATCCAAGGTTACCAGACAACACATGGTAACCTTTGGCCCGAAAACCTAAGTTTGGCCACACCAAACCATGCCATGCGAACCTAGTGGCGCCACCACATTGGACCTCACTACCAAAATGAAGGCGTGCAATGATCAACGGTTGCCCCTCCTCTCAAGATGCAAGATCTCGACCGTCGAAGGTAACCAGGCTAGCAAGTTTCCCGAGATTGACTTGCCAATCCACAACCACATGCTACATATTTTCCAAAAACATTCGAGACATCAACACAAACTGGGGGATGCTCATTAGGGTTTTGGTTTGGTGGTTTATAGCGTACGGCATACACAAATACCTTTTTCAAGATAGTGCAATAAGAATAAGTCGGTTAGTAAATGCAAGAAGCAACGGTGAAACGCTCCTTCATTATTGGACATCAATTCCATCAAATACCATCAATACCAGGCATTACCACCTCTTCCCATTTAACTTATCCGTTTTCTTTTCTTATGAGGCCAGAGTACGTTTCTTTTTTGACTTGTATAAATAGGCTTACCTATTTCCACCAGAACACAAGTTCTTGGTCAGGGAAAACACCACACTCAGAAAGGCAACTCTTGCTATCTTTCTTAAATCTCTCACCTTATGATACAAGTCAAGTACTACTTTTCCAGAATTATTCTGGCCTCAACACTCTCTTCGGTTTCCTCCCTAAACCAACCCTTCTCCTCCACTTTGTGACCGAAGTAAGACTAAAATGATCATTTCTTGGTTTAGGCCGGACTTGTACAGATTGATCTCTCGAATCTAAAGTACTCCCTTGCATTACATTGTTTAGGGTTTAAATTATTTCTAACCTTCACACCCGCAATTACCGAAATCATCATAAACTATTTTCACCTATAAACACTATCGTATGGTCCAAGAAATAATATATTAGAGTTAGCTTGGCCCTGTTGATCTAGTCAATTGTCTGTTTGATTTTTTTTTAAAATATATATTGTTGTTTGGTCCTAAAAATTATTTTTTGGTCCCAGGGTAGAAAATACCCATGCGGAATGACGTCATGGATGATGTAGTTGTCTTTTGGTAGTGACAGAAATACCCTTATGGGACCATATATATACTCAATAATTAAGAGATAAGGAAATCATTTTGAGATTTGTTTCTCTCTCCTTTTTTTTTAGATCTACATTTTGTTTTTCCTTTTTGCTTAGGAAGATGATGAAGACGAAGACAACGATGTTGATGATGATGATGATGAAGACGGTGATGATGAAAACGATGATGAAAATAATTCTTCTACCGTGTAATTAACATTGTCATTTGCCATTTTCATTTATTTACTAGCGTTTGTATATTCCTCATTCTTATTAATAAAATCTTCTCTTCCAATCAAAAAAAAAAAAAGATGAAGACGATGATGAACCATGAAGATTTTTTGTGTTCTTCTTCTCTGCTACTATTATTGTTGAATATGATGAAGATTTAAAGAATGAATTTTATTTTTAGATCTTTTTATTAGGTATTTATTCGAAAAAATGAACTCTTATTTTTGTAGTGTGTTCATGTTAAAGGAACTCTTACTTTGTTTTAGATCTTGAATTATTAGGTGTTCATTTGAAAGAATGAACTCTGTTTTTTATGGATTTATGTTGTACTTTCATGTTAAAGAATGAACTCTGTTTTAGATCTTGAATTATTAGGTGTTCATTCGAAATTAAGAATGAATTATGTTTTTTGTGTGTGTTCATTTTAAAGAATGAACTATGTTCTAGGTTTGAATTAGTTTGTTTTTGATAGCTGTTACCTAAAGTCTATTATCAACCATATAGTTTTGTATACGGAACAAAACCCAAACACAAATATCTTAAAAAGATATTTAAAATTTCGGTTTTTGGATCTTGTCTTCAGAATAAAGACTTTAACATTAAGTAATAAGAGTCTAACACATGTTCAAATCATTATGTCGACATTATGTGAACATTCCAAGTTCAATCCTTATACATCTCGATGTTTGTACAAATACGAAGATCACCAAACATATCAAAAATACAAATACAAATTAATCCCTAAACATGATTTATCAGGGATCGATCTTGCACCTGGGATCAGTGCTTGCCATGAGGGATGGTTCCTACAAAAGGATTGGTCCTGAATTTGTTCTGGAAGCTCAAGCACACTAAATAATAATAAGTTACCGATTAGTGTACTCAACGTCGATTCACGAATCCTATAGATAAACTATACTTTGTGACTGCATATATATACCGAAGTTGTATAAAACAACTAAATATATATATTTTCCTTAATACTTTGATCATAATATAATTACCAAGTCATCGATACTAGAGACAAGTAAACGAACTATAATTCGCTTGTTATGTTTTCAATAAATATTGAATTAAAAGAAGTATATATGATAGAAATGAACAAGTCAAGGTTGTGGTCACTAACCTCGAACTGAAGGATGTTGTGTTCGTTGATGTCGATATGTTGTTCAAGAGTAATAACAAGAGCGACTCTCGACATTTCTGTGTTCCTTGTCTAACCTAACAAAGTAGACTCTAGTAAAAAAATTAATTATTTTCGAGTTTTGGAACAAAAACCTGATAACCAAACTTGATACCAACGCTTGGTAATTCGACCGATGGATGCTCTAAAATTTTGGAGCTTACTGCTATATGCCATAAATAATATTGTCAATATAAAAAAAAATTGCAAGAACTTTTAGAGACATGTAACAAACACTAAAAATAATATCTAATACTCACTCTGTTTCAAAAAGATTGTCCGATTTGACTTTGTCAAAATATTAAGGAGACCATAGTATTTCACTTTACTATCCTTAGTTACTTATATTTTTTATTTTAATAAAAATGCTAGCAATAAAGACTACCTAAAATTGTTAGGAGGATTATAAATACGAAATATAAAAAGAAAATTGAAAGATATCGAATTTATGGAGTATAAACTTTATAAGGATTTTAATTTTTGGATCTAAATATATATTTTCTTAAAAGGAATGAAGGATATATTGTTTTTATTTAAATGTCATTCAAAGTCTTAAAAATTGGTAAGTATGCAAAGTCTTTAAATTT
Source organism: Papaver bracteatum (assembly GCA_023529315.1). Lineage (NCBI taxonomy): Eukaryota > Viridiplantae > Streptophyta > Magnoliopsida > Ranunculales > Papaveraceae > Papaver > Papaver bracteatum. The sequence continues at coordinate 167,001 of JAJJWX010004821.1, forward strand.
CCTTGTTTATTACGAGTAACACAAACTTAAAACGAGATTTTACAAGTATATACGAGTAACATATATGTACAAGGAGTTTTCTAAAGTATACAACCAGTAATACAATACTTTGGAAATCTATTAATGTCTCTGGAAATCACAAAAAGTATCTATTGAGTAAACCCCCGTATTATTTTAAATCGGGTCGCGTTAAAAATGAATTTATGAATTTAAAATATTTAAGTGTATATTAGAGAGTTCATTGAAAATATATGATAATAAACAGAAGCTGGACACAATTTTGAAACTGACGAAAATGGAATAGAGGACAGTCTTTATGAAATGGAGGGAGTATAATTTTTTGGCTTTCGAATGATAATTTTTTTTATCAGGTTTCACCCAACTCGATCGAGTTTAGCTGGAAATTTTTTGTAAAATAGATATGAAAGCTTTTATGTAAATGATGACATTTTAACAGATTTTATATCCATTTTCGTAATAAAGTTAACCTTTGGCAGAAAAAAATAAAAATAAAGAAAATAAGACATTACAAGTAACTCTTCCTAATTTTGACTTTGACAGCTTCACCAATAAAGACATCGTCCCCTTAAAGGACAAAGTACCTTGGCGATTTCTCTTTTTTAGTAAAGTGGTTAAAGACATGGATAAAGTTTACGAGTTAACGGATAGACAAAAATCAGTCTTTTGTTTCCTGCTAGCAACACATGCCCAAGACTTTCTCCTCGCTATTCCGATTGAGGGCCTTGGACAGAAGATGACACCCTTGGAGTATTGGTCCATCCTTAAATACAGGTTAATGATTCCTCTATACTCTTCGGATTCACGATGTCCTGCTTATATCACAGGATGCTTACATACATATGGGGAACATGCAGTCCATTGTAAGGTAGATCCTGAGTTTAAATATAGACATGATCTTGTGAAGGATACTTTATAGGATGTATTGTGGAGAGATGGTATTTTAGTAAAGAAAGAAGCGGTTGTCAACATTTTGACAGACTCACTTGAGGGAAGATCAACACTCATGCCAACATATGTTCTTTTCTTTGGGGTGGGCTAATGGGAAACATGCATGTGTTGACCTCAGTGGGGTTTCTCCATTAGTTGGCATTAGACATGACAGTTTTACGGTTTTACAAATAGCACTAAGGTCTGCCTCAGGTAAGATAGTGAAGCATTTGAAAGCATGTATTGATAATGGACATGCATTTATCCCCTTTTCCTTTGGTATTTTTGGTTATTTGGCTCCGGAGGCTATTGGACTTCTCAGGAGAGTCCTGAAAGTCATGCACAACAATGTTATGACCCCTGGTTCGAGAGAGTTTGTTTTTAAAAGGATAGGTTTTACAATTCAAAAAAGACTTATGGAGCAGCTTGTTTCTCTCTTGCCTGCTATGTAACATGTGATATAGATTTGTGATTAATATTAAGAACCTTTATGCTTTTGAAAAAAAATCAAAATAATATCAAGATGATCTGAGTATGTGTAAAAATTGATACTCGTTCTAATATGTACTAGATTGGTGCCCAGTGCGTAAAAAATGATTCTCGTTCTAATATGTACTAGATTAGTTCTAACATGTACTTTTATTTTCTTTTTGATTTGGTGTGCGCGGGACTTCACCCCGCCCCATGGCGATGCATTTTTAATTTGGTGTGCGGAGCGAATATATTAAATAGGTGGAGGAAAGATAGGAATTTTATTTTGTTTTTGTGGAAAATATTTGTGAAATATGTGGATTTTTTCCTCCTTAATGTATTAATTTGGAAAAAATGAGTCCTAATATATTAGTTGCTCGACTTCCAAATTGAGTTTGGATTTGTATAAAATTCTAAACATGGTAAGTTAAGTTTTCCTTTTCCATTACAATTTTTTTGATGGACGTATTGTCCACCTTATGTTACTAACATACAGTTAAGTATTTGGTGTAAACATGGTGTAAAGAAAATTAATTAGATTAAAACTCTCAAGGAAGTGTTTCCACCTTCCTTTTTGTTGACGGCGTTACTAACGGACGGTTAAATACTTGATGTAAACAAAGTGCAATTCTATTTTTAATATCCCGACCAATAGAGTTATGCCGAGTGTCCTCACCATAGCTTCTATATTAAAAAAGACTTATTTCGACCAATAGGAAGCGAGGATTCTATCACTGTTTAACGTGAGAGCATATTTTGTCAAGGCTTTTAAGGGGGAGATTTAGCTGAAAAAGAAAAGGTGATAATATAAAATACTATCCTCGAAGCATATGCGATTAGGCAGATGTAGTACAATTTTAATCAAAGAATAACCAAAAACATTGATATCGTTGAAAAAAAATCAACATCTATACATATATTATATATATATATATATAAAGTGCCCCATAAAATCCGCCCCTAACCACACTAGAGGAGTTGGCAATCGTTATTGGTTTTATTTTTCAAAGTGATCATAGATTTTTATTTTTATTTTCGATGGGAAAAAATCATTAAATAACTAGCAAATATAGTACAAAAGATTTACAAGATCATTTTTACAAAAAAAACATTAGGATCTTTACAATATCATTTTTATAAAAAAAACATTAGGATCCATCCTAGATTCATAGTTGTTACTTTTTTTTTTCAAGCGGGTCATAGTCGTTGATGATGTTGCTAAGGTCATTTAAAATTGATTTTAGTACGTATTATATTATATTTTTATGTGTGCTTTTCACATGCTACCTAACTAAGTAAGTTGTATGGCTAAGTTTTAGAGCAATCGTCACCGAATTCCAAAGGTTTTGGTTTTCCAAGCGATCTAGCCAACGTTTGATTCAACCTAAATAGAAGGACATGTGAGTCTGTCCGTGTATATTTCTTAAGTTTTGAATTATTTTTACCAAGTTTACCCCTCTAGTAAAGTTAATAGTTAACCATAGCTAGGTTTATATTTGGTTTAGGAGAAATGGGTCGGTTTAAGAAACCGATCGGAATAAGGGTTCTATGATGAAAGAATGCTTCCCTGTCCGTCACAAACTTTGTACAGAGAAATCAAAATCAGAATTTTTGTTTTCACAATCTCATCAATTTGAGATATAATTTTACAAAATCAAATAAACTGATTACAAATTTCACTCAGCAACAATCTAACAAATAAATTAACAATTTAAAGTTCTTCAAAATCTCCATTAGATCGATCGGAATCGATCAATCTGGTGATCATTGTCATTCAAAATAAAACTGAATTCTTAATATTGATTCACCTTCAACAGTTTACACCTCATTATTCACAAGGGCCGGTTTAGTCCGGTTTTCCTATAGAACCGGTCCCTGTACCTGGTGTTGACCGGTACCTCATTCTGAGGACCGGTCCCTGTACCAGGTGTTGTTCCTGTACTTCCAGTACCAGTCCGGTACAAGCCGGTACCGGGTTTTTTACCCGTTAAAAAAATAATCTTAGAACATACGAAGCAATGAAAAAAAACACAAAAAAGATGAAATTTTAATAATCAACAGATATATAATCAACCCAAAAATTGTTGTAATCAAGGAGAACAAGTATGAATCAACCAACACGGACCCACTAAGAACCTTCCTTAGTTGCTAACATCAATCGGGAGTGAATTCTTCATTCCCTGCTACTTTGCCGTTAGCTTTTCCAGCTACAATACAATCAATCTCCCTGTATTTCAGTTCACAAAAAATCACAGCACCAATACAATCAATCTCCTTCTTGTTTGAACACAAATATCATAACCCAGTTCTTCAATTTTATATCTAAGAACCCTAATTTCCATTTCTTACCCAAATTTATCAACCCCAGTTCAATCACCACTGGAAGATTCAAACTAAAATACCCATCAAAAATTTATTAGTCTATTTCTTCTCCCATGTTCTTCTCATCCTCTATCAGCAATTAAATCCCCTAATTTTCCTGCAGCAATACCACCAGATCAATCATGTCGAGCATCAAATCCATACAGATTCAAAACCTAATTTGAAATACCACCTATCTAAACTTCATCTACCAAAGAACAATCAAAACCCCTCTCAATTTTTTGAAGTTTGAGTAAGTCTGTAAGGATGAGAATAGTGATGATATATTAGGGTTTTGGAGATTGAGAGATTAGTGGTATTAATGAAAGGATGGGTTACTGATGTTGAAGGAGATGGAGATTTGAAACAAGAGGTAAGATGATATCGGTATAGGAGAGGGTTTGTGGATTCATGGCAGTGGCGATCGCTGCCAGGGTTTCTCTGTGGAGACCGAAGAAGTGAAGAAGAGCAAAGAAACTGAGAAGAATCGAGTGAAAATATCTTGGTCATTATTTAGGATGGACGGCTTAGATTAAGAATAGCTCAATATATGAACGGATTATATTAACCGGTACCTATTGTCCGGTACAATCCGGTTCCAAGCCAAGAACCGGTCCCTGTACCTAGTGTATCCCGGTTCTCAACTTCCAATACCGATCCCTGTACCGGATACACCGGTTCCGGTACGGTTCTGGTCCGGTACAGGTCTTCTTAACCGGTTCTTGTGCAGCCTTAGTATACACTGAATGAATTTTATTGTCCATCTCCTCAATAAATTTCTTCTTTTCTTCAACATTATGCATTTAAGGTCTTGGTCTTCCCTCCAAGATAGATACCGCAATTTCCAATTACATCAACCATGAATATTCATACAATCCCTAAACTTCTAAAAAATAAGAATGAAACCAAGCATAAAGCGTTATAAAGAAATGTATGTTATAAATTTCGCTTCAAATTTTTTTATTTTTCATTTTAAACATGATTCAACTCAAGTTTCGTATTTTCAAAATTAAATTACTCGGTTCTCCATTCCTATCAGTTTCAAAGTTGTTTTTTTCCATACTTTTGTATCCTCTAAGAGCTTCAAAACATCCTTAACCAAAGTCTCTAAAAATAATGCAATTCAGGCAAAATGGTACTTGTAATTTAGGTTGGGAGTAAGAAACAGACAATACAGAAGCATCCAACTGTCTCAAAATCGAATCTCTCTTTGTGTTCCCCTGGGAAAAAGAAGAAGCAGAAAGTTACTATCATGAAACAAAAACAGTTAGGGAATTAAGTATGCAAGCTCAGGAATCGTTGAACTACTCTCTGTGTACTGTTACACAGATTGCACTTAGATTCCAATTGTTGGTGGTTCTTACGACTAAACTTAACTTCCCCATAACATAAAGCTCGTAATCAGAGAACTACAAAGGAACACATTTGGAGGAATGCTCCAATCACTACCCTGTAATAGAAAATACCAAAACCCTGTCCGGTTAAACCGCCACGGCAACGACCATTTACGATCTCAATGAACAATTGGCTTATCGTTACCATTCACAATCTTTTTACACAACTCAGTGGGAACACTCACCTCATTACTTCCATATATGTCAGTAATGAGAGTTCCAATAGTAATCTTTCTCAGGTAGAAATTTTATTCAACAATTTTCTCAAGTACTTCAACCCCATAGACTTCAAATTTAACATTAAAAATATCACTGAAATATAAACATATTAATGAGCTTGATATTTTAACCAACTATGTACATAAATTAAGCCAAAAAATTACATTAACAACAAAAATAGTTCAAATATGTAACCTACCCATACATGATCAATAGCAAATCAATAACCACAATGAAGTTTGCAGATAGAGGTTGTTGTTGTGGAGGAGTTGATGGAGTTTCATCTACAAAATTATTTCCATCGAATGATTCTGCTCGCATATTCATCACTTCTGCAATTTAGAAAAACACTGGATTTAATTATTTTGTTGGTGGAATGCTTCTAGGGGTATTTTTATGAACACAAATAAAACCCTAATATGAGGTTTGATTTCCAGGATCTAATCTGAAGATGAAAAAAAATCAAGTGAAATTTCTAATTCTGGCATAAAAATGATCAAGGGGACACTAAGAGACGTTACAGAAGATAGAGTTTCAGACTAATTGATGAGAAGATAGTACATAGGAATAAATCAAATAGATAATTCAAATTGGGTTCAGCAACAAAAGAATAATTGAGAGATGTAAACGGGAGGAGGAGAGAAGGAAAAACTTACATGTCGAACCGGTGAGACTGATGTTGATCTACGATTTTCGGAGACAATTTATAGAAGCAACATTCAATTGAATCCATGAAATTGAATGGGAATTTGAGAAATCTCATCATTAGGACAAACCTAGAACCATTACTGATTTCAGAAATTCAATGGGAATTTGGAGCGGCCATTAAATCACAATGAAAAGATGGAAGTACTGAATCTGAAATTGAATGAAGAAAGATTGAATCACAGCTAAGAATTGAATCTGATAGAGTACATAGGTTTTATTTTGGGTGTTATAAAGTAGAGAAACGTGAAGATAATGGAAACGTCTAAATCATTCACCCATCTCTTCCGTTGCATGCAAATGGAAAACCCAATTTATCATTCACAATTTAAGAGGCTAGATTAATAAACTTAGCTTGGGATGGGATGGAAAGCCAGCCATTGGATTAACCAAATCAGTACGTTAATCTAGGAGGGAAGGGAAGATCCTAGCCAGTAATTAGAAATTGCAATGTATCCTGGCCGCTGGGTGACATACCAAACCCTCATGTTGTATAAGCATTGATACAGATCATATGGTATAGTATTCTCGTCCAACTGTTGAGCCTTTTTATTTTCATTGCATAAGTCTAGGATGTGTTATCAGATTGCTTAGTGTTTTACTTCGAAGTCTGTAAATGCTAAAATTTACTTTCGTACGCTTTGCTTGTTTTGGGTGAAAAAAATGCATGGTGTATGAAATTCTGGGTTCCATGATGTTAAATGATGGAATTTACACTTTTACATTTTGTTTGCACGTATCATTTTTTTTTATTTAGTCACGTATGTTTTCGTTGTCGTCGGCCTTTTACTGCTGCAGCAGTCATCTAGTATAGTGTGTAGAGATGTTTTTTCTCTTAATAGGTTAAACACCCTTCAGAGCAGAAATTGATGGAGTTCAGTTGTTTGTTATCGTGGCCTTGTAAAGAGGAAGATCAAAGATGATTTTTAATTTCATTCATTCCAAATCCTAATCTCATTGTACATGTATCGGTTAGTTAACCAAACATGGCAATGAAATAAGATGTATGTGCTTGTATTTATGATAGATATTCTGCAAATTTATTCTCAGTTTAAATTGAAGTTCTATTGCCATTTGATTTTTGTTTAGTTTGTGCTAAAAGATTCACCCAAATAATGCTTCAATTAAGGACAGAAGTGGCTGACTCATCGTGTTTGAGAAAGAGCATGTTTGGTTTTCATGGTCTAATATCCATGACATGAAGCATATGAAAGTATTAGGATCTACTGAATTGGTTTTTGAACTTTAGGTAAAACAGGGAATATGGGTGCCATATAATTCGAAGATGTGTGCATAGTTTTTCATTCGGTCCTAAAAATATATCGGATACCTGTTTTAATGGTGGCATAATATAAATTGGGTACCTTTTTAACACGGTCGCTTAATATAAGTTGGTTACATTTTTATCACGGTCGCATAATATAAGTTGGGTAACTTTTATTAAGGTCGAATAATATTACTTGGGTAACTTTTATCACAGTCGAATAATATTACTTGGGTACCTCTTTAAGTGTGCCCAGGAGTGAGATGCTGAGTGTGCCCAAGTGACAACTGTGCATGGGAGATTTCAAGGCTAGCACAAATTCATGCCCAAAGTTGTATCAAATTTCATGTCCTACACGAAACCAAATCAAATTCCCTTGGGTTTAAGTTACACTCGAAAAACGTCATATTTATTCTTAAGATGTATATCTCATGTGGAATGCACTCCTTCCACCTGTCGCCTACCCAAGTGCATGGTTAGAAAGTGTAAATTCCGAAACTCTACTAGACGACAAAGCTAAAAGTTCCCGTCACCCGAAGTTGGGGCTAGCATAAATCTGTGAGGTTTAGTAGTAATGAAGAAGTACTGAGGCTGAGAGTTTTATTATTCTGGTATTTACTTGTCTTTTAATTTACTTGTTATTTCTTGATATTTTATTGCTGAGACCAAGTGCCATAAAACAACCAAAAAATATGAGATTATTTCTTATTGATCGAGTTTGATTTTATTTTTTCTTATAAAGTGTGTTTTTTGGGGATTTTTACTTCATTTCGTTTTTTTTTCGCAGAGAAAGAAAAATCATTAGAATTTAAATCAAATAAGGTTATGTTTAAGGGTTTAATATTGGTTGAGAGATTGCTAATTAACTGTTGATAATCAAACACAAGAATCATTTAAGTGAGCATGAATAAAATGGGTTGCAAAATCAAAGATTGGGTCGATTCACCCAATGTTCCGAGTCAGTTCATCAACTAATTCGGGGTTATCCTTGCTGGGTTGGACTTTTTGGATTACGTCTGATCCAGTTAGCCATCATCTACACCCGCGACCGACCCAGAATCTCCGTTCATACTCTGCTTCACTGATATTTTTCAAATTTGAATTCCTGCAAATAAGTTTAATTTCGAGATACAATCTATGGAATTTTGAACTCTTAATTGTTTTTCTCGTATCAATCTGAGGTTTTCTTGTATCAAATTGAGGTGCTTCACTTTAAATAAATCAATTTGAGGGGTTGGTAAACAAGGAAGAATTTTTTATTTTTTTTGAACCAGATAAAGAAATTAGTTGATTTCGATCGATGTAATGGAGATTTTGAAGAATGTTGAACTAATGGTTTGTTAATAGTAATTGAAGGGAATCATTTACCAATTTGTTTGATTATCTGAATTTGTATCTTAATTTCATGAAAATCTAAAAATAGGAAAACTGATTTTAAATTCTTGTTTGTAACGAACATGGAAGCAATTTGGTCGGCCGATAATGTGACATTCGGGTATCATTTACGGGTCTGGATTATATACTCTGCCCATTTCATCTCTGGTTAAGTCTTAAGGACTAAAAGGTATGTTAGACACGATTTGGGATCAAACAGCCTTGATCGCTTTGACTCAGTCCGTCAATAAAGTTTGACTGATATTATGTCCGTCTAAAATTTTTGACTCAAACCTTTGGATTTCAGTGAGGATTGGCCTAAGTTTAATGGTGTGCTAATCTAGCAGCTAGATTAGTCGATAGGGAAATCTCTTAAATCCTATGATAATTCTAATCTAGCATATTAGATGCGCTGAATCATTCAGCAAAAAGTAGCATCTAGATTAGTCGATAGGGAAATCTCTTAAATCCTATGATAATTCTAATCTAGCATATTAGATGCTCTGAATCATTCAGCGAAAAGTATATTTAGGTAGATGTGTTGAATCGTTCAGCGAAAAGTATATTTAGGTTGCCCTTAACGGTTCAGCGTAACCATCTCAGCCGTCAGATCAAAAAATAAATCTACATGCGCTGAACCATTTCACGAAAAGGTGATTTGGATTTCGCTTAACCATTCAATGCAACTATCTTGTTACTAGTTCACATGCGAGCAATTTCTAGGAGAGAGAACTAGTGTTCACAAATAAACAACGCTTTTTTTTTTGAACTGCAACACATTTTGGCTAACCTAGCCCATAAAACTCAGTCTAACTTCATTCCTTTAGGAAAAGGTATATGCCTAAACTTGACATACTACCTACACGAAAATGCTAAAATAAATGTAGGTCTACTCCCTTGGATAATTCCGCCTCTCACAAGAGTAGACCCGCAATACCAATAAAACTCTTATATTAATACACGATTTTTGGTAGACGTTGTACATCCGACCATTGTCGAATCATTACGGGACGATCCTCCAACATTGACTCACTCGATTTATCATGTTTTGTAGAATATTTTCCCCACTATCCAAAAGTCAGTTTGTCCATCCATCTAGACAAGCAAACCAAAACTTGAAAGGGTGAGCTGAAATTAAAATTAAATATTTGTCATAAATAATTTCGGCCAATCCTCGAAGAAATCCCATGGTTTGATTGAAATTTTATAGACAGATAAGGTATAGTCAACTGAAATGGACGGACTGAGTGAAATAGGTCAAGCCTGGTTGACACGGAAAAGTATGTATAATACGTTACAACCCTAATTTTGGTTTAAATCGTGTTTAATTAGTAATAATTTGCATATTATTTCAAATGTTACAAGTGCTTTATTAAAATGTAAAGTTTTATGCAGACACACGAGTCTTGATTTCCATAAAAAATAAGGTCTTGTAATGAGTTGCTCAACTTGCCTACCACTCGTTTGTGTAAATGTCTAAATGACCATCAAGTCGAACCATGCAATTAAACCTGAGATTTTTATGACGACTATAATGACCCCATTCTGGTACTCATATGTTTAAGAAATTGGTACTGCGAAAAATTATCCAACCATCATACTTGGTCTCATCTTCTATCAAGTTCATTAAGAAGTATAAGCAAGGCAATTGGAACATTTTAGATAACACGATAACTTTCAATCATCATTTAATTTCTAGTGATTGTTTTGAATTTTGTAATTCTGTTTAGGGTGTTTTATTTATATCTATTAAATTCCCTAAAAAATTATGTAACCATGGTTACTTGAAGATGGACGTGACACTATTAAAAGACAGTAGAGAGACTGTATCCGGTTTAAGTGCTTGTCACCAAAAAGCACATATAACAGCCGAAATTCTACAAGGATAGGTAGAACATGCAGTACTAGTATTAAAAAAATCATTCTACCAAAAAGCACATCTAACAGCCGAAATTCTACAAGGATAGATAGAACATGCAGTACTAGTATTAAAAAAATCATTCTTGCCATAGACTAATATGCAGCGAATACTAATTTCTTTCAGGAAATAAAATTGGGCCACATCTATGATCACACACAAATACAATACTGAGTCATTAGAAGTGTTACAGACTCCTTGTGTCTCAATGGATTCTAAGAGGCTTTATTTATATCTTGACTTTTACACTCACACACACACCATTCATAAGATGTTTAAAATTATAAATGTGTAGAATAAGGGATAATCCCTCTTGTTGAAGACTTTCTTATATTTTCTGGTTTTGGATATGAAAGTTCGGTGTCGGGTGGATACAATATTAGTGTGTGATATTCATCTATGATTACTACTCCATCTGTATCGATCCAGTTTGATTGGGGGAACGCAACATTGACCCACTCATTTTTATGTTTCGATCGTAGACGGATAAAAGTTAATACTATGGCACTTTCATGTACAATACTGGATATCTGAAAGTTCCCCTGCTTTCTATCTTGATAAAGTTATACGGGACGTATTTGGGGATGGGATAACTGTTTCTAAGATATGCTAATATCTTGGATATCTATTACTTTTGGTATCTTATTGTTAGGATTTTATAGTTTCTTATTATGTCTATCTGATTATGAAGATTCTATACTTTAGGGAGTTTTGGTTTGCTGGCTATATATAGACATTTCCTTTTTCATTGTAATTTAGCTTGGATTAGCTCGCCCTTTATGAATGTTTACAACAAGTAAGTTTCTTTGGTTTCTAAACATGATTATTGATTTATCTACAATTATTGATTGTTATCATTGTTAACTCTTGGATTAGAGTTGTTGTTTACTGTTTTGGAGTGGATTCTCCGTGTTATTATTTCGTGTTTCGATCGCTTCCGCTTGTGCCATATTAGGTGGTATTCAGAGCAGGTTTTCCCTTCGTTTTTCGTCTGTGAGGCCGCCTTGAAGAATCAGTCGAGGATTCCTGTGATCTCTAGGTTTCTATAAAAAAAAAATCAAATCAGTTGTCTGGCCAGTGAGTTCATCAAAAAAAAGTTGGGTTTGACATTAAATAAGAATCGGTCGTTTGGTTTGCGGGTCCGTGATCACAGTTGCCTACTTTGATTTTGGTAAGCATCTCGTTCATCATTTACCAAGGTACCTTTGAAACCCAAGTTTTAATTCTTTTTAATGAACCAAAAACTCAAGTTTTGATTCGCGTTGCAAAAGATTTTTGTTGTCGCGAGTTCAAATAAAAATTGGTTAATTTATCATCTCTCTTGAAACCTACCTACTCATTTCCACGTGTGATCCAATTAAAGTTCCATACTTCATGTGAACATTAGTTCGCTTAAAAGCTAATTTTCAAACCTTCCCAAAACTACTCAATACCAAGCCGAGAAACTTTGGTTTTATGTAAGAAAGATGCAGGGACAAAATCAGTTTTTTCGTAGTCGATACAAAGTGAAAAACACAACTTGTGATTTCATTGTTGATGGTAGTTGTTAACAAAATTTGGTTTCGATAAAAATGATTAAATCATTAGGTTTTGAGATGGATTGGTATCCTGTTCCGGACCAGATTAAATGGGTCAATAAAAAAGAAGGGGTAATTACTTGTGTGGGGGTTTGCAAAATTCCAGTATCAATTGGAAGGTGTTATTCTCACACAATCTTTTGTGAAGTAGTTGATATGGATGTTTATGATGTCGTATTAGGTAGACCTTGGTTGTTTGATGTCCATGCTGTTCATAATGGCAGTGATAACATTTATGAATTTAGGTGGGGAAAGACAAAGATAATTCTAGTATCATGTGCTAGACCTTCGAAAGGAGCTGAAGACGGTGATGAGTCTAAGGACGTTGTCAGTAATGCTTCTGAGGATGTAAAGCTTGAGACGTCATACCAAGCAGTTGGAAATTTGCAAAATAAAAATGCTTCTGAAGATGTAAATCCTGAGACGTCGTACCAGGAAGTTGACAAGCTGCAAAACCAAACAATCAAGGAAACTGAAACAACGGTTACCAAGAATTTACAAGAGGACACATGTGGAAACTATATGGTTCCAAAATCAGCCGAGATTGGTCTCATGGATGTTTCTCACAACGGTGACATGTTAGTTTCATTTGAGAAGATAGTGACATGGATGTTGCTTTGCCCGTTTCTTATAAATATGAAGATCATTTTGCAAAATATTGTGATGTATGACTCATATCCTATAGATGCTCTCGTGAATGGAAGGGCATATGAATATCCTATTATATTCATCTGCCCGAGTTGGGATTTAAATTCTCTTTTTGTTGGCTTTCTATTTGATAGGCGCATTTATGTGTCTATTTTGATCTCGATTTTCTATTTTGTTAGTACCCATTTTTGTACTTATTTTGGCATTTTATCTCTTTGTAGGTATTTTTGGAGAAATAAACATGTGTGGAAAAATTGGCTCGAAAAGTGGTATTTGCGCTCATGGGAGAAACTCACTAAAGGCACCCCTCATATGGTTAAGGGGAACCTCATTTACTAAGGGGAACCCACTTTATATTTACACCCCAAGACATACAAGTGTTATTCGCACCCTGCTCTGGTTATGGGGACACCATTTTCATTGTTTAAGCACACGGTTTTGGCGGGAAAGTTTTCTTCCTCGACTGAATGTCCGCTGGACCAAAATTGAAGGAGTTTTACTTAGATTCAATCGCATATTTTTACTGGGATAGACTCGATATGGCTGAGAAGAGTTAGCATGGGTATTTAGCTCATTTAAATAGGGCCAGATAATCCGGTTGAAAGAAACAGGGAGAAGTCATCACGAGATTAGTTTTTAAGTGATCTGGTCGAGTTATTATTGGAGATTATCACGGGATTTGTTTGGGATATCCCTGTTATGATAAAACAGGGAATGTATATGTGTCAGAATCAATTAAATAAGAAAGTTTGGGTATATCTCGATACAACATGGAGAGAAGAAGATATCGGGTAGTTTTATGTTATTGATGGAAATATACATGGAAGGATTGAGGAAAGATATACTCTGTGAATATTTATTTCTATCGAAGAAGCTTTATCAGGAAAAGCAGAGATGCATGAAGGTAAAAAGGGAATGATCCTATGGTTTGGTGAGAAAGAAACGGAGGTGATAATCGGAAAGATATTATCGGTATTTACCATCCTGTGGTATATAAATATAGCTTACTGGAGTTCCATAGGTTGGTTGAGACTTTGGGGGACCAACAGAGGCATAGAGGAGAAGAAAGAAGAGTTATGGGAAGTTGGGTTCTGCTGGTGCAGAAGGAAGAAAACGAAGAACATATTACTTCCCAAGATAGTCGTTATTTTACAGCACATCTCCTCTATCGTTTCCTGTAACAGAACATTATTGTAACAGTTCTCTGTAACAGTCGATTTGTAACGTCGATACAGCGTTGCAAACTGTCTGCTTTATTAGCTTTCTCTTGTTTTTCACCCTTTTGAGCTATGAACACCTATTTTGAGCATGTAAATAACATGAGGAGCTAAACCCCTTTGCTGGGACAATGGAGGAAGCCATATTTAATGCTTGTGGTAATTATATTTAATTCTTATTTGACTTTTGCACTAATTAAAGTTGAATTAGGATTTTGATTAATTAGTTGTCATCTCGTTTGATGGATCATGCTTGCTTAGACGTTTTGATGTCCCATGCTTAGGATTTACAACAAATATTTTGAGAATCTACCTTGGCAAAAATAAGAGTCCATGTCTTTATTGAGCTATAATTGTTAAAAGAATTAATATTTGAATCGCTTGAATGAGTTTTTGGTGGAATCTGAAGTCCTAGTATCTCTCGTTATCGTGACAATTTTGTATATATATTAAGTCTAAAATCAATCTTTACAAGTCTTTGAACGAACTTTTACTACCACTTTCTACAACAACATTAAAATCACATCACATTAAAGCACTAGTTCAAATCCAATATACAAGAATGGAAGGTCTGGCATCATTTGTTGATTTTTAGTCGTTTTGTTATGCCCATGCATAATTCGACAGCAAGCTACGCTACTGAAGTGCCGGTGCAAGGACAATCAAGTTATTTGTATCTGACTTTCCTCATTCGTTGTAAACTCGATACGAGTTTCTACGCAGTAGGGGAGCCTGATACGTGACGTATTTGGGGGTGGGATAACTGTTTCCAAGATATGCTAATATCTTGGATATCTATTACTTTTGGTATCTTATTGTTAGGATTTTATAGTTTCTTATTATCTCTATCTGATTATGAAGATTCTATACTTTAGGGAGTTTCAGTTTGCTGGCTATATATAGCCATTTTCTTTGTCATTGTAATTTATCTTGGATTAGCTCGCCTTTTAGGAATGTTCACAACAAGTAAGTTTCTTTGGTTCTTAAACCTGATTATTGATTTGTCTACAATTATTGATTGTTATCATTGTTAACTCTTGGATTAGAGTTGTTGTTTACTGTTTTAGAGTGGATTCTTGTTAGGGTCCTTAACCATACACTAGTTAGAACGAAGAAAAAGATATCAAGAACCCTAGATAAAACCCTTTTTAATAGGGGTTAGCCACCTATGCTTAGAAGGTATAAGAGAAGAATTCAGTTTAACTGAGTTGTATTAATAAACTTGTGTTTGATACAATCTCGAGCTAAGTATTTAAAGCAAACTAAATTGCCAATAATAAGAATTAATGTAAACTAGGAAACCATGCAAACTAAATAAGGTAGATATAATTAAGGAAATAAGGAATGCCGGTTCAATGTTGCAACATTCCACCCTCTTGGAAATGGATTGTCCTCAAGCCTCAATGTCTGGAAAATGCAAGAGAATATCATCTGCATCTTCCCATGTAGCTTCCTATGGATAATGATATTTCCATTGGATAAGCCATTTAGTCCCAGCTTTATTGTCTTTTTTGAACATTTTTTATTCTAATATAGCCTCAGATTCCCACTTTTCATAGTCAACCACATTAGGTAAAACTGTCTCAGCAACAATAGAGGATCCCAGTTTAAGTTTCAGTTGAGAAACATAAAAAACTGGATGAATACGACTTTCACCTGGCAGTTCTAATTTGTATGCAACTTCTCCTATGCGCTTAATGATTTTGCAAGGTCCAAAAAATCGAGGAGAAAGCTTAGAATATGATTGAAGTGCTAATGTGGATTGTCGATATGGTTACATGCAAAGAAATACCCAATCATTAACCGCAAAGCTTCTTTTAGTACGATGGTTATCAGCATGAGACTTCATTCTCTCTTGAGAAGCCTGAATATGGAATTTTAGTAACCTAAGCGTATGATCTCATGATCTTAAGTTAAGATCAATATCATTGACAGATGTGGTTCCTTGTATGTAGATCGAAATTGTTGGTGGAGCTCGACTATAAACAACTTCATAAGGTGACATATTAATAGCTGAGTGATGGATGGTATTATACCACCATTCCTCCCAAGGTAAGCATTTACTCCATTCTGAAGTTTTGATGATAGAAAAACAACGTAAATAGCATTCAAGAGTTCTATTTATTACCTCTGTTTTTCCATCAGTTTGAGGATGATAAGCGGAGCTTCGACATAACTTAGTTTTTTGTAGAGTGAAATAAGCTTCCCAAAAATTATTCATGAATATTGGATCACGATCACTGACTATTTTTTTTGGCATGCCATGCAAACGAACAATCTCTTGCACAAAAACTTCAGCAATAGTAGCAGCAGAATACGGGTGTGTCAAAGCTATAAAATGTGCATATTTCGATAGTCTATCAACAACCACCAAAAAGGAAGATTTACGATAAGATTTTGGAAATCCATCTATAAAATCCATCGAGATATCCAACAAAATATCAGCAGGTATTGGAAGAGGCTGCAATAATCCTGGTGGAGCTATAGCTTCAGATTTATTTCTCTGACAAATATCACAATGAGAAATGAATTGCTTAACAGAATGTTTCAATCCTTTCTAATAAAAATTCTGTTGAATGCTCTAGTAAGTGTGAAGATATCCTAGATGACCTCCTGAAGGTGTATAATGAAACTCATGTAAGATCTTTGTGCACCACTCAGAAGTAGAAGAAACTACAATTCTTCCTTTGTAACGCAGAATCTCATTAATGTAAGAGTAATGTGGTTTGTGAGCATGATTGATGCGCATCAATTTAAAGAGTTTACTCAATTCTTCATCATTGTTGGTTTCTTGGATAATTTCAGTGACACCTGAAAAGATTAGAGTAGAGATTGCATAAAATTGAGGACCTCTAGTTCTTGACAAGGCATCAGCAGCAATATTCTCTTTTCCTTTTCTAAAAATGATCTCATAATCATACCCCAATAATTTAGACAGCCATTTATATTGTTCTATTGAAGATATTCTTTGATCCAAGAAATATTTCAAGCTGTGATGATTAGTATAGATCTTAAAATGTCTTCCAAGTAGATATGGTCTCCATTTTTGCACTGCAGAAACTATTGCCAACATTTCCTTATCATAAATAGATAAGTTCAAGTTCTTACCTATCAAACCTTTGCTATAATAAGCAATAGGTCGCTTATATTGCATTAAAACAGTACCCAAGCCAGTACCAGAAGCATCACATTCCAAACAAAACTCTTTTGAGAAATCTGGTAACGTCAGAACTGGAGTAGTAGTAAGTGCTTGTTGTAGTGCTCGAAAAGCAACAATGGCTTCATAATTCCATGCAAAAGAGTCTTTATTTAATAGCTTAGTCAATGGAGCACTTATCTTACTAAAATCCTTAAGAAATTTTCGATAATATCTTACTAATCCAAGAAAACCTCTCAATCTTTTAATTATGGTTGGAATTGGCCAATCAAGAACACTCTGTATTTTATCACTTTCCACTGCAACACCTTCAGAGGAAATAACATGTCCAAGATAACCAACTGAGGTTTGTGAAAAAGTGCACTTAGATTCCTTCATAGATAATTTATGTTGACGCAAAAGCTCAAACACTATGGATAAGTGTTCCAAATGGTATTTCATGCTCCTACTGTAAATCAATATATCATCGAAAAAGATAAGAACTAACTTTCGCAAATAAGATCTAAATATCTGATTTATGAGACTCTGGAATGTAGCTGGTGCATTTGACAATCCAAATGGCATAACCAAAAATTCATAGTGGCCATCGTGAGTTCTAAATGCAGTCTTTTGAATATCATATTTGTAAAGACGAATCTGATAATACCCAGAACGAAGATCAAGCTTAGTAAATATAATTGCACCATGAAGTTCATATAATAGTTCATCCACCATTGGAATGGGAAACCTATCCTTGATTGTAATTTTATTCAAAGCTCTGTAATCAACACACATCCTCTAAGAACCATCTTTCTTACGTACCATCAGAATAGGAGAAAAAATGGACTTGTACTAGATCGGATAAATCCAGCTTGGCTCAATTCAGATATAATATTGTCAATTTCATCCTTCTGAAAATGAGGATATCGATAAGGTCGAACATTAACTGGAGAAGATCCTGGAAATAAGGGAATTCTATGATCATGTAATCTTTCAGGTGGAAGTGTAGTTAGAGGTTGAAAGACATCAGCAAATTTAGACAATAATTGTTGAATCTCAGGTGGTGCAGCAGTAATCGCATTCAATGAAGCAGTAGTTGGTGTAGAAAATTATAGAAAAACACCATAAAATTCACGTTGTAGTAAACGGTGCATGGGCGCACTATCCAAGATCATGACAGAAGAAAAATTATTACCCAATAATTGAATGTCTGTACCGTTAATGCTGAACTTCATAATCAACTTGTTGAAATCCCAAGAAATCTGTCCCAATGTGCGCAACCACTATACTCCCAAAACAACATCACAATCACTAATATGTAAAACATGAAAATCAGTAGTAAAGTAATAATCTTGCAGTCAAATAGGGACATTGAAGCATGTACCCAATATATTGAGCTTACCACTATCACTCACAGTGACACATAAGCTAGTATCTTGTGCTTGTAAGGCATAACCATATTTTTTTGCTAAGGAAGGATGAATGAAATTATGAATTGAGCCTGAATAAATCAATATTGTGAGCGGTTGAGATTTAGAAAAACCATGAATGTGCATGGTTCTCGGAAAGGAAGAACCCACAAGAGATTGCATTGAAATTTTAGCTGCATCTTCATCTTCAAAAGTGGTGTCAAGCAACATTGTAGTTTCTTCATGTACAATATCATGCTCAACTGCAACTACCTCTGGAGCTCCTTATAAGATTAATAATCTTGGTTTTAAGCAAAAATGGCCCGGAGTATAGAATTGTTCACAGTTAAAAAAAAGACCCTTCTCCCTTTTTTATTTTTGTTCTTCCCAAGTGAGTCTCTTAGCTCCAGGAGGTAAACTAGGATGTTTAATTTGGGTAGGTGGGGAAGGATTGGAAGCCCTAAGCTAATGAGGTCAATAAGGTTGTTTCAAAGAAGCAGCTGCTAGCAAAGCATCCTCTTGATTGATGCCTTTTGTAAAAGCAGCAGTTAGAGTTTGTGGTTCAAGCAACTTAACTATAAAACCAATATCAAGTTTTAAGGAATGTATAAAACAATTGACCATGTGATCTTCAGGCAAGTATGTGACAAAATTTAATAATCTCTCAAATTCAGGTATATGTTCTCGAACCCTACCTTTCTGTCTAATTGTGCTTACTGCCATTCGAGCATCAACAAATTTCGCAGGTGAAAAACGAGCACAGACATGAGAACAGAATTCTAACCATGTAGTCACCATAACTGTTGTTCATTTCCAACGATACCAAGTATTGGCATCTCCTTTAAGATGAGCAGAAGCAATGGAAATTTTCATATTGTCAGCAATAACATGTAAGTTAAAATACTGGTCTGCAGTAAAAATCCAGCCATCCGGATCATCACCATCAAAAGTTGGAAACTTTAGATTGATTGAGATAGATCAAACATTAGCTTTGTTACCACCAGGAAGAGGTGGAGGTGGAGGTGGTGCAGCAGCCCTATTACGCTCATTCTGCTGAGGATAAAGTTCCCTAAAAACAACACGTAATGTAGTTCCCAAAGATGTAGTTAAAGCTGTAGTAAGGGCCGCCGTAAGATCTGATATAAGAGTTTGAGAAATCTCTTTGGTATGTTCCAATAAATCTAGTTTCCTAAGAGAACGATCGTCCTCACGAAGCTGTATTTCTTCAGATTTCTTCCTATCACGAGCTTTTTCATCATGAGTATGATTGTTATTAATGGTGGTGACTAATGAATCAATTTTTTCTGCAACTCCATCAATGTTTTTCTGTAGGAGTGACAAGTCCTCTGTGTATGTCATAGTAAAAAAAAATGGTAGAATTTGGAGATTGATCTAAACCTGCTCTGAACCAGGTGTTAGGATCCTTAACCAAACACTAGTTAGAACAAAGAAAAATATATCAAGAACCCTAGATATAACCCTTTTTAGCGGGGGTTAGCCACCTATGGTTAGAAGGTATAAGAGAAGAATTCAATTTAACTGAGTTGTATTAATAAACTCGTGTTTGATACAATCTCAAGCTAAGTATTTAAAGCAAACTGAATTGCCAATAATAAGAATTAATGTAAACTTGGAAACCATGCAAACTAAATAATGTAGCTATAATTAAGGAAATAAGGAATGTTGGTTCAGTGTTGCAACAATTTTCCGTGTTATTATTTCGTGTTTCGATCGCTTCCGCTTGTGCCATATCATAATGAGAGATCTTATTTCTTCTCGATGCATTGTCACTGGTCGGAATATGGTAGGACATGCAGCATATACCATACTCATGAAAGGATGGGGGATGCTTTAAATAGTTCTGAGTCCAAATATATAAATTTACTAAGTTATAAACACCAACTAGATGTTAAAAGTATTATATGTGATACACAATTTCATAAATGAAGTCGTTGACAGTTAGTGTGGATGTCATAGGAGAACTGCATGACCAACTTGTTTCTTCCATTTTTGTACAAGCCCATACTTGTCTAATTCATTACAACGAGTCCTAGTTGCAGCGACTAGAGAGATGCATCCGTCAGTTTGGGCTAAAGCAGATTAAACCAGAAGCACCTATTGTCTATACAAGGCTTGGAGGTGCTGCACAAAACAAAGACTTAACCAAATTATTGGGGTTATACGTGAAGCATTGGAAAAGGTTCTGCAAACAACAATATACTATACTTTACCTTAAAACAATTCACCCGATTTTTTAATGATACAGACTAGTTTGTGTACCTAGTTAAATTATACGGACCTCATACTAAGTTACCCATTATAATTTATATAGTACCTTGAAAAGGGTAAATATTATAATTTATATGACCTGTCGGCGAGGTACCCAATTCTCTTTATAGGACCGTGTTGCAATGTTTGGTTAAGGTTTGGTAGTATTTTTTTCTATGATGTACTCATCATCTTTTATGTTTACAATGATCATATGTAGAAAATACCATTGCAACCGGTACTTGTGAGTACATCAAATTTTATGTTTACAATGATTATGTGTAGCAAATAAAATTGCAAACGGTCCTTGTGAGTCGGAAACAATATCAAATAATTATAGTACACTGATGTTTATAGGTGAAAATAGTTTCTGCTGATTTTGGTAATTGCGGGTGTGAAGGTGAGAAACTGTTTAAACCCTAAACTATACAAGTCCGGCCTAAACCAAAAAATGGCCGTTCCAGACTTGCTTCGGTCACAAAGAGGAGGAGAATGTGTTGGTTTTGGGGAGGGAAGCAAGGAGAGTGGTGAGACCAGAATAGTTGATTCTGGAAGAGCAGTTGGGTTTCTACGACTTGTTTTCATAAAAGGTAGAAGAGCTCACGAGGAGAGCTAAGTAAGTATTTTTGAGTGTTGTCTTGTCTGAATGAACTTGTTGTTCAGTGGAGGGTGGTGTGATTCGAACCCAGCACGTCGTGTGTGTCAGGTGAATGTTCCACCACTGTGTTATCTCCCAGTTTGTGTTGATGTCTCGAATGTTTTTGGAGAACATGTAACACGTTGGTGTGGCTTGGGCAAGTCGAGCTCGGGCACTTGCTAGACTGGTGATCTTCAACGGTCGAGATGTTGCATCTTGAGAGGAGGGGAAACCGTTGATCGTTGCACACCTTCATTTTGGTAGCCGCGTAGTGAGGTCCAACAGGGTGGAACGTCTAGGGTATGTTTAGACTTGGCATTAGGGGCCAAGGGTTCTCCATGGGTGTATGGCGAACCCTTGTCCAAGGAGAGGGTGCTTGGCTTGGCATGACATGACTAGCATGGATAAGGCCATGGAAAAGTGTGTTTGGCATGGCGCGGCTGGCTTGGCTAGGTTTGGTTTGGCTTGGCATGTGGGGCCAAGGGGTATCCATAGGCGTATGGAATGGCTAGGGCCAAGGCGAGGGCGTTTGTCTTGGCATGACGTGACTAGCATGGCTAGGGCCAAGGAAAAGTGCGTTTGGCAAGGCGCGACAAGCTTGGCTAGGTTTAGTTTGGCTTGGCATGTGGGGCCAAGCTAAGGCTTTGGGACAAAGGTCATGAGGGGACCTTGGACAGCTAGGATTTTCTCCTGGGATTGAAGGGAACCCGTGGATTATTGCACGCCTTCACTTTGGTAGCCTCATGGGAAAGTCCAGCATGGTAGCGCGGCATGAGGGGCCATGGCGAGACGTGTTTGGCATGGCGCGGCTAGCTTTGGCTAGGTTCGTAACCAAGCTAGGGTTATGGGCCAAAGGTCGTGAGAGGACCTTGGACGGCCATGATTTGCTCTTGGGATTGAAGGGAAACCGCTGATTGTTGCGCATCTTCACTTTAGTAGCCGCATGGGGAAGGCCAGCATGGTGGCGCGGTATGAGGGGCCATGGCGAGACGTGTTTGGCATGGCGCCGCCGGCATGGCAAGATTTGGCTAGGCGTGTGACCAAGCTAGGGTTTTAGTCCAAAAGTCGTGAGAAGACCTTGGACGGCCAGGATTTTATCCTAGGATTAAAGGGCAATCGTTGAATGTTGCACGCCTTCACTTTGGTAGCCGCATGGGGAAGGCCAGCATGGTGGCGCGGCATGAGGGGCCATGGCGAGACGTGTTTGGCATGGCGCGGCCGGCGTGGCTGGCATGATTTTCTATTGGCACAGAGGTGCATGCGGTTAGTACGGTTGGCATTCCTTGGCGCGGTTAGTGTGGATGGCATGATTTTCCATTGGCACAGTGGTGCGGCTAGCATGGTTGGCATGCTTAATTTGGCGCGGTTAGTGTGGCTGGCATGATTTTCCATTGGCATAGAGGTGCGGCTAGCATGGTTGGCATGCTTTGGCGCGGTTAGTGTGGCTGGCATGATTTTCCATTGGCACAGAGGTGCGGTTAGCATGGTTTGCATGCCTTGGCGCGGTCGGTGTGGCTAACATGATTTGCCATTAGCACATGTGGGAATTAGGGTTTGGCTCGTCGTAACCCTAATTTGAAAAATATACCCGGGTAATTATTTTAGAGACACATTAAAGATTCCAGTAAATGTGCCTAGTAAATTAATGTTGCCTTAAATGTTGTGACATTACTGCCTGCTAGGGTTTAGTGTTTTACGATTTTAACCCTAAGCTAAAAACCACCATCAATAACTGAAAAATAAGATACTCATTGTAATTTATGCAACCGTATTCTAGAGGTACCCCATTTATATAATGCGACCACATCATAGGGGTACCCCATTTATATTATGCGGCCATCTGAAATACTACACACATCTTCGAATTATATGGCACTAGTATTCCCCGTTTTACTTAAAGTTCAAAGCATGCATAACATTACGAGGCACACAGTCTTCGTCGCGAGGAACATAGTCTCCACAGTCTTCAAATCATGTACACCATTACGAGTAGGTGGTCCTTCAACATACTCAACAACACCATGTACACCATTACGAGGAACATAGTCTATGATCATCATACTCATTACGAGAAACAACTTCATAACATGGACGTACAATACCTCCCTTCACTTGGGGAATCACAAGTATGGCTTTTATGTACTCAAAAACACTATATATACCATATGAGTTTGACTTCCCCATCTACTTATCTTCCTTTTCCTTTTCATAACCTGGCCTCCATGCCTCTCTTCTCTTCTATAAACCCACGGAACATGCCTTTATAAGAAACCCGCATCACGATCTTGATCACTGCCAACTAAATTCACAATCTATTAGTTGACTGTTTACACAAAATTTATACTCCCTCCGTCCTTGATTTAGTTGAAGGTGTAGGTGTTTTCACATAGATTAATAAAATGGAAATAGATTAATTTTTTTTTCATATTTATCCATTAATAATAATTGTTAAAATATTTAAATTGTTATAAACGGCAGTTTATTATATAGATGCTCACTTTAGTGGAACCCTATTACTTGGGAACCAAGTATGTAAACTCTATAAATAGAGTCCCAACCCTTTGTATTTTACGCACATATGAATAGAATTTCTCTTTCTATTTTCCCCTCTATTTTGCGTCTCCTTCTTTCTTTTTCTATATCACAATACGTCATCAGCAACGTAGCTCTACCAACTAAAATTGTGAAGATTAAATCGCGAATCATGGAAGTCGTCGGCTTAAACAAGATGAAAGAAAAAGAAAAACATTTCTTTTATCCTCCAACTAGCTATGTTCTATTTTTTATTTTATTTCTGTCTTCATTAGCATGTAACATGTATCATGGATACAAAACTTTGACTATTAATTAACTTCTTGTTACTGTGGCCAGGATATAATTTTTCGATCAGAACATATTGGCGACTATATGGGTGTTGATGGGACCATAGATATCCACCATCCACAAATCACGTGTACTCAAAAAGAACAACAATAAAACTTGCCACAAATACGGTGAAGATATAGATACGTATTTGACCATGTTTTTTTATTTCTTTTTACGTGATTACTATTTTCCTTTTTCATTATTTTGTATATAAGGCACAATATATACATTGTATATTTTTGGGGCTTGGGTAATCAGCCTGATTCTCCCTTCTTTTCTAATTTTGTTCATAGAGAAAGAAAAAAACAAAAATCCATTGAAAGATGGTTTACTATTTCTATTCTTTTAATAAAACTGTAATCACCGAAATTAGTGTTATCACAATTTAGTTACCTTTATGGTAATTAATCACGTGCATGGTTGAAAACCCTACGGCCAATTGATTTTGGTATCTTTGTATTTTAGACAAGGATCATGTGATTTATCCACATGGTTTCTATTTTTCTTTTTACAGGAACATCTGTCATTCTCTAAGTAGGTTTTTCCTATACGATGACTAAATCGACAATATTATTTTCCTCTTTTGTCGATACGATTTTGTTAAATCGTAAAAACCAATCAATATTTGGTTTGTCCATCAACCTCATGAGTAAGGAGATTTATTTAACAATAAATCGTTGGCTTCTATTCCTTATAAGAAACCATTCATAATCCACTTTCTTCTTAAAAACTAATCCACTTTCTTCTTAAAAACGAAATAATGCTTCATTATTTTTTTAAAGAATCGTTTTCTCCGTATCAACCATTAAAAGATGAAATATCACTATTATTGGTTAAGCCAACCGCAGTTACCAATTTAACAGGGAACTATTGCGTTCATGCGGGATATTAAGCAATTTTGATTTTCCCTCATGGTAATAATCTCCAAAATTTGGATATTTCAACTTGTAGTTGGAATACCAAGGACACAAAAGATCAATGGGTGTGCACCCAACTTGTTAGAATAAATCATTAATTAGTCCTTGTGGTGACTATATTGATCTCAATATTAATTTATTTGAATGAAATAAAGTGTCTATAATTTCATTCTTAGGCGAATGAATATCTTGTCAGCCCTATAGGTCATTGGAAATTTCTGTTTTCTTGCTCTAAGCAACGAATCCATGGTGGATTTTAAATTTGTATGTCAAGTAGACTACACTTTTTAAATGAAATTTTTTTTATGGATTTTGAAGTTATTATCTACAGTCCAACTGGTATTATTCTTAAAATCCAGAAATTATTATAAGTATATGTCCTTGATTTAATAGGATAATACTCTACGAAACTTGTTTTCATATATGAGATGACAATTTCCGCCAGAATCAGGGGGAGACTCTATGCTATTAGAGGTTGACATTAATTAACTTAAAAGGTTATATCACTTCTCTCCAATCATGCTCAAATAGAAAAAGGCTGCCATTAAATAGGCGTAAAAAATCTCATTTATCTTTTCAATAAGCTTATGCTATTTGAAAAGGCAAATCCAATCACATATAGCAAGCATGTAGCATTTTTATATAGGCTACAAATATGCTCCAACAGAGTCTATAATAATACGATACAAATTCTCAAAATTAATATATCCTCATTTGAATAATAGGAGATTATAACCCCCATGGGAAATGGTACCAATAAATTTTAAGTTTTTCAAAGTATGCATACATTTGGGAATTATGTGGGATCGTAGTAAGCTATAAATTGTCGAATATTCTTTTATATTAGATTTTGAAATAATAAATGATGGTGGTTGTGAACCCCTACCTCTGTAGAGGAATGTCGACATATGTGATTGGTTGTCATACAATCAAAATTAGATTGGATTATTATAATTTCTCTATTAACGCAAATTTGGATCCAAGACTTAACACCTTAAAATTTCCAAGCCTATTACTTACAGGTTGGTGTAGCCATAATGCGTTATAAGAGAAATATGTTCGTTGTATAAACGATTTGAGGGTTTTTCTTTTTGCTTAGACCCTAGGAATGGTTCAATAATTGTTCTTCTTATATGACACATTTGGCGTGGTAGTCCTTGAAGGACTCGTATATGGACGGGGAACATATTCAAATCTTTAATCCTTATAGGATTCAAATTATATTCTTCTAACCATTGATCAAATTTTGAATAGTGGTAAGAAAGGTTGTCGTTCACTCGGACTTTTCAAATTTAATAAACGAAAATACTAGAAATAAATAAAATATATACAAAATGTGTCACAAGATGAAGAATTTACTGGGACTCAGGATTTCACAGTTTTTTCATATTCAAGTGGTTGATTAATCCTAGGCAATTATAGCTCAAAATAAAAGAAATATTAACTATATTTTTTGCCAAAGTAGATTTCATAAAACATTAGTTGTAAGTTGTGAGCATGACGCATCAAAAGTAATTAAAACCAAGCATGCAAAATCAGACAAAATAACAAATAATTAATAGAAATCATAAAACAATTAAATTCTATGCAAATAGTTATAAAAGAATTAATTTAATTACCACATGGGTGAAAAACAGCTTCCTCCGTTGTCCCAGTGATGGGTTCTAGCTCCGCATGCTGAAAACACACTCAAAGGAATTTTTCATTGCTCAAAAAGGTGTTCACAATAATAAAATGGGAGGAAAACAATAAAACCGGGTTTGTAACACTTATTTTTGTTACAAACCAACTGTTACAAAGAACGATGAATATAATGTGTCGTTGGTACTGTAGCCAAATGACTGTCTTCTTTGGTCTAAAGTTATTCGTGTTCTGGAGGTGCAGCAACAGAAACAAGTATGCAATATCTGATTTCTCACCCTATTCGGTCACCTAACTCTCTATAACCCTTCTCTGAACTCCGAACACTCTTTATATACTCGACAAGGCCTCAAGATCCCTGTAATAACTCCATATAATCTTCATTAACTCCGTTTATTCTCTTCTTCCTGTCACGGGAATAATTTCCTTTTTCATCTCCTACACGCGTCTTCATGCACTTTGTTCACTCCCAATAGCATCATACACACTCCGTAAGAGTTTTAGCACACTGGAAACACACCCAAACCTTCTCAAAATATCTCTGAAGTTTCCCAAGAATGAGCTTGCCATGTTTAGTCGAGATTACATGAAATCTTCCCCTCTGATAGAATTCAAAGCACTTACGAATCCATTTGTGATGTAACAGTGGTGGTATATATCGAAATTAAGAGGAATATCCAATGGAATCTCGTCCAAATCATTGCCAGAATAAATCGCAGGTGATTGTTTAACTTACCCTGTTTTACTTCGAACGGAATATCCAGCCAAATCTACACGATTCTAAATCCCATACCATTCTTGTTTCATCTAAACAAGCCTTCCCAATGAAATCCATACCTTTAGTCTCCCTAAAACACCTTCAAAATCCGAACCCTAATTTTGGTGTTTTGACTTCCAATTTCCCGCCAAATTCGGTTGTTTAAATGTGGAAGAAGGAGGTCGCCCGCTATCCGGCTGTGGGGAGCCCTTAGAAGGTGCCCAACTGAGGTGCCATTTTTCCAAAGTGAAGGTGCCTTTAGTACTTTTCTCTTGGGGTCCAAATAGCGCTTTTTGAGCAACTTTATCCACACAAGTGTATTTCTCCAAAAACACCTACACAAACATAAAAACATCAAAATAAGTACAAAATCAAGCACTAACAGTAGAGACATTGAGGACAATTCAGACACAAAAATGTGTCTATCAAATACCCCTAAACTTATTATTTGCTAGTCCTCGACCAAAACTAATCTAGAAAATAAAATGATTAAACTTAGCATGTGCAGGAAGCCATTAAACCGGTGGCCCTAGTGGTCTGGTCTTCTTTCATTTTTTTGTATCTCAGTCACTCTATTTCACCCTAGTAAAGGTAAAAAGAAAAATAAAAGAAGTGATCAGGATTCTTCTAGATGTTTCCATCTAATCAGATTGGTTCCTCAACTCCTACAACCAAAATGTTTCCATCCACTTAGATTGGTTAGTGCCGACCTTTATAATTTATTTATTGCAACTAAAAGCTAACAAAAAGTTTCTTCCCCACCCCCAAATTTAAATCTAACATTGTCCTCAATGTTCTAAAGATGAAATTAAAAGCATGAACAAGGAGAAACTGTTACCACTTGAAGAAAAGAGTAAGGAAAGATATTACCGTGTTGCATAAGAAAGGGTTACCTCCCAAGAAGTGTTAATTTTAAAGTCTTTAGCCAGATATTGGAAGAGATTAGTCACCTCAAAAAATCATAAAGCAGCTGTCGGAATAACTACGAGTCATCTGGATCAAAAAGTGCTAACTACAAGAAGAGGAGACTGCAATAGACCAGGAAGATATCCAACACACTCTCATCTATTTTTTTTTGTTTAAGATAACTACATCTAGTCGTGGTTCGGGTTCAGGCTCTATAAAAGGGTTTAGATAAAAAGTTTTCATCGGCTGGATTTCCTCAAAGGCAGTATCCTGAAAATCAGGTTCTAGAGTCTGGAAATACTCAATTAAAATCTTAGAAGCACATAACAATAACCTGAATAACTGGGGATCCTCTAAGTCAATCAGACTTTACTCACACAGTTGACCACTGTAGTGGTCATTCTTAAGCAAATGTGTTAACCCTAATTTTCTAAAGTAATTAGGTTTAGTCTCAAAACTTAATAACTGACACATCTGAAATTCATAAGTTCCCACAATTGGAAGGAAGATTTTTTGTGGGAAAACAAAGTCAATCATGGTATCGTAGCCTAGGTTAACCACATCAACAAGAGGATGGGTTTTTAACAACTGAACTTCTTTATGGACACAACTAGGTTCAGGAAAAAGTGTATGAAGATAATCTTGTAAAATGGTTTAAGCATAGATGTCCAGTCCTAAGTGAGGGGACTTTCTGAGAGTTAAAGGTAAGGCACTAGGAGAGTGATAATCACCCCAAACTTAGAGTTTTCAGTGTTTCTAGATAGACTAGTCACCATCTCCATAATTTCTAGGTCATCAGATTCTTGAAAATGGTCGATTGATTCTTCTAAGTTATAATCAGCATCCTCACTTAACTCTACGAGTTTATCTTCTTATAAGACTAGCATTTTTAACTCACTAGACTCTAATACAGTATTCTCAGGGTAAACTCTTTCTTCTAAACCATCATCGCAATCATATAAAGGATTATCAACGAAAGTTTCTAGTAAAGGCTCGTTAACTAAGGTGGTAATCATAGTTACTTCCTCCGATTAACTTATAGGCACATCAAATAATGGATTATCCAACACATTGAAGGCTAAAGGAACCTGAACTACATCGTCTAAAATGGTGGCATCTCTAGTCAAATCCTCATCCTTTCGAATAGGTGAATAATCATTAAAATTATTGGGATTTGAAACAGAAATAGTACTATCATTATAAAGCTCAACTGGAGTTACAATTTCCTTATCACTATGCCTACATATGTATGATTCTTCATTAACGCTATCCTCATAATTATAATAATATTAAAATGGTTGACCTAATCTAAAATAGTATCTCCAATTCTATCCTCGTCATCTTGATTAGGGGAATAATAATTATCCTCATTTTCAAGGGTGAAACTAGGAACACTTTGTTGGAAATTCAGATTATTTCGATCAATTCTTTCGTTTGACTCAGCTATCCTCTTGAGGGTATCTTCTAAAGAAGGTTCACTCATTATTGTAGTTCTTTCGTCTATAACTATATCATTCATCTCAACTAACTTACGCGTCGACTCAGTTAACTTCCTGTGGGACTCTTCTAAAGAAGGAGTAGGAACAAAAGGATCATAAAAAGGACTACTTTTCAACAGTTTAATTGTATCATCTAGAGATGAAGAACTAGTATTATAATCTTCTTGCTCATAAGACTAATACACGTGTGGATAGTAATTGGGCTCACCATGGTATGACCCATAACCTTCAAAAGGTTGGCGTTCCCAACCACTATTCACACTATGGTCATAAAAAGAGTGATATCCATATTGTTCAGTTGGATAATCATAATCATTGTGATGGCTATTATAATACAAGTTTGACATCCTAACTGCAAGGGAATTCTACACAAGCACAAACAAGGATGACTCGACCACAACAAACCTACTGATTTCTAGCAAAAAAAAAGCATGATGGCTCCACTTAGATTGTTTCTAGACCAGCTTCTAATCCTTCGAAAGGGAATTCATTACAATTTAAGCAAACCCCTCTGGAATCAATCTGAGTCAAAGTAAGTTTAATAGAGGCGGGGGAAGCTCGGTGGAGCTTTGATACCCAAGGCCTCACCGGTATTACAAGGCGGCGTAGTCATGCATTCAACTCACATAAACCATCATGAACTTCTAAGTATGCTTAAAAGAGTAACCAATATATTTTGAATGGCTTTCCTATTAAGCTCGTTACCCTATTGGTCTCTTTCTAGTCAGTATTTTAAGCTTAGGTTCGCGTTTGGTATCATTTTCCTAAGGCAGGCAAGAAGAGAATGGTGATGAAATTCGAACCCTTATCTTGTATGTCCAGTCCTTGCCCTTTACTAGGAAATTAAAATAGCCGTATTCAAGATATCAACATATATGCATACAAAATCATCTAGTAAACCCGCTGACAGGGGATTCGCGGGTGTTTAGAATTCTTACCTCCCGTTCCAGATGGGGGATGAACCGTTGAAGTCGACTCGGGCCACTGACTCCTATGTAAGTGTACGAACACGAGGGGCCGAGACAGTATCGTAACTGTCGTCCTTCCCTGCAACAGTTTTATTTAAATTAACCCTTCCTTAGGTTTTTTTTTAAAAAAAGTCCAACGTCCAATGTCAAAAAATAAAAGATTACAAAAATATATTCCTAACTACAGTTTCTAAAAATAAAAGAAAAACTTTTAATTAAAAAAAATAAATAAAATAAATAAAAACATAATAAAATCTAAAAAAGTAAAATCCAATAAGAAAAAATAATAACTATATAAAAAAATATTCTTCTTCACTCCTTCTGGATTTCTCTTTTCTTTCTTTCTTTCTTGGGCTTTGCCTTTCTTTTCAGCACTTTCTCTTTTTCTTTAGCTTAGCTTCGAATCTGAAAGCAAACAGAAATACCAAAACGCATAAAAATGAACAAAAATAATAAAAATAAAACCTAAAAACAAATCTATAAACAAGTACACGTCGGCGGCGCCAAAAATTTATCAGATTTTGAATAGTGGTAAGAAAGGTTGTCGTTCACTCGGACTTGATGCGATTGATTTCATATTTAATAAACGAAAATACTATAAATATAATAAATATATACAAAATGTGTCACAAGATAAAGAATTTACTGGGACTCAGGATTTCACAGTTTTTTCATATTCAAGTGGTTGAGAAATTAATCCTAGGCAATTACAGCTCAAAATAAAAAAAATATTAACATTATTCTTAGCCAAAGTAGATTTCATAAAACATTAGTTGTAAGTTGTGAACATGACGCATCAAAAGTAATTAAAACCAATCATGCGACATCAGAAAAAATAACAAATAATTAATATAAATCATAAAACAATTAAATTCTATGCAAATAGTTATAAAAGAATTAATTTAATTACCACATGGGTGAAAAACAGCTTCCTCCGTCGTCCCGGTGATGGGTTCTAGCTCCGCATGGTGAAAACACACTCAAAGGAATTTTTCATTGCTCAAAAAGGTGTTCACAATAATAAAATGGGAGGAAAACAATAAAACCGGGTTTGTAACACTTATTTTTGTTACAAACCAACTATTACAAAGAACGATGAATATAATGTGTCGTTGGAACTGTAGCCAAATGGCTGTCTTATGTGGTCTAAAGTCCTCCGTGTTCTTGAGGTGCAGTAGTAGAAACAATTATGCAACCTCTGATTTCTCACCCTATTTGGTACCCTAACTCTCCATAACCCTTCTCTGAACTCCGAACACTCTTTATATACTCGATAAGGCTTCAAGATCCCTGTAATAACTCCTAATAATCTTCATTAACTCCGTTCATTCTCTTCTTCCTGTCACGGAAATAATTTCCTTTTGCAGCTCCTACACGCGTCTTCATGCACTTTGTTCACTCCCAACAGCATCATACATACTCCATAAGAGTTTTAGCACACTGGAAACACACACATACCTTCTCAAAATATCTCAAAGTTTCCCGAGAATGAGCTTCCCCTGTTTAGTCGAGATTACATGAAATCTTCCCATATGATAGAATTCAAAGCACTTACCAACACCGTTGTGATGTAATAGGCTGGAATACATCGAAATTAAGCGAAATATCCAATGGAATCTCGTCCAAATCATTGGAAAAATAAATCGCAGGTGATTGGTTAACTTGCCATGTTTTACTTCGAACAGAATATCCATCCAAATCTACCCGATTCTAAAGCCCATACCATTCTTGTTTCATCTAAACAAGCCTTCCCAATGAAATCCAGACCTTTAGTCTCCCTAAAACACATTCAAAATCCGAACCTTAATTCTGGTGTTTTGACTTCCAATTTCCTGCCAAATTCGGTTGTTTAAATGTGGAAGAAGAAGGTCGCCCCCTATCCGGATGTGGGGTATCCTTAGAAGGTGCCCAACTGAGGTGCCCCTTATCTAAAGTGAGGGTGCCTTTAGTACTTTTCTCTTGGGGTCCAAATAGCACTTTTTGAGAAACTTTTTCCACACAAGTGTATTTCTCCAAAAACACCTACACAAACATAAAAACATCAAAATAAGTACAAAATCAAGCACTAACAGTAGAGACATTGAGTACAATTCAGACACAAAAATGTGTCTATCAAATACCCCTAAACTTATTATTTGCTAGTCCTCGACCAAAACTAATCTAGAAAATAAAATGATTAAACTTAGCATGTGCAGGAAGCCATTAAACCGGTGGCCCTAGTGGTCTGGTCTTCTTACTTTTTTTTGTATCTCAGTCACTCTATTTCTTTTTTACACAAACATAAAAACATCAAAATAAGTACAAAATCAAGCACTAACAATAGAGACATTGAGGACAATTCAGACATAAAAATGTGTCTATCAACCACTTGACTCGATTATGTCAGGTCGAACAATACTCTATGTATTTTTAGAAATTCGATACTAAAGCAAGAATCTGGATTAATTAGTTGATGCTATCAACTTTATGGATCTCTTGAGGAGTCCTTATAAAAACCAAAATCCACGCTTTAGCAGCATAAATTCTATTTTTCTATTTCTTTCTTAAATCTGCAGTTAGAGTTATGCTAGCTTAAAATCATCTTTGAGATAGACTAGAGTTATTATTTTGATGCTTGTCTTCTGTAAAAGTTGTACTCTCTTCCGTTAATAATAATTGTTAAAATATTTAAATTGTTATAAACGACAGTTTATTATATAGATGCCCACTTTAGTGGAACCCTATTACTTGGGAACCAAGTATGTAAACTCTATAAATAGAGTCCCAACCCTTTGTATTTTACGCACATATGAATATAATTTCTCTTTCTCTTTTCCCCTCTATTTTGTGTCTCCTTCTTTCTTTTTCTATATCACAATATAAATTTCCTAATTTTTTGTTCCTTGTTTCTAGTGGTTGATTCCAATACGGGGTCAAATTAGAAAGAAAGTGTGAAAATTATGGCAACCTTCATCTATTTTGATACTAAAAAAAAACCCTAAACCTTCGTGTAAAATAGGACAGAGGGAGTAAAAGTTAAACAAGTTATGTCCATGAACAACCATAACAAGTTGTCCTGGCATTGCATATACAAATTATTACCAGTTCGCATGGACATTCCAACTAGTTACCAATGCGCATGGTTTTTAAGGTTTAAAATCAGTTGATGTGTTTTTGGAACTGTCAAACGAGTTGGTAATATTAATGAGATTTTCTCTGCTGAAAGGGTGCAACAATTTGCATTATTATTTGTTAACAAATTTATTAGCAGAAAAGTCAAATTGAACATAAAAAGAAGATGCATACATCACAGATAAGAGTTAGAAAATCGTATTCTTGGTCCTTTAGGATAGTTGCTAGATTGCCACCTCTTTCGGTATAACTTCATATCACGAAAGTGTAAGCAAACTAAGAGAGAGAAATCCAGCCATTTGCAAATTGATAGAGAGAAAATCGTCTCTTCCTATAGACTAAGTTTCATAAATCCACTCATTTCTCCTAACCCAAATATAAAACTTAATTATGGTTTGACTACTGACTTTGTTGGGGGTAAATTTGGAAGAAAAAAATAATCAAACTTACCAAACCTAGACCGACAAACTCACTTGTCCTTATCTATACGTATAATTTGAATCAAAAATTGTCCGGACCTGTTGGAAAAACCATACCTTAGGACTTCTATGAGGATTGGCCAATAATTTTCCAACATCAAAGCCAAATGACAAGTTCTTATTTGTCTCACGTACTCACGTCAAAAACACTCCCACATCAAAAACTTAGGACTTCTATGTAATAACTCATGAATATGTTATTAATCTCTTTAATTATCAAAAACTTTTCCTATTATAACGAGCAGAAAAAAGAGTCGATGCTTTGTACAATGGGAAGAACGGACAAAAGAAAACAATAACTAATAGAACATTAAAAAAACGACAAAACATGCTTGTCAGCTGTCACCTTGATAACTTTTTTTCTTCTTTTTGACCGAGACCTAGATATAACTTATTAAAAGAAGAAGGGGAGGATATTTTTAGGGTGTCACCTGGATAAAGAAAAATTTCTTGGTCCTAGATAATTTATTAAAAAGGCCTGTAGCCATATATTTTTAAAAATGGCTAAATGTTTGATTAGCACTAATCAACCTATTTATTTTAATTAATCTTGTATTAGATTAATTTGTTGAATTAAAAATTATAAAATCTTCTTTTGATTAAATTAAAATTATGGATTTTGTTGGAAGATTTTAGAGAAGAAAAAAATTGATTTTGGTAGTTTTTTTATAACGGAAATGAAACCACCTAGCATTCTATTAAGAGAATTGCACAGCTGTTTAATGGTTTCATTCTCCAAGTTACAGAAGAATTAAAATTTTCAAATTTCACGATCTGAAAAGCCGCCATGCTCGACTGAAAAAAAAAGAAAAAGCATGCCGACTAAATACCTTCAGAGCTTAGTCCGTGAACAGTCGTCATACAAAGCATGTCGACCAAAGTTAGTCGGCACGCTCGACAAGAAACTAATTATGCCGAACAAAAGAAGTTTTTCCGCATTTACAGTCGTCTTGTTAGAAAATGCAACACACAGACGACTGTATATTAGTCGTCATCTTATCTTTACAAAAGTATGACGACTAATAACAAAATTTGATACATGAAAACTTGTTTTTGGGGAGTTATTAATCGTCAAAGTTTAGCTTTTCAAAACTTGACGGTTATTCATATTACATCACTAGTCCTCAAGGTTTAGGGATGAAGATCATGACGACCCTGTAAATGTTATTTTCAGAAATAAAACTCTTTGAAAATACGTCACTTTATTCATCCTACAACCTTGACGACTAAAAATAAATATGAAAAGTCGTCATGCTCGACAAAGATATCCCATGACGATCGTGTAACTGCAATTTAACAATTTCGATTTTTCCGACCTAATATGCTATTCAAACAATAAAAAAAAAAGTACTAGATAAAGTTTAAAAGAATTAATCAATAATAAAAAAAATACTAATTAACTATTTTTTTTCATTTGAAAACTATGATATATTGAGAAGGAAAAAAGATTGATCATTAGATTGATGAAGAAAATGGAAAAAGAAAATTAGGTTTGGATATAAAATCAAAAAGGGAATAGTTTTTGCTTATTATTATGGTTTGGAACAAAATTTGTATACCCGAATTAATATGGGTATACCCCAATTTGGCAAATAATATTTAGTATGGGGTTTGGAAAAATTGAAAGAAGGAAATGATACACCTATTGCGGGATTGTCTTGAGGATAATTACGATTGAAATAGATTACTGGTGGGTCCATCAGGAGAAAACAAGGAGTTGTTAAAGGGTGGAGCCCACAACCTTTTCTAATTCAGTCGGGATAATCCCACAATAAATCTATCATTTCCGATTGTAAACATCTCTAGGCTCACATGCCCAAAACACTATTTGGCATACCAGCTAGCATGGCAAACCAATTGTGCCACTATGGGAAAACTACGGAGCGACCAGTTTCTAGCGGACGTTATTGACAATATCGTCAGTGATAAAGACACCATCACTGGCATTATAATAAATATCGCCAACATTCGACTGTGTAACACCTATAAATATCTCCCCTTGTTCATCTATTCTCCACAATTCCCTTCTCAATTTTTCTCTGCTCTTCTGTTCTCTTCGTTAAAGAAATTATCTTTCGTTTTACATCTTAAACAAATATGGAGAAAAGAAAAAGAAAAAAAAAGTCAAAGGATCTACTAGTATCCCAGCCAGTGGATTAAGTTTTGTTGTGGATAAAAATTATGAGTTTGATAATGTTAGACAAGTAGCCGATGAAGGTATGTTCTCTAATCACCTATCTGACCATATGAAGCGAATTAATTCGGTAAATCTAAAAGGTGGATGGACTGAGTTCCGTACGATTTTTCAGTTACTTCCTTCTGTTATTCAAGAGAGAGTTCGAAGATATCCTTGGAGACATTTATATCATATACAACCTAGAAACCATCGGACTCAATGAGTTCAAGTTATATTAGAATGATGGTGGAAGAATACCAGCATGTTCTTTTTCGAGGACTTTGAATGCAGTAATTTATTTTTTTCTAGTAATTTAATTTTTAGATTATGTATTTTGTTTTATAAAAATCAACAAACTCAACTTATGAATAATTGTTGTTAATAGGACTTACACCGATAGATTTGTACATGTTAACGGGAATTCCACGTGTTGGAAACTTACTTCCATTTAACAAACTAAATTGGTTATCAGAAGATAAATGGAAACAAAGGCTTCCGTTATACTCAAATGAATTAGAAGGAAATAATTCGTATAGACAAATAAAAGTGCATGGGTTAAAAGTGGCTGGGTTGAAAAGTTTTTTACAACGTTATGCTAAGAAAATGAATGAAAACAGGTTAACAAATAATCAATATTTGTTCCCTGGCCATTATGAGGAGCCCGAACGTCTGTTTGTATTGTGGACACTAGGAAAATGTTCATTTCCAAATGCTAGCTCAGTGGTGTTAATTGGTTTTCTCGAAGCATTATAAGATTTAGAGAAAGCACCAACATATGATTGGGGATCTCCGATTTTATCAGAGATTTACATATCCCTCGGTGATTGCTCGACGGTAAGAACCCATATTTTTCACACTATTTATTTGTCATTTTCACATGAAAAATTCTGTAACCAATAATGTTATTATTTTTAGTATTGGTGGTATACATGGTTTCGTGTTTCGGAACCTTCTCTAAAGAATTAGACCAATGTTTTTGCGGTCATACTGAAGTACGATTCTGAGAATTGGCAACGTGAACAGATTAAATATGGTCAACATACTGCTATTGTTCATAAGATTCAGCAGTTGTGTAGAAAAAGCCTTAACCCTATCTCTCGGTCGTATGAAGCAATACCTGAGTTCGAAGAGGAACAAGCTCATAGAATGGTACATCTAAGCCTTACAAGGATGGTGTTATACATCCCTATTTCTAAAAAGGGTGTTTGGTATTATGGTGAAAGGCAACTTCTTCAGTTGCAAAGAAGATCAGTGATAGCTGTCAACCCCTACCCAAGTTCAGAGGTTTCTGAAGAAGACTACTTGAAATTGATAAGGGAAGGTCATCATTGGAAAGAAGCTGATGAATTGATCAAGGATCCAATGGACATAAATGAATACTTATTTTGGTTTAACACTATTTTCAAGCCCAATATTGCTATGCCACTGCAAAGTTTGGGTCGGATGGATTTCTCAGCTTTAGGTAGGATGCCACTTGTCGATGCATTTTTTCCTTTCAAACCTCCACTAGAGATGAGCGACGCATTTGCATATCCTTCTCAAAGTTCATCGCCAACTATGCCACAATTTTTTTGGGATGTACATACTATATCCACCACATCTGGAGATATTGTTACTTATCTAATTGCTTCAAGTGCACTTGATCATACTTATCCATACTGGGGTTCAATACTATACCATAGCGGTATCAGACTCAGTTGAACGATTATCATGGGCTATTACAGGGATTTTAGAAATTCCACTTGGAAGATTTGCAAAATGTGAGGGAAAACATGATGTTTGAAATGAGTCAAGGATTTGACGGTAATGATGGTTCAGGTAATGTTAGAGGAATGAGTCCCAGTTTCAGAGGAATGACTCATTTGAGAGTCCCAGTGGTAGAGGAATGACTCATTTGAGTCCCAATGGTTGAGGAGGCATGAGTCCCACTCGAAGTCAGCAAAGTCGTGGAACTGAAATAAGTTTGAGACGTCGTTCTATGCAGAAGGTACCAGAAAGTTATACCACAAACCAAGTGCTAGATACTCAAGTAGTACGTGGTGGCGATGACATTGGCTTGGATACAACTTCCATACGTATGCATAGTCATTTTCCAACTGACATAATGACTCCCGTATGTACCAAGTGAGTCTCAAACCGACTCGCTAACTGATATGTTGAACAACACTCTTGATCCAGAAAACATAGGCAATTGGATGTTCGGTCAGGAAGGAAATGGACAAGGTAATGAGTAGTTTAAATATAAGCAATTTCATTATGGAAGGAATTTAGTTTTAATGTAATCTTTTTTTTTTTTTAATAATGGAAACCATCTTTAAGATTAATATATTCAAATAGAAGCTAGTTTTAAATTTCATTAAAAATTAACCTAGATTGCATAACACAATACTTAAAATTTGAATCCATGCACATGAACATTGTAGAGTTCATAACATTCATCGTGTCTAAACCATCTTCTGTTGTCTTCGGAGAATTTGGTACGAGCTCTAATTTTTAGTTCTTCATTTGACAACCCAGGATTATCACCTTTTATCAACCACATAATTTGCTGATACTTTCTAACATTGTTATTGATGAAACAATAACGATTTTGAAGACACTCAATTTTTCTTCTTGGATTTACGTGACTGAACGTCGTAAACCTTTGAAACACATTGTCCCATAAGTTTAAAGTCTCCAAATTGAAATCTCCATCGCTTGGAACTCAAACCCAACATCGAATTAGAGAAACATCTTCATATGGAGTAAAATCCACATCGGTTATGCGAGCACTAGGCATGTTGAAATGAATTTGAAGTTGGGTTGGAATGAATTGAAATTAGGTATTTATAGGGGGAATTGGTAGCCGTTGGATGAAGATCTGATAAGCGATGATCAGAATGACGAGCGACAGCTTAACTAGCGCTTTAAAGACCAGTGAGCATTATTATACCATCGAGCGATGGACACTCTATCGCTCGCTAGAAACTCCATCAAGTATGCCTATATGTTATTTCTGACATATAGGCATATAAGTTTGGAAATTTGGCATACCCATAATAGGTGCATATATATATGCTAAATATTAGATTTTGGCATGTGCATTGAAATAGACCTTACTATTTATAAAAAAAAAAAAAAGTTTATGTTATTTCCAGGAAAATTGATTATTTTGTGCAAGTGTCGCCCCGAATTTGCAAAGCACACCAAATGAGTAATCATTAATCAGATGCTGTAGTCATCCTATGACGATGAACACCGTCACTGAGTTTGCATTAATGCGCACCAAATACAGGGACGGAGCAAAGGCCAAACCAAATGTGGCTTCCGCCTCCCCTAAAAAGTTATAATCTGTTAAAAGTCCTTTAAATATCCTATTATTCTTAAAAGAAATTTGTTATTGGCCCTCTTTAAATTAAATTTCTAACATATTAGCCCCCATGTATAAAATTTCTAGCTCCGTCCCCGACCAAATAAGTACAGTAATCTGGGTAGATATCAATGACGTGATTCCTTGACCAAATAAGTACAGTAATCTGGAATGACGTGATTCCTTGCAATAATACACATCCAATCCATTACCCATTTCAGCTATATAAGTAGAAGAAGCTCTTTTAAGTTCACGTCCAGTTTCATCAGCATCATTGTGCTTACCGTACTTATATATCAGTACATACATTATTAATGGCGCCCTCCATCACCACAGCTATTCCTACTCCTTTTAATCAGGAAACACGAACTGCCACAAGGAGATCACCATCAACGCAAGGCTTTGCAACTGTGTTAGCCATTGGTACCGCTACACCACCAAATGTTTTTTATCAGGATGAGTACCCTGATTTCTACTTCAAGGTCACCAACAGCGATCACAAGATTGAACTCAAAGACAAGTTCAAACGCATTTGTAAGCTAATTATTTTAACAAGATTAATTTATTATTTACTATGCCTAAATATTTTAACAAGATTTGTTATTTATTATGCCTAATTCAAGCGCACGAGGACCCCTATTCTTTCTTGTAGCTAAACTGTTACCTTTTAAAAAGAAAGAGCTACATAACTAAACTTTGACCCACACATGAAATTGTTAACTATATCCTTCAGGTGCTGGATCCAAAATAAAGAAACGCCACTTGCACCTTACAGAAGAAATCATGAAAGAATTCCCTGGTATTGGTAATGAGTGCATGACTGGATCTTCACTTGATGTACGCCAAGAAATCATGGCCGTTGAAATACCAAAATTGGCAAAAGAGGCTTCATTAAAAGCTATCGCCGAATGGGGTCAACCAATGTCAAAAATCACTCACTTAGTGGTAACTACTCTCTCGTGTCTTGATTTGCCCGGTGTAGACCACCACCTCGCCAAATTACTCGGACTGAAACCTACGGTACGACGATTCGGACTGTACAACCATGGTTGCTATGCTGGTGGGAGTGCCTTGCGTCTTGCAAAAGACATAGCTGAGAACAACGCAGGTGCACGTGTACTCGTTGTTTCAAGCGAGATGTCATCTATCAATATCACCACTGGTCCATCAGAGGAGTATTTGGAGCCACTTGTCTGTCAGGCTCTATTCTCCGATGGTTCAAGTGCATTAATAGTTGGTTCAGACCCGGATACCTCTTCTGGCGAGAATTCACTCTTTGAGATCGTTTCAGCATATCAGACGATGCTCCCGGATAGCGATTATGATGTTAGTGGAGTCCTAAGACAAGTAGGACCTATTGCTCGACTGACCAAACGTGTTCCCGAGTTAATAGCTTCTAACATTGAAGAGTGCCTTAAAGAAGCTTTTACACCCTTTGGTATAAGTGATTGGAATTCTTTGTTTTGGATCGTTCACCCAGGTGGTCCTAACATTCTCCGTCAGATTGAACTGAAAGCCGGCTTGACAGAGAACAAAATGGATGCAACTTATAAAATACTAAGTGAGTATGGAAATGTCTTAGGTGCATGTCTTTATTTCGCAATGGATGAGATGAGGAAGAAGTCAATTGAGGAAGCACATTCGACCACTGGGGAAGGCTTGGAATGGGGTGTCGCGTTTGGGTTTGGTCCAGGACTTACCGTTGAAACCCTTGTACTGCGAAGTATCCCACTTAATTATGAACCTCAGAACTGATTCACCCTGAGAATACGTAACGCTATTTGTGATTTGCTTTCATGTTAGTGTGGCGGGGCTTGTCTGTAATTGTGTTTGCTCGTGTGATTGGTTTGGGCCTTCCTTTAGCCATTTGTACAAGTATATATTATGCCATGTGTGAAATTTCCCTAAAATAAATGAAGTGTTTATTTGATGCATAGGATGTGTTATTTGTCTAGTTTTCTTCTAGGTACATGAACGTGATGCGCCAGGTCTAAAACCTCAATATATCAGCTAGGGATAAACATTGATGTCAGAGGAGGCCAGCAACTTATGTTTGAAGCACCTTATCAGTTACTTGATCTTCCTCGTCTTCAACTTGTTTGGTTACACAATCTTTTAGAGTAGAACCTCTATACAAGAATACTCCGTATGGGAATAATCTCCATATATATGAGAATAAAAATTCCTGATCCCGACTGGAGCCAATTATATTTAAGAATAAACTCCATATTGGAATAAGTCATATTTTTTTCCGGTCCCGTCTTAAGGAACTTACCTCCATATAAGAATAATAAATAATATAGAGATTCTTGTAACCATTTTGCGAGATCCTTTTACTTCTAGGTGGATTTAATACTTTGTTTTGCACATTTTCCATGTCCTGGTTGGAGTTTTATGTGGATTTTACCAAATTTCATATATCCATATTTATAAACTAAACAATATT
The DNA here is from genome assembly GCA_023529315.1 of Papaver bracteatum. Lineage (NCBI taxonomy): Eukaryota > Viridiplantae > Streptophyta > Magnoliopsida > Ranunculales > Papaveraceae > Papaver > Papaver bracteatum. The sequence goes on from JAJJWX010004821.1 coordinate 209,661, forward strand.
TGTACTACATTTCAATGTTTCCTCTGCTTATGTATGTATTTTTTTAAGGCACGTGTATAATAAATTTTTTTGGTCTTTCGAAGGTAGACCTCCATATAAAAATAACGGCTATATAAGAATCATTTTTGTAGTCCCTAAAGTATTCTTATATAGAGGTTCTACTGTACTTCTTTGCTCTTACCACACAAAAGAATATATAAACCTACAACCACTAGAATCGATCTCAAAACACTGCACATTAATTCCAAATTTCAAAGTAATTAATATTTAGAGTAGTTAAACATAGGTTTTGTCCGATTAGTAGTACCCGCAGCAGGGACGGGCCTAGCAAGGGACTAAACGAGGCTCTAGCCCGTCCTAGATTTGCTACAAACTTTTTAGAATCATTTTTTAGGGACCAGCCTTTTTTTTTGGGACCATTGTTTTATTTTGGGTAAAACATTAGAAATAAATCTAGGTCATCCCTTATCTAGATATTTATATTAATACCTAAATTACCCTCCTTATTAATTTTGGGTAATGATTAGTTAATGTTAATAATAGTTAGTGTATTGATTAGTGAGATGATTAAGTTAAAGATAACCAGTGAGATTAAAAAAAACAGATGGTTTTTTTTTTTAAAGAAGTAGAATTATTGAGAGAGTAACGTTAGAGAAAATGAAGAGAAAAACATGGATTTTACCAACCACAACCGGAGGAAGAGTATTTGGGTACCCAGGTATGCTTCAAACTTAGACAATGTTGGTTGGATTGATCCAAAATTTCAAAAAAATGTAATTTTTTAAGTATATTTGGGCTTGTTCGGTTACCTTATGTGAAGAACAGGTAACCGAACACATCTAAAAGTGTAGTTCGGTTACTTTTTCCAAACACGTAGGTTACCGAACTCGCTCTTAATGGAGGTTTTTAGTCGTTCGTTTAACACGTAGGTTACCGAACTTTGTTTATAGGATTTACAGAGTAATGATCGGCTTGCCCGCAATGTTGTCGAACTTTAGGGTCTAGAAGTTCGGTTGGTTCTAAACCTATATCTAACCGAACTTCGCGTTGATTAAGATTTTACCAAGTGTACAAAGTTCGGTTGTTTCGAAAACTTCTTACCAACCAATATCTAACTGAACTACACGCAATTAGTGAAGAGTTCGGTTTGTCAATGTTTTTTGCGAACAAACCGAACATAGTGAGACAAGTTCGGTTAAATTGAAACTCAACATAGGGGAAAAATAGCATAGTTCGGTTACTTTTTTTTTTTTTTTTTGTAATATTGGTAAAGTTCGGTTAGAAAATAATTTTAGCTTTCTCTGCGAACCAACCAAACATAGTGGGCAAATTTTTGTTAAATCAAAACTCAACATAGTGGGAAAAATAACACAGTTCGGTTACATTGCATTTTTTTTTTTTTTAATATTGGGAAAGTTCGGTTAGAAAATAGTTTTAGACTTCTTTGCGAACCAACCGAACATAGTGGGAAAAGTTCGGTTAAATCAAAACTCAACATAGTGGGCAAAATAGCACAGTTCGATTACATTGGATTTTATTTTATTTTTTTGTAATATTGGTAAAGTTCGGTTAGAAAATAGTTTTAGACTATTTTGCGAACCAACCGAACTCAACATATTGATTTTCAGAGAGGGGTTCAGTTAGCAACATATTGATATGCGAACCAACCGAATTATGAGTTCGGTTAAGAAAAAATTATTTCGTGGTAACCGAAGTGTTCTTCGTGTTCTTGGTTTCAGAATGTTCAGTTAGCAAACTAGTTTTTTTTTAACTATTCCTAACCGAACATGCCACTGTAACTTCCATTTAAACCATATTTTGATGATTTCTACTCAGTTTTCTCAATAAAAAACGAATTAAAAGTGATGGGTTTTTCAATCGAATGAGTAACGTCAAGGAAAGATAGAAGAATTTTTTTTTCTTCAAAACAATATTTTTTTGATGCCCCTACTATTTATGTTTTTGTTTTTGATTTTGGTTAATGATTCATTTGAACTAGATGTATATGATTAGGTTTATATAGTTATTAGGTTAGTTTTAATTTAAATTAAAGTAACGGGTAAATATGCAATTGTCTAACTTTAGGTCACCCTTATAAGTATAGGAAGGTTGGCCTAATAAAACTATGGTAAAAAAAAAAAACCATGTTCCCAAAAAAAAATGAGGGTTGTTTTTGGGCATACCAAAAAATTATCGGGCATACATTTTGTCTAGGTTCGGCTCACAAGTTGTGAGCCGAACCTTGAGTATGCCCAGTAATTTTTTGGTATGCCCAAAAACATGTCTCAAAAAAATCGTTCATTTTTTAGAAGGATCTTTTGGGGACTACCCAAAAAAATTGGGGGACTACCCAGTGATACAAATGTCCACCCTACAATGATAAGGGGTGTCCTAAAAGGTGGAAATGACTAACCTACCCTTAACCTATATATATATATATATTACCACCTCCTCTCATCACCACCACCTATATATATATATATAACCACCTCCTCCCATCACCCCTTCCGCTCACCACCACCGACCACCACCACCACCGACCACCTTGAACCACCACCACCACCGACCATAATATATATCTTAATTTAAATCATTAACAAAACAAAATCAAAATCAAAATTATAACAAACCCATTACTTGTCATTCGTTTTTGGTTGCAAAAATGAGAAGTAATCGTTAAAATTAGTTGAAAATGTAAGTTGCAGAGAGAAGTTCGGTTAGGAATTATGTGAAAAACTTTGCCGAACTAGCCGAACTCAACTTTTAATGGAGGTTTTTCTTTCAGAGAAAAGTTCGGTTACGTCGCAAATTTTTTTTCCTAACCGAACTTTAGTTCGGTTACGTCGCAATTTTATTCTCCTAACCGAACTTTTCTCTGAAAACCTATATATTGAGTTCGGTTACGTCGCAACTTTTTTCATATTTTTTTCCCAGCCGAACTTTTAGTTCGGTTACGTCGTAAATTTTTTTCCTAACCGAACTTGTATCTGAAACAAAAAACTCCATTAAAGCTGAGTTCGGCTATCTCGTATTTTTAGAAACATTAACCGAACTACACACTTGCAGATGAGTTTAGGTAACCTGTTCTTCAAATGTTGTAGCCGAACTTTGTAAACCAAACGGAAATCAATTTGTAAATTGTTCATTTTTAGGAATGTTTTGGCCAATTCAAGCACCATTAACTAAATTTGAAGTATCCATGAGTACCTAAAACATCATACTCTTGTTGTGGCTCTTAAAGAAAAAGATCTAAGGTATCATCACATGAATCACTCATATCATAATTACTAAACTCAAAAGAAGATTTTTGAGGTTCACCAATCTTCTTCTTCCAATTTCCTTCTTCTTCTTATCTCTCCAAAAAAATGTTAAAAACAAAAAAATCCAACTTATAAAACACTAATCACTAATCAGTTTTTAACTAATCACTAACTAAGTTTATCATCAAGGGTAAAGTGGGTATAAATTTTTTTTTATAAGGGGTGACCAAATATTACTGCTAATATCCTCCCCAAAAACTGATGGGCATTGTGCATTGTGCATATTTGAAGACACCTTAAGGGTGTAGTGGTGCTGTCAAGCACATGTGAATCCCAAAAAGGGAGTGAAGCATCTTTATGATGAGTGAAGAAGTGAAGCATCTAAGGATGAGTGAAAGCAGCAGAAGTTCGAAGGAAATGGAATGTCATATTTTATGTCAAGGTGGAGAAATTAGAGATTAATGAAGTTTTCCTCGAAATCTTGCCAAGGTGGAGAATTGTTAGTTATTGGCTCGATTTAGGAAACACCTTATTTTAGGAAAGACCAAACTGATTTCCTAAATCGGTTTGTAAGTCACTTTAGGAATTTGATTTCTTTTAGGAATTAGTTCTCTATTTAGGACTTTTATTTCTAGGTGGATTCCAGATTATTCCTAGCCCTACAAATAGAGGTGTAACCCTTTGCTTATTGTATCCTAGTCTGAATTGTTAGAGGTGTGTGAAGAAACGGTTTGTCTATTCTCTAAGTATTCAATAAGAAGTTTATTTGCTGCAGTGGAGTAGGCGCATTGACGAACCAATATAATTCTTCTTTGTGTTCTTGTTTTAAATTCCACATAGTTTTATGTTTTTTGTGTTAAGATCTTGGGGTGTTTAGGAAATAGCTAATCTTAAGCACAACAAAGAGTGTCATGGAGATAACCGAAGTGCTATGTCAAGATCTATAACAGGAAACTCAAGACATTGTTAATCCCATGCATCTGGTCAAGACTACAAAAGTGCTTCTTTAAGAGTTGAGAGACGAAAATTGGGATAGTTTTTTCGGAAGTGTTAAACTCTTTTTTGATGAACATGAAATTGTCCTTCCTGAAGTCGTTCTTGTCAGAAGAAAGACCATATTACAATTGAACATCATTACCGCTTTGATATATTTAATGTTATCAAAATTAGTCTAACTTGATTAAGTATGCACAAAGAGTAACATTTTTCATGTTGTTGGTTAGATAGGTTATAATATAATTACATCACAAGATCATGATAAGTATGCCCAGTGTAAATTATTATGTAACATTTCACATATAGTCTCTTTATTTTAATGAAACCTGAACGAGTGATATCTGCAGGAACTTGAGGATGGAACGGTACTGGCACACCATTACAAGGTAAATCAAAGCTTCCACATGTTTCTTGATGTTTTACTAAAGTTGGGGATAGAGAGATTAGTCTTCTTATCCCGCAAGAACTAGACAGTGACTGGTGCGCGACAAATTTTTTTTTATCCCCCCATTCTAAATTCCTGGTTCCTCAACTGCTCACTGCTAGTGCTACTGGTATCCAAGTCTTTGATAGTTTGATTCGTACTTTTGTGAAAGATTGTAATGCGGCCCAGTTAGAAATTCAATTAGTCAAGCTACTTATACTAGTTATTGTTTTTGACTTTTGTTTTATCATCTCAATTAGTCAATCTAGGGTATGATTTTTGTGCTGGAGATATTTCTTTTAAAATTTAGGGATTTAATTTGGTTATACATTCTTGTAATTTTAATTTTGTTATCTTGATTAATTGGCTAGTGGATTGAATTGTTGTTAGTCTGTTAGGGTTCTCAACGTTAGAAATTAGGGCTATTGTTTGATTTGCTTAATTTTAGGGGTTTTAATTTGACCCTTCTTTCGCAGTGTTATTAGTTTGACATTGATTGATAGGGAAATCTGGGAATATATTATATGTTAATTACCAATTATGTCATTTAAGATCAGGGTATAGGGTGTTTACACTTTACTGTTGTTGATTTCAGTTTCATATTGGGTATTTTTTTAGCAAATGGTAGACTATTAGTTTTGATTTCATGTATCTACTAATTCTATTAAGGTTACAATGTCGCTAGACCATCTTCAATCGGCATCAAAGAAACTAAAAACGATCGAGTCATTTTTCAAGCCAAAGGCGAAGGAGGGTGATAAACCAAGAGAATTGTTTCCTTCTACCAACAACATTTCCGCTGGCATCCTTATATCATCAAACCATGAACCCAAACTTGAGTCTGGTTCCGGAGCTAATCAAACTCATACTTTGAAACGTGCCGCAGATACTCGTTGGATCTCGTATTTTGGTTTTGTCTTCAGTTTGATTCGTATGTATAAATCAGCTTGTATAGTTCTTCAAAACATTATGAAAGAGGAAAAACCATTAAGATAAGGGGGACAACTAAAGGTGCGTATCTTGCTATCAGATTTTTTGAGTTTGTCTTTTATCTTACACTTGGTTAAAAGTGTTAGTTATTGGCTCGATTTAGGAAACACCTTAATTTAGGAAAGACCAATCAGTTTGCAAGTCACTTTAGGAATCTGATTTCTTTTAATTATTGTGTGAAGTTGTCCTAGAAATCTTGCCAAGGTGAAGAATTGTTAATTATTGGCTGGATTTAAGAAACACCTTACTTTAGGAAAGGCCAAACTGATTTCCTAAATCAGTTTGCAAGTCACTTTAGGAATTTGATTTCTTTTAGGAATTTGATTTCTTTTAGGAATTAGTTCTCTATTTAGGACTTCTATTTCTAGGTGGATTCTAGATTATTCCTAGCCTTATAAATAGAGGTGTGACCCTTTGGTTATTATATCCTAGTCTGAATTGTTAGAGGTGTGTGAAGAAACAGTTTGTCTATTCTCTAAGTATTCAATAAGAAGTTTATTTGTTGCAGTGGAGTAGGCGCATTGCCGAACCACTATAATTCTTCTTTGTGTTCTTGTTTTAAATTCTGCATAGTTTTATGTTTTCTGTGTGAAGATCTTTGGGTGTTTATGAAGTAACTAATCTTAAGCACAACAAACTAGTATCAGAGCCAGTTCTATGGTTTTGTCTAGAGTTTGGTTGTTTGAAGTCAGAAATAGAGTTTGAAGGTGAAGATGTCAAAATTGATGTCGCACGCAAAGTTTGAAGTAGAGAAATTTGATGGTAAGAACAATTTTACCATGTGGCAATGTGAAGTTCGTGATGCTTTGAGTCAGAAAGACATAGAGGATGCTCTATGAGAAGTAAAACCTGCTACACCAGATATGACGGACGATGAATGTACAAAGATGAATCGTCAGGCGTGTAACACAATCCGTTTATGCCTTACTAAGGGGATAAGGTATGATGTGATGAGTGAGAATGTATCTTTCAAGTTGTGGAAGAATCTAGAAGATAAGTATGTAGTGAAAAGTGTTTCAAACCGAATTATGATGCAGATAAGACTTTTCAGATTCAACAAAAAACTAGGTACCTCTATGGTTGAACACCTCGCTGAGTACAATAGATTTATTGCTAATGCACTTAATATTGGTGTGAAACTCGAAGATGAAACCAAAACTTTCTATTTTTTGGCAACTCTACTTGATTCGTATGAGACTTTCATTGATAGATAATCGAATAAGATAAAGGATAAAATATTCAAGTTTAATAATGTGACTGCTGCACTTATAAGTTATGATATTAGGCAAAGGGATGGAGATTTGAACAGGGAAACGACTAGTGATGCCTTGATAGTCAGAGGGAAGTCTGACAAGAATAATTCAGGTAAATCAAGGTTTAAGTCGAAGTCCAAATCAAAGATCCCAGCATATGTTGAATGTTCTTTTTGTCATCAGACTGGACATTGGAAGAAGGATTGTCCTAAAGCAAAGAATAAGGACAAGAAGAAGAACTTAGATGCAAATATTGCTGAAATCAAGTCAGGTGCTATTGAAGATGATGAATATGACAAGTTCTCGATGAATTTTCATGACTCCGCACTAGTTGCAGATACAATTGAGTGGATTATGTATTACGCAGTTTCCTACCATATGTGTCCCAGGAAGGACTGGTTCGTTAAGTTTGAAAAGTTTGATGTACCAAGAGTGTTTATGGGTAATAATAATACCTGTAAAGTTGAAGGGATTGTGAAATTCTGTTTGAAGATGAATGATGGCGTCATCCAAGAGGTTGAAGATGTTTGTTATGTACCAGAATTGAAGAAAAATATGATCTCAGTAGGTGAACTTGACTCCCGATGGTTCGAGGTGATATTGAAAAGTGGAGTTTTGAAGGTATTTTCCAATGGGCTAGTTGTTATGAAAGGTTTGAAACATGGAAACTTGTATTTTCTACAAGGAAACACAAGTGTGAGTGAAGGAATTGCAGCAGTATCGGATAATGATGAGTCGAACACTACCAAACTATGGCATATGCGTTTAGGGCATACCGGAGAAAAGCCTTTGCAAAAGATGATTTCGCAAGGCTTGTTGAAGGACACAAAATCATGCAGCAAGTTGGGAGTTTGTTAACATTGTGTGAAGGGGAAGAGAACTAGAACAAAGTTTATGACCGGTAAAAGTACCACCGAGGGAGTTCAAGACTATGTTCACATAGATGTATGGGGACCTTCAAGGACTGCATCCTTGAGAGGTAGAAGATATTTTGTCTCTTTTATAAATGACTTCACCAGAAGAGTATGGGTGTACACCATGAATAGAAAGGATGAAGTATTGGGAATATTTTTGAAGTGGAAGAAGAAGGTCTAGATGAAGACCGGCAGGAAAGTGAAGACCTTAAGATCATACAATGGTGGTGAGTACAAGTCTGATCCATTCCTGCGAATCTGTGAAGATGAAGGCATTGAGCGTCATTTCACAGTAAGGGAGACTCCACAACAGAATGGGGTGGCGTAGCGCATGAATCGTACATTACTAGAGAAAGTACAATGTATGTTGTCTAATGCTGGATTAGGCAAGCAGTTTTGGGTTGCAGCTATGGAATATGCGTGTCAACTAGTGAATCGGTTGCCAATAGTGGCACTAGAAGGTAAAACTCCGATGAAAGTATGGTACGCTAAACCAGTTTCAGATTATAATATGTTGCATGTTTTTGGTTGTCCCGCTTATTACCTTGTGAGGGAAGGAAAACTTGATCCTAGAGCGAAGAATTCATTTTCGTTGGTTTACAATCAGGGGTAAAAGGATACTAGTTGTGGTATCTCGAGTCAAAGAAGGTCATGATAAGTAGGGACGTTACCTTTAGTGAGACAACAATGTGGAAGAATGAATCATCTGAAATAAATAAAGTAAGTCGGCAAATGGTGATGTTTGAACCTAATGAGAAATCAGCAAAGTCTGTCCACATAGACGAGAATTTAGAAGTTGAAGGTTCTGATGAAGACTTAGAATTGGGAACAATTGATGGTTTAACCCAAGAACCAGGTCCACAATTACAAGAAGTAACACAACCTGAATTACCAGAAAAAGCTACATATTATGATAGTATTGCTCATAGGAAAGAACCAATAAATACTCTCAAACCAGAATGGTTTGGAGATATAGTTGCATATGCATTACCAATTGTAGAAGAACAAATTCTTACCACTTATAAATAATCCGTCCAGACAGTTGAAAAGGTGGAGTGGGAGAAATCCATGAGTATAGGGATGGATTATCTTAACAAGAATGGAACTTGGGAGCTGGTGAAGCTACCTAAAATAGAAAAAAACAATTGGATGCAAGTGGGTATATACAGAGAAGAAATGATCTCCAATTACAAGAAACATAATATACAAAACAAGGTTGGTAGCTAAGGGCTATGCGCAAAGGGAAGGGATTAACTATAATGAAGTGTTTACTCCTGTGGTAAAGCATACTTCCATTAGAATTTGACTTGCTTTGGTGGCGCAGTTTGATCTCGAGCTTGTACAACTTGATGTGAAAACCGCTTTCTTACATGGTGACATGGAGGAGGTGATTTATATGAAGCAACCTGAAGGGTTTGAATTACCAGGTAAAGAATATTGGGTATATAGCTTGAAGATATCGTTGTATGGCTTGAATCAGTCCCCAAGACAGTGGTACAAACGATTTGACCAGTTTATGAAGACACAAAAGTACACAAGCAACAAATATGACTCTTGTGTGTACTTCAAAAATCTCAAAGATGGATCTTTTATCTATTTACTTTTATACGTAGATGATATGCTTATTGCGTCTAAGAGTGAGGTGGAGATTCAACGATTGAAAAATAAGTTGAGTAGTGAATTTGAGATGAAAGATCTCGGTGAAGCAAGGAAGATTTTGGACATGGAAATTGAGAGAGATAGAAATCTGGCACTATTAGTCTTTTTCAAAAGTCATATTTGAAAAAAGGTACTGAAGCGTTTCGATTTAGATGAAAAGACTAAACCGGTAACAGAGGCTAATGGATGAACAGTCACCAAAAACAGTGGAGGAGCAGAGGTTAATGGATGAAATACCGTATTCAAAGTGTTGTTGGAAGCCTTATATATGCTATGGTATGCACCAGGCCTGATATTTCACAAGTTGTTAGTGTGGTTAGTAGATATATGCATAATCCAGGGAAGGAACATTGGTAGGCTATGAAGTGGATTCTGCGATATATTCAAGGTACCGTAGATGTTGGATTGAACTTCTCATGGAATGAGAGAACTATTTGCAAAGTAGTAGGATACTGTGATTCTGTTTGCAAATTAGTCCACTACCTGGTATTTTTTACAGTTGCAAGTGGATTGATAAGTTGGAGGTCAACCTTACAACTAATAGTGGCATTATCGATAATCGAAGCTGAATACATGGCTGTTGTAGAAGGTATAAGGGAAGCCGTTTGGATAAAAGTTTTGTTTGAGGAGTTGGGGATTCAGCAAGAGCAAGTAAGAGTGTATTGTGACAGTCAAAGTGCGATACACCTAGCTAAGAACCAAGTTTATCACGCTCGAACAAAGCACATCAATATACGATATCACAAAGTACGGGAAATTGTAGAAGAAGGTGAAATTCTGCTGGAAAAGATGGAACCGCCGACAATCCAGCAAATATGCTCACCAAAGTGGTGACAGGTGAAAAGTTTAGACATTTTCTAAACTTGATCGGCATTGTGCATATTTGAAGACACCTTAAGGGTGTAGTGGTGCTGTCAAGCACATGTGAATCCCAAAAAGGGAGTGAAGCATCTTTATGATGAGTGAAGAAGTGAAGCATCTAAGGATGAGTGAAAGCAGCAGAAGTTTGAAGGAAATGGAATGTCATATTTTATGCCAAGGTGGAGAAATTAGAGATTAATGAAGTTGTCCTAGAAATCTTGCCAAGGTGGAGAATTGTTAGTTATTGGCTCGATTTAGGAAACACCTTATTTTAGGAAAGACCAAACTGATTTCCTAAATCGGTTTGCAAGTCACTTTAGGAATTTGATTTCTTTTAGGAATTAGTTCTCTATTTAGGACTTTTATTTCTAGGTGGATTCCAGATTATTCCTAGCCCTATAAATAGAGGTGTAACCCTTTGCTTATTGTATCCTAGTCTGAATTGTTAGAGGTGTGTGAAGAAACGGTTTGTCTATTCTCTAAGTATTCAATAAGAAGTTAATTTGCTGCAGTGGAGTAGGCGCATTGCCGAACCAATATAATTCTTCTTTGTGTTCTTGTTTTAAATTCCACATAGTTTTATGTTTTCTGTGTTAAGATCTTGGGGTGTTTAGGAAGTAGATAATCTTAAGCACAACAAAGAGTGTCATGGAGATAACCGAAGTGCTATGTCAAGATCTATAACAGGAAACTCAAGACATTGTTAATCCCATGCTACAAAAGTGCAAAAGTGCTTCTTTAAGAGTTGAGAGACGAAAATTGGGATAGTTTTTTCGGAAGTGTTAAACTCTTTTTTGATGAACATGAAATTTTCCTTCCTGAAGTCGTTCTTGTCAGCAGAAAGACCATATTACAATTGAACATCATTACCGCTTTGATATATTTAATGTTGTCATAGATTTTCACCTAATGGAGCTAATCCGTAGATTCATAGAGGAATCAACGGACCTACTTGTGTTGTGTTCAACTTTTAGTCCTGATGAAAGTTATAAATCTTTTGAAAATGATTCCCTTTTCCATCTAGAGGAGAAGTTTTATCCTGAATATTTCACGGAACAAGAGGTATGTGTTTTAAGAAGCCAACTAAAATATTACAAATACTACGTTGTCAACGATCCATATTTTGGAAACATAACTATTGTATATGAATTATGTAGGAGATTGGTTGAAATTGGTAAGTCAAATATCTATGATTTGATAGATAGATTAATTCTCCTTATCTTAACTCTTCCCATTTCAACAACTACTACATAAATGGTATTTTCATGTATGAATATCGTGAAACCCGTAGCTCGTAACAAGATGGGCGATGAGTTTTTTTGGAGATTGTATGGTAGTCCATGATGAAACAGAAATTGTTGAAAAAGTGAAATGTGAGTCTATCATAGATGACTTCGCTTCATTGACAGACTGAAAGGTTCAGTTTTAATACATTTATGGTTCAAATGTTATTCATGTACTTATAAAATCTTAAAGTATAACAACTTTTTTTCTATAAAGTTTTCTATCTTTTGTACTTAACTACTTATGCAAGCTTAATGAAATGTAAATTTTTGCTACAAATTGAATGAAATTTGGTTTTCTAATGGTTTTTGTTAATTTTATGGAGCTAACCACTTGAGATTTTGTAAGATTTTGGTGATTCATGTTTCAGCCTTGCAGGTGAGGTGGTGTATGGATCACCGATTGGTATAAAGCTTAGAAAATATATTTGCATCAAAAAAAGGTACTACTTTCTTTTGTGAAACTTTAGCACCTCGCATAAATTTTTTCTTTCTTTTGCATAAGTTTATCCCTACCAAACGCTAATTCATGGGTTCGTTCCTGACCCGCAGTAGTTTACCAAGGACTAGTGAGTTTTCTTACCTTCCAAGATGAAGTTGTTCATGAAAAATTGAGACACCAAACATGGATACTATGATTTGGATGAGAGGACTAAATGCTGCAGTAAAGATGGGACATCTTTTCTTCACACAATATGACATGCCGAAAAATCCCAAGCCAGACCCTACGATACCATGCCCAAAAAAATGGATATGCACTTAAAACAACTAATTATACAATGATGTTCTTCCTGAAAATATAATTAGTGAAAACATGATATTTACCGCGTACAAGATAGTTAGATCTAAGTTTTCCCTTTAAGAAGCCACGGCGAAATTTCTGGGTAATTCGTAGCTAAGCATAAAAAAGTTGATTGAATGGCACCAAAGAAGTGCATAATAGTAGTACTAGTGTACTGAAATGGGCATCGTTTACTTATAATGGTTTGAACAAGAAACCATGAAGACGATAATACCGTACCAGCAGCCAGATATATTGTTCCAATTGTCCAACGTTCAGTTTTGTTGTTCGGGTATAACCAGTTTATTACGTGATTAGTACTTGTATGATGAACTGAAAACATCGTCATTTCTCTTGAATCAGAATTTGTTAACATCATACCTTTGTAAAGAATCAATGCCATCGAACTGCATACACTTACAACTGTACCTAAAACCTTTAATCATCCACTCATACTTCTCATATTTACAGTTTCGAACCTGATTTTGAAACAAGAATACAAGTTTAGTTAATTTTTAGAACTGCTAATAAGTTTGGTCTTAGAAACCAAGTAATTTAAGATAATACCCAAAAGGTATAGCCATCATAAAATGTTGTCACTGCTGGTTTTTTTGAGCAGGTGGTGGATCTGATTGAAGGTTGAATGGCGGCTGTGTTTGGGTTCACAGACATGATTTTCCATTCTAGCTCTTTTAGGGCTAGGGTTTACATTAGGTTGGGCTCTCTCATTTGTATTTGAGTTAGCACTTATTGGGCGTTGTATTGTTTAGGATAGGTTTTCTCCTTTGTTGGGATTCTTATATTGTAACAAAATCTTGCTGTGTCATTTACTTTATATTTTCGCATTATAATTGTTTTATTATAATTAAAGTAAATTGCAAAAATGTTAATTCCTATTTACTTGATACGTAATCCTATTGAGTTTGGTTAAGTCCGAACCTTTGTATCAAGTAAACAAACTTTGTTGTTGTATTGTCTCGATCTCGTATCTATAGACGATCACACGAAGTGTGAAATGATTTGTTGTATTGTCTCGACTTAGTCCATAGACAATCACTTTCGGAAAAAGGACTTATAGGAAGGAAAAGTTTTAGCTTGAGGTATATTTGGGTACCCTCGCCTTTTTAGTAGGCCTGTATTTCAAGTGTTGGAATGTGGATAGTTTGCAGATTGAGAAATTGTAGGTCTGTATTTCAGGTTTCATTGTATTGCAGGCCTGTGTTTTTGGATAAATTGTGTTGCAGGCCTGTAAACTCGAAGTCCAGGCCCGTGATAATGGACCCGGACTATCCATTTTTTTTTATTGTAATTTAAAAAAATGTCACTTAAATAATTGTAACAAAATGTGCTAGTTAAAAAGAACATGTGTCATCATCTCAGTGTTGATATAAGAGGATGACACGTGTCATTCACATATTTGTTACAAGCAATAGGTAGCACTTATAGGTGTTACTGTAACCATCACAGAAAGAGATACGTGTCCTCTACTGAATCATTGCAAAATTCACTCACACTTAAAACTGTTGGAATTATTGTGACAAATATGACACATGTCGCCACCTTAAAATTAGGTCTATCATTGTTGTTTTGTTATGTAACGGTTAATAAGTGTGACTTCAGAATTTATAAATGTCACAGAAAAAACCGTTGCAAAAAATTACAACAATATTAATCACAACGTTTGTGCATCAGCGTATATGTGTTACAAATTTAATCAGTAACAGAAATACCCTGTGACAAAAACCTGGATTTGGTGCAGTGGTGGTTTCGTCTTTCATCAGGTTCCTCCAAGGCCGAGAAGTTGATGGGAATTTTCATCCATTCCTGTATATGAGGTTCTTTTGCTATACTGAAGACTTCGTCACCTTCGAAGTTTCGTTTGTGGATTCGTCCTGTAATACTTCCTTCGGGTGTGGGAGCGGTGATAGCTGAGTGCGATATCTTATTGCATCCAAAATATTATGCCTCGCGTGGTATTTCTATGCGATGAATAGGTGCTCCTGTGGCCGGTTGGATCGCTGGATGCGAGATATACTCCTGAAGCTTGCTTTCGTCTATCATTTCTTGCACAATTTTCTTCAGATCTCTGCACTATTCTGTGGTGTGGCTAAACAACTGATGGAACTCACAGAAGTCAGTTCGGTTCTTCGCTCATTCTGGCTGATGTCCTCTGTTCCATGGGTAAGTAATCTTGTATTTCCCATCGATCTTCTTAAGGATCTCGGATATGGGAGCATTTAGCTTCGTACAGACATGGTCTACAAATTTTATTTTCTTTTGTTGGGCTTGGTATCTCCCTTTCCATCCTCCACTCCGATGTTTATCGAACTGGGTAGGTCTGTTATTGGATCACCCTGCTCCTTGGGATGGTACCTGAGGGTTATGTGGTTCTACCAAATTTGCTCCTCTATTTGTTCCTTTTACCAATTTGTCATAAGTACCATCTTGGAGTTCTTCAAGGTGTTAGCACATGACTCGGTTGAACCCACTAAGCGTTGGTATGTCAAATTTGGTTGTCATATTTTAGTGAATCAAAACTCATGTTAAGATTCGCTTGATTATGTAATAGAGTCAACTCCGTATATGTTAGATTGAAAGTATTAAGATATGAGACATTACAAGTATTGCGAAGTCTTGAAGATGTGAAGAATCAAGAAGCTACAACGACAACAATCATCCTTCCACTTGAGGTTAGTGATATTTGACTTGAACTGTTTCATTCCCTAACTGATAGGATTCGGGGAGAACCCTATATGTAGTGACCGTAATCGCACGGTGTCCAACTAGTAGACAGAGGCAAGTACGGGTCGTTCTCACAAGGAACGGTGGAAATGCTGTAATCAATATCTCTAATAAATTAACCAACAATGATGTTTTTAGATATTTTGAATTAAGGATTTAAGAAAAAAAAAACGAAACAAAAAAAACGAAGATTAATAAAACACAATGAGAAGGAGTCTGTAACCAGGGTCTATGAATTCCACTACTATTTATAATTGTGCACCGAAATGAACTCTAATTCCAAATATGTGTTTATATCTTTGTTATATTGCACACCTACTATTGATATAATTTCCGATCATAAACTCGCACCTCCTAAGTATAGACCATCAAATTTCTAAGCATGACCTATCAAATTATAATGACAAGAGAATTATCGAAAACATAATTTATAGATTCACAATTATTATTTGCTTCGTTTAAGCATAACCCATCAAAAGAATCAATTTAAGCATGGATTATCAAATACTAACACATAAAATTGTAACCTACATGAATTAATGAACTTAGGCTATTATGTCGTACAAAGCCGGTGAGGCAACAACATGTATTCTTTGAAAAATCAATAAACCGTAATTATTGGATTTTGAAATTCAATTCATATAGCCTAATACCAAATTATTCAAAATCGATTCAAATGGTCTTAATGCTAGAAGTAGTTTTTTCCATAAAACCCTAGTTACAAAAAGATTAGAACATAGCAAAGGGTTTCTTAAAACCCATCAAAAATAATCACAAGAATGGAAAGATTAAACCAATATCGTGTTCGTAGTCTCTTGTTCTTGTGCTCTAGAACGCCTTCGCAACCGCCAACCTTCTCCTCCTCTTTGTCCGTCACCAACAGAGAGAAACCCAAAGATAATCCTCCCAAAAAAAAAAACCGCCTCCTAAAGAACTCCCTTGCTTTTATAGTGTGGGCAAGAGTCTTAAAATAAGACCTAGCAAATCCTTCCCAAAGCCCAATCCAGTACCCCATATATGAATGTGAAAACTACAGCCACACCCAGTTTTTAAATTTTTTCCACTGTGAAACCCACCGTCCAAAAAATTAAGGGCGCACCCATTTATTTAGAAAAAAATATTAGAAGTGTTGTAGGGCTTGTACCCCATGGATGTGCGGCCCAATATAGTATCTAGGGTTTACTTCCTACATGTATATATAGGATACTGATCTATGTAACCCACTGATGCTAATGAATGGAAATCCTTCTCTTCCCTGTCTCTCTATCTTTTCTTATGCTATATACTACAACACGTCATCAGCTTGAGCTCTAACCCTGTTGCTAATAATATTTTTTTTAGGTTGATCTTGTACATCCAAATCAATGAAAACAAAACCGCAAAAAAAAAAAAAACGCTATTGTTTATGGATCTCAATTTCTGTTTTCTTCTCTCAATCAAAGGAGTTAAGATGGAGAGATTTCATTTTTGTTGGGCGGGTCCTTAATGAATCACAGAATACGTAACCAGGAGCTCCATATAACATGATTTTGACCACCAGCTTGACTCTAAGGCAAAGGAGTTAATAAGAAAATACACCTTGGACATATCTACGAAGTGGGATGACATTCCGTGAATTGGAATCATCTGGGAAAAGAGGAGGAGTCCGTCGGCTCAGTTTCACAGAAGAAAATAGAGAAGAAGGAACGACATTCCAACTCGTCCCATCTAACCCGGCCGTTCCAACTCGCCCCTTTTAACTCGGCCGCTCCAACTCATCCCAGCTGACTCGGAAGATCATGTCCAGGGCTCCAGGCCACGTCGGTTCAATCCGGTCCTATTCCAGCTCTGTTATATATCCTCCTCTGTTGTGTTTTGGATTTTGGCTGTGCGTGAACAAGGGCGTTACAATTTTATGTATATGGAGTGGTAACCAATATTTGAGGTATGTGACTAACCAGTGTGTTCACATTCGATTTTTGTTGGGCTTATTAATTATTATTTTTAGAATATGCCTAGTTTTGTTTTCCCTCAAGATAAGTCCATATATTATCGGTCAATTTAAATTTTAGTTGTTGTTCTTGGTAATTAATAATTTTGGTCTTAATACTCTTTTGTTCTCTTGAATATACTATTGGATATATTTGAACAATATTTTTTGTACAATTGGTTATACCAACTTGATTCAAATGTATGTATTTGGTATTCAAAAGTACTTGAACACCATTATTGCATATTTGATATTTCCCAAAATTTGAAATGTTCTGTGAGATCCAATCCCATTGGCTCGACTATTAAGAGTCGGTATTTTTTAAAAGATACATTGCAAATAAAATCACATGTAATCCAATTTGTGGAAGAACTCACAAAAAGGTGATATGAGTAAGAAAATTTCCATTTCTCTACTTCATCAATGATATTAACGAAACTGGATATGTTGAAGTATGACTACAAGAGAACTACCTTTTCTACTCGACCTAAAGTAAGTGGTTGACATATGTAGTGTGATTCTCTTGGCCTATTGAGATAAAGAAATTTCTCAAATTAAGATAAATGTAGAAAAATTGAAAATGGAAAGAACCCCAAAGTAATAAGTTAGACGTAATGACTCATATAAATCATGTGAAAAGGGACATATATATCTTGAGAAAAAAAAATATTATTATTTTATTTTCCAGCAGTAATGACACCAAAGTATAGGTATCAATTGAACATGGGATCAGCTAAAATGTAATTCTAGCTCCCATCATAAATAAAAGAGTTGAAAATGCACCTGGTCATAGGTGTTGGTATATACAATATAATGTGTATGTGTAACAAGAACTTTGTCTGGCCAATTGACTATCTTATCGAGCGCAGCACTGCTCATTTTTTTTTTCAAGATAGAACAAAGACGTAGCAAAATCTCTAGATGTACCAAGAGATAATCACACCTTGTTGAATTCCCAAGTAACCCGTGCAAATGGATATCATGTGGAACATCAAAATGATGAGAATGTAATTAATTGCATCTTTTATAGTAACTAAAGTATTTGGAAGGAAACATACTTTAGAGAGACTAATGAGTCAATTTAGTGAAATGTAAATCACTATAATATTAATTTGGAATATTGAACCCATATTGATTCCAACGATGAAATGTTAGAAATTGACTCACACGGGCTTTGGGCATAACCATAAAGAAACTTTGGTTGTGACATGATGATCGTTTTGAAAGGACTCATGCGAACATCACTTTATTTGAGTAACAAAAATGGGAACAATATTGACAGAATGCGAAGTAATGACATATCTTTCAATAAGTGTTTTCTAAAGTACTAGATGCACAACCCCCTCCTCCCTAACATTATGCTTTTAAGTAAGAGAGCATATCACTCATTTTTTACAAAGTCTTCAGTAAAACATGATCGAGACCATCCTAAGATGCAAATGGTAAAAATTCCATATTACAAAGAAAACAAGGTGAACTTTAGAAAAATATTCATGCAGAATGCGGACCATTAAAGTGACTGATGGATCTGGTGAAGTTTTGACATTTTGGACTAGTTATAGTTCCCAAGAAATTTGCTTTTGAAAACTCCTAGCACATATTACACAATGCAAAGTGCAAAGGCTAACCACCCTTGTTAATGCTAGAGAAGTTACATCAAAAAGGACTTGATGAATATTGCATGTTTAATAGGATCAATGCAGAGCATCTTATACCCAATGGTCTCGCAAAGGCTACCATCAAAGGTTACATATGGTGCCTAAGGAATAGGTTATGCATACCAACCTATCTTTTATTGCTTTGGGGATATGCAATATTACACGCATCTTACTTAATTCGTTTTTAGAACCCAATATTAGTCAACCTTTTCTGCGTACCAGTTGGTAACTGGATTTAAGCCTGACATTCGTGTTCTTACGCATTTTTGGTTGCACTATATATGTGCCATTACGACTCCACATCGTACTATGATGGGTCTCCAAAACTATTAAGTAGTTATGTTGGAAATGAGTTCCCAACAGTTATCCGCATTTTTGAAACCTTTGGCAGGAAAATATCTTACCGCTAGATTTGCGGGTTGTCATTTTAATGATACATTCTTCCCGTCATTAGGGGGAGATAAGAAAAACTATATTCTAAGGGAACGATAGGAATTGTCGTGGTGTGTTCCCACTATGTCTCATGTTGATTCTTCTACTCCACAAATGTAAATGTGAAGTGACAAAGAATAATCGATTTTCAGAATGTACACTGATGTCGCTAAAGTGACAAGATCACACATACCAGCTGCAAATATTCCTGCAAGATTAGAAATCCTCAGTATGGGGTACACCATAGACTAAGGTGTTGCAACTACACTTGGTGGAAGTGTAGTTAAGGCCGTGGCTCCATAAAGAAAGATGGAGACTCCACTAAGTTCGATTAATACTCACCTAGAAAGGAAGTATATGAGTAAGGCACAACCTAATTTGTATCATCAATGAAATCATCTCATTTATTGTCTCTGACTATGTCCATGAATCAATACCGGAGGACGCTCCGAAGTTTTAAATGACTCTAGAGAACAATGAAATCATGACGGATTATGAGAATGCACATGAGTCAATGGAAGGATCATGCATGCATAGTGATGATATAATCCATAATTAGTTGCTCCATAAGTAGAGCACAATGAGATCGAACCATGCTTTATTTTGATTAATTTCAAATAAATAGCATATTTGGCCTACACAATCCAGGTAGAACTTAGTTCTTTGGCAAATATACGGGTATTTGGTGTGGTAGTGCTAACCAACCAAGTGTAAAGCCTATTGGACATACATAATAAATTTGTCATAAAGCATAATGAGAAGAAAGTAGTCTTAAAGTACAAAGACTCGCCTTGTGGCGCGAGGTTTCTCACAAAGCCCTGGAATTGTTCTCTTGTAATGAACGTTATTTAGTTCCTCTACTTAGTTAGCTTGGTAATTTCAAAAGGACTTGAAATGCGGAATATGTATGTGGTTGTTACGTATCTCTGAAAGAATCAAGAGATAGAAGATATTTACAAAAGTTCTTGATAGACTTTTGTTTCCCAAATAAAATGACTCTAAACCACAGAGTGCATTTACAGTTAGATAGAACGCTCACTTATAGATTCAAACAATCCGGCGGATGTGGTATACCCGTCTAAGTGGCTATTTGATTTGGAGGGGATAGACAAGTAAGTTATTTTTCCTTGCGTGTTCATAAGAAAGTTCCTGATTTGGAATTGTATCTATTTATGTCGATGGTACAGACATGATGGGTACTCTTGTTGTAATAAGAGACCTTAAAATCTATTTAAAAATGCGAATTTGAGATGAAAAATCTAGGGAAAGCTCGACCGAGTATTGAGCTTGTGGGATATTATTCCACCAGTTTGCATATGTCTAAAGTTGTCAGGAAATTTAACAAATACATGCATCATGATAGCACTCCCATGATTAGTCGAGGTTCAAATGTAAGTAAGTAACCATTTCGTCCGAAGGAATATGACGAAGATGTGTTGGGAGATGAAATTCCCATATCTAAGTACAATAGACACATTTTTGTACCTAGTATAATAATGTACTCGATAAATTTTGCATCCTAAAGGAACTTGTTAGCTAGATATAGCTCAGCGCCAACACAGTGTCATTGGAATGGTATAGTGAATGTAATCATGTACTTAAAAGTAACCATTGACATAAATTTGTTTTATCCCTGCAAAGACATTAAAAGGAATGCTAATGAAAGTGCAATCCAAAAGTTGTTGATTATGAAGGAACAATAATCTCTTATCCAACGAAAGTAATCAGAGGGAGATATGGTAGATTATTTTCTTAGTCATTACCAATATTCAGTTTCGAAAAATACATGACTAAAGGAACTGTCTGGAATAACTCTGAAAGTAATCAGGGGGAGATGCCGACATCAGGGGGAGGATCTAAGGATATGATGTCGACATATTTTACTTCGAAATTGAAGTTGTGTTATACTCTTTTTCCCTTCGATCGAGAATAGTTTTTCCCAAAGGGTTTTGTCTCTCGACAAGGTTTTTAGCGAGACAATACTAAAAACATCAAGTATGTTGAACGTTGAAGACATAAAGATCGCCGTTGATATTACTGAAAATATCTGGACCAGAGAAATGAAATGCGATATTCTGTTAAGCAACATAACTTCCAGAATCAACAACATTGTCTTATAAACATTCAAGTCACCAAAGTAAAGTGTGATAAACCCCTTCTGACTACATTAGACTAACGAAAATTATCTGACATCAGGGGGAGCATCTAATGGTGTGTTGAACTCTTTTCCTTCATCGAGGTTTCTTTTTCCCACATGGTTTTGTTACTCGGCAAGGTTTTTAATGAGACAACAACAAACACCGGGAACGTAATTTCCCATCTAAGGCTATTGTCTTTCCCACGAGGATTTTCTGCCTTAAGAGTTGTGAAGCAACTACTCAACTTCAACAGAGCAAAGTGATCATCTGCAATGGATCACCTTTACCTGCATCTGTCATGTTGTACTCTTTTCCCTTTGTCAAGGTTTTATCCCACTGGGTTTTCCTTATCTAGGTTTTAAGGAGGCAACACATTCCAGTTCAACTATGTTCTGAGTTTGCTTATTATTGTACTCTTTTTCTTTAGTTCAGGTTTTGTCCCTTTGGGTTTTTCTGACGAAGTTTTAACGAGGCAATTAACTTGGACTCGTCGATCTTTGAAGATCGTATTGCATGTGATGAACTACATATAAAGTACGAGACAACATGTGAAGTACTACATGTAAAGGATTTTACCAAGGTTTTACCCCACTGGGTTTTTCCTTATTGTCAAAGTTTTCATGAGGAGATTGATTTCAGCACAAGTCATCAAGAAGAGGACGACATTTGAAGACTTACATTCGAAACATTATACATGAAGCACTACAAATAGAGTTCTACTGGACCGCACAAGGGGGAGTGTTGTAGGGCTTGTACCCCATGGATGTGCGGCCCAATATAGTATCTAGGGTTTACTTCCTACATGTATATATAGGATACTGATCTATGTAACCCACTGATGCTAATGAATGGAAATCCTTCTCTTCCCTGTCTCTCTATCTTTTCTTATGCTATATACTACAACAAGAAGAACCATTTTTTCCAATTAGAAAAAGATACGGGGAGAGGCGAGAATAAAAGAAGAAGATGTAGATTTTGTTTCAAAATGAGATTCTCTCAAGTTCCATCAATTACAACTTTTGATTCTCATCAATTTTTCTCTTCTTCGTTCAATTCAGTTCTGTCTGATTCCACTTTTTTTTTTTAGGTTTTAGTTTTGAATTGGAATTTTCGATTTCAGGCTTTAGATGTCAATTATGATTGGAGAAATTTTGAAGAAGCAACATCAAAAGAATTGATCATATAGTCTTCCAAAGGTGAATAAGGATCTTGTTTGAGCGACAGTTGATACGAGTGTGTGATTCAGATAGAATTTTGGTCGTAGTTGAAATTATAGGAAATGGGTTTTGTTTGAGCTTTACTCCGAGAACATGAAGATGATTATGTGAGATGGTGTTGTTGTTAGTAAGGAGAAGTACAAACTGGCGATGGTGGATGAACTGATGGTTGTCTGGGCTGGTGTTCAAAGCATAGTGTATGGCAAAGAGGTACAGTGCC
Organism: Papaver bracteatum; assembly: GCA_023529315.1. Classification (NCBI taxonomy): domain Eukaryota; kingdom Viridiplantae; phylum Streptophyta; class Magnoliopsida; order Ranunculales; family Papaveraceae; genus Papaver; species Papaver bracteatum. Next base: position 232,458 of record JAJJWX010004821.1, read on the forward strand.
TCCATATTTCAGTCTAGAGTGCTTTGAGATGGTGATGGAAATTACTTGGAAGGTCTCGGCTGGGGAATGGAGCATATATAACAGTGGTGTGGCTGTTGATTACACAGAGCGATGGAAGTTTTGAAATTTAAAATTGGTTGATTACTGGCAATGATGCTCGGTGATGGAAGACAAGGGTACCTATTGCTGTGGAGTTGAATTCAAGAATGGAAGGTGCAAGAATAGAATGAATTAATGATGTTGTTTTGGGAGGAGCTGGTGATTACTATTTAGTACTGGTGGAATACACCCAGAAAGTGTTAACGTACAAAAGTGCTCCTCCAACACAACTTTGTTGTTTAGCTTTTCTTTTACGAAGACATATGTGTCTTCCAATCAAACGTAGCACGAGCAGTTTTTTTTCCTTCATTTCTCTTGTTTTTCATTTTTCATTTCCTTTTTCCCTATTCTGTTTTCATTTTTTCTATGTATTCTTTTCATCCTCTGAACTTCTTAGACTCCATGTGTTCTCGTTTCTTTTGATTCATGTGTCGGAATTGCGACGCCCATTTTCGATAGAACGAGCATTGATACCATGTTCATTTTTGTAAGAAACTTGATTCTCAATAATATTGCATAAGTAGTGTGGAGATGTATGAGCCGGTTTTAAAGTTGCCCAGAAAGAGCCCCTACTAGATAGTGGTGGAGCAAGAGTAGTTTTCTTTGTAAACTATACTTGGTGTTGGTGTTGTTCATAATGGTTGAATATATGTTATACAGCTATAAAAACGGTTGCATGACATGTTATGCATCTACAAAATTTGTTCCATAACTTGTTATGCAGCCCGAAAATGGCTGCATGACACGTTATACAACAATATTTTTGTTAGGATAGAAACCAAAAAAAAAAAAAAAGGTTGCATAACTTGTCATGCACCTACAATAATAGTTGAATAACTTGTTATGCAGTCCAGAAAATGGTTGCATAACACGTTACGCAACAACTTTTTTGTTACTATTGAAACTAGCAAAAACAAAGACTGCATAAATTGTCACACACCTACAATTATATCTGCATAACATGTTATGCAGTCGCGAAAATGCATCCGAAAATATGGCTGCATAATCTATTATGCATCGAGAAAATAGATGCATAATGCATTATGCATCAATTTTTTATTTACGCACTAATACAATTGCTAAATAACTTGTTATAGATGCATAACTTTGTTATGCAGATGCATAATTTGTTATACAGTGGAGAAAATGGCTGCATAATTCGTTATGCGTCTGCAGAATGTGTTATGCATCTTTTTTGGTGGCTGCATAATAGTTATGTATCAAGTTTTCGAAAAAAATTCCTAATATGATGATCACCTCCGATTTTTTCGTGAATTTTTATTTTTGATATTCTTGTTTGTACTCGTTGCGTAGCTCTCTTAAAAAGATTTCCAACGATATAAAATTTGTAAAATTCCAAGGCGCGGATTTTTAGATATGTTTTATCCAAATTGCGTTTCCAATTATACCCCTGATGCATAACCTGTCATGCGGATGCATAATCTATCATGCATACATTTTTAATAATTTCATATAATTATGGGTGTCACGGAAATAATTATGGATGTCACAGTACTTAAAATTAATTGTGGGCCTGACAATGAGAATATTTTTTTTTTTGGGCTTGCCCCTAATTTTCCCTATACGAATACAGCCATGGATGGCATAACTCAGGACTAACTCCAGTTCACCATCAGCCAAACTCCAACTCGATCCACTGTTGTCCATGCCTCGAGACAAAACTCCAGACCAAATTATCACGAACTGATGCTCCTGATGTTTCGTACCGAGAGCTCAAACTCCGTTGGCAAAGAGATAAAGAAGAGAACGAAAATTAGCATCATCCTTCTTTCCCTGTATTTCACACTTGAGCCAACAGCTGGACCAAGCTTTGCCTTCTTCTCAATGCCCATATAAACACGTAAAACACCACCAATTCAGCCAAGTTCATTTTCTTTGTTGTTATAGGAACTCGAAATCACCACTGTGTTTTTCCTCCACCGGTAACAACAGATAACTCAACAACAACTCCTTTTATCTAACAACGGAACACTAACTTGGTTTTGCTGCCAATACATTCTTCTCAAACTCAGGCCACGACACCGACCGTACTTAGTTCAACCGACACATAACTCCACTGGTTTCCTGCTCCTTTGCCTTCGTTTCACACACACTGCTCTTGCCTGCAACTGTCCTTGCAGTTCTCGTCCATGCTCTCCTTCAACTCGATAATATCCCATAGACCACTCTTCTCGACTGCACTATCGAAACAGCCTCATGATACTTCCGCCATTTCTCATGCATCTTCTTAATGTAACAATCAACAGTACCCAGGTCTTGCCATTCGAAGTCAACAGCAAAACCCCTTTTTAACGTCTTCTCCCATCGATCGGCAGTGGTGACCATCTCCATTCACCGACAGCATTTGATTCATCCATTAAAATCAATCAATACCACTCGAGCACAAACCCATCATTCACCGTTCAGTTTACAGCCAAAACTCGTTCTCAATAATCCCCACTACCAAAACCAGTTTGAGAAAACAAAATCCATCGAACCAACAGATCATGGCCCTCTTCTCATTTCCAACAAGCATTGAACCTTCGTGCCTTAACGTCATTGATCCAGCCACTTTGTAAACCCGGTCTCTCTGAGCACAGTAAACTGAGATGAGAAGAGTTGGTTCAACTGAAATCAACCCGCTGGCTAGATAATTTGGGTGCTTCCATCTCCCTACATGGCTTTGTAAGATAAAAATTAACACACACATCTCATTCGAAGCTCAATTTCATATTCACTGTAGTTGAACATCTTAGATCCTCACAGCCACCAGCTAATAAGATCAGACCATCACTTTTTCCTTGTCTCAATGCAAACAATCAATAACCCATTTCAGTTCACATCCAACCCCCAACACACCATCGTACATATTACCAAGGAATCACCAGGTAGGCTTTGAGAAAGAGAATGAATGACTTGCGTCATAAACCTATAAACCACAGATGCAAATGTGGTCATGATATGGGCACGTCCCACTTATTTGTTTAGTCTCACTAGTGGGCTTCACCTACTTAACAGACAAAGACAGTTCTCTGGCCATGAGAATTATTTAGGGATGGGAATCATGGGACTAAATGAATAGTCACTGATGCTTGCTTGGAGTCTAGTCTCACTGCCTGAGGTGCGGTGAGTCAGAAATAATGCTCAATCTTCCCATTTAGCCGTTTATCATTCTCGATCATGGAATTCGCTCGTACTTTCTACAAAAGCATTAAAATGGTATTATTAGAGAGAATATCGAGTCCTAGCTAATATAAATATGGGTATAAAATGTAGCACTTACGTGCTTATCAACACCGCCACACTTATATTTTGCTAGTCCTCGAGCAAAACAGAAAATTGACCCGCTCCACAGCTGGTCATAAAATAAGAGAGAGAGAGAGAGAGAAAAAGACCCGCTACACAGCTGGTCGTATCTTTTTTTTTCTTATTATTTTTTTAGACCCGCTATACAGCTGCTCATGATAAATACCATACACAAGACCCGCTACACAACTGGTCATAACCCTAAAAATCATAATGATAATAATTAAAAAAATTTAAGACCTGCTACATAGTTGATCATCTTTTTTTTTTAAGAGACCCGCTATACAGCTGGTCATAATATTCAAAAACAATTTTAATCACAATTCCTAACGACAGTGCCATCAAATTCTATCAGCGAGAAAGTTATACGAATCTAAAATATTGATTCACAAAGATTACATGGCTCTTCTAAGCATAACCCATCAAAGATATTAATCCAAGCATGGAATTTTCAAAACCGGTGAAGCAACAACTTGTTTTTTCAATTAATCAATAAATAAAATCAAGAATTAATCATATTCAATTCATAATAATCTATTGCTAGATTTTATTCAATTTATTCAAAATAGCCTAAAACTCCATATGGTTTCAACATAAACCCTAGTTACAATAGAACTAGCAATCCATGGCTTTCACAAAAGCCATAAAAATAATAAAGAGAATCATAAGCTCAACAAACCGGAATCGACGATGGAACGTGAAAACCATTCTTTGGCGTCTGTAGTTGCGCCTCCAAACTGGCCGCCGTCGATCCCCAAAAGAAAACTCCCATCTTTTGTCTGTCTCTGTTCTGTTTAGAGAAAGTCTTATGGTGGAATCCATCCATCTTCCATCTTCCACGCCACCTCAGCACTTGGAACTGTGGATGGAAGTGCAAGTGTAATGGTGGAACACAGAAAACGCTAATACGAATAGCGTAAAACGCTACTAATAATAGCGCTGAAAAACGCTATTAATAATAGCGCTTGACTCAAGTCAACGGTAAAAACGCTATTGTTAATGGCGCTTAACGCTATTGTTATTGGCGTTTAATGCCATTCTTAATGGCACTGAACACCATTATTAATAGCGCAAAATGATATAGTTAATAGCACTTGTTAAATTCTTTATCCAGAACACCATCGACCCTTCTCTTCCGCAGTTCATCTTCTTCCCCAGTTCGTGGAAAAAAAAAAAAAAAAAAAAAAAAACCTAATACTTCTTCTTCCCCTGTTCTCTGATGATGGTTCAAATCAGTGAAATTGGTTCAAAGGTTTTTTTATTGCAATATAAGGAATCTAAGCATACTTCAATTTCTGAATTTGATTGAGAGTCCAAAGAAAGGTTAGTTGAAATGTAATTTTGAGTTTATATTATGATTTGTTGAAAATTTAGGGTTTAGAAGATATGATTGTTGATTGTATGCTTGATACTCGATTGTATGATGAATGATTACAATTTTGATTCTAACAATGACGAATTTGACATGTAATTTAGGGTTTTAGATGATAACATTATGTAATTTAGGGTTTTAGTCTTTTAGATGACGAACATTGTGAAATTGCCATGAGATAATGAATGTGGATCTTGTGTATAAGTTGCAGAAGTGAGCTTTGACGATTTTACATTGTTAGTTATGTGTGATGTGAATTCTAAGTTTTTGGGCTATACTTTGTTGCTTGTATTTTAATGTGGTATGTGTTTCCTGATACATTCTTTACTTTATGTAAACAATTTAAGTGCATTGTGTGACTATAATGTTTTTATTTGATGATTTTGTATAGATTATGGATGTGTATATGATCTTGAGTTCAAAAGAATCGGATGAGAAACATATATCTAAAAGTATAGACCCATTTGATACACAACATGATATCACGTTTAGAAGTAATCCATAAGACCTTGAGGGTTTACATAAACGTGTGGTGGTTCATGAAAGTGCTAGTCAAGTTCTTGAAAATTCCGGCCTTGCTAGATTTTTTGAAATTAGAATTAAGAGAGTTGATCAATAACTAGCTTATGCAATCATAGAGAGGTGGTGGTATAGCATCAATTCGTTTCATTTCCCAAACTTCGAAATTGGTTTCACTCCTTTAGACTTTGTTCACTTAACCAGAATTCCTATTGGAAATGGTCGTAGAAGATTGGAACATGCCGCTACAAGTAAATGGAAAAGTAAAGAAAATCAACATCTAGAGAATACCTACTTTGGACCTATGCATGGGTTTGCACACTACAACAAGCACTCACCTGATTTTCCTATTAGTTGACTCGCAAACTATATCAAGGACAATCCAATTAATGATGAAAATTGGGAGATTGTGACTCGATACTTCTTATTATGGGTTATTTCAAAAGTTTTATTGGCGCATTCCACTACACGAGCAAGCAAAGGTTGGATATTTTCCTTGCGTCACTTGAATGCGATTAGTAATTATGATTGGGGTTCGGCTTGTTTTAGTCACTTGTATAGTAGCATGAGTGCGGTTGTTAGAGGTGGAAAAAACATGTGTGGAATGGCAATGGTTTTAGAATATTGGTTTTACATATATTTTCGTACTTTGACGCCTTTTATCAAAGAAGGTGTACCGACTGATGTATGGCCTGCAATTACGATATTTAAGAAAGATAGTCTAGTGAAGTTGCAAAAGGGTACTTCCAAACTCTCTCTTCATACATCTCGCCAACAAATTGAGTTGAGGACAATTGTTGGAATGCAATGGAAACCATGGTCTACTAGTATGTACATAGATCATCTTGATATAGTGCATGCTCGTGAATATCTCCAATCAAAGAGTGGCTTTCTATAATCCGGAAAGCGATACTAGTATCATGTATCTTGATGAACGGTTTTTGAGGAAAACAAGGGGATTCATAACAATTCCAAGAAGTCCACGTGAATGTTTGGAAGGCCTTGCTGCCCCCCCCCCCCCCCATGATCCTATTCATGTGGTTGAAGGAAGAGACTATAAGCATGTTGATGAGAGCATGTATGTGCGGTTGTGAAAGATACAATCTATTGGATTTTTTCTCCCTGAAATATATCGTCAAGAAAACAGAGATGAAGTTGGAGCTGCAAGTACTCAAGATCCGATATTTCTGGTGAATCAGGTCCCCCCAATACATCCATAAAGGTATAAGTATGACAACATCTAACAAGCTTCACCTGAATTTCCAAGGGTTTATTTCTGTACCGTACGTTCAGACAGTGAATGCAACCGTGTTGAAGTAACTTTGCAAGCACCCGATCCTCCTCCATTTACGTATGATGTTAATTGGGGAACAAGGCTTAGTAATTTTTGGTTTTAACTCCTTCAATTTTTTTTTCCATATTATTATGATTTTGAACACATTAGAAGTAACTTAATATAATTGCTATCTTGATGTTTTTTTTCAGGAGAAATGGAAAGATCTTGCGCATAGGTCGGCTATGTTAAATTTTGCAAAGGACCAGCATTGGTTTGAAATAGATCGTTCACATGCTCTTGGGCAATCAAAATACGGAAGGGAAGGAACATCAACCCAATCATGTTATGATCTTGGAGAAAACTGGTTCAGCCGTAAAATACCAGCCACAAGTCATGATTCCGCAGTAGATGATACACAAACTGATTATGTTCCACAGTTACAACAAGACGAAGTAATTCCACAGTCACAATTAACCCAATTTGTGAATAGTGGTGGGGCTGTTTATAATATAGATGACATGTCTAGGATTTTGGGATTAGAACCAACTGATTCGGGAACATAGAATGTCTTCTCTTTAACGAAATGGATGGTTTTAATGTAGAAAAACGAATAGTATTTTCTTTTGTATGAATTCAAAAAACTTGAATGTGTTTTCTTTAATATTCTCTTTTGAATGAATGTCTTTTCATGAGAAAAAACCTACCATGATCTTAGAATCCGTGGCATCATATGATCATGGTTTTGGCATGGTTTCTTTGGAACGCTAGTGTCGAACAACAACTTGAACGTCTTGGTTCAATCTCCTCTTTTTGATAAGATGGTTAATGGTTTAACAGCTCCTTGTAATTACCACATCAAAGGCCACAACTACGACAAGGGTTACTACTTGGCGGATAATATACATCCACGATTGTCTTGTATTGTGTAGTCATTCAAAATTCTTCTTCCAAATCGGCCAGCTAATACATTGTTCAATAGATACCAACAAGCGAAGAGAAAGGATGTTGAAAGGGCTTTTGGAACTCTCCAAAATAAGTTCCAAATAACAAAAAAAGCCAGCATTTTACTGGGATAGGGATAATATAAACTTTATTATCAATGCTTGTTTGATTTTGCAAATCCGCAATGATCTTGTTCAACACATTTGGATACGACATGGACTAGGTCTCAAAGATGGTGAAATGCCACCAGAATCTCCCCCTCCACTACTAGATGACCTTGATGGTTCGGATGGTGAATTCGATCCTACCGATGTTTACCCACCAGAACAGCTTTATTCTTTTTTCGTAAAATTTCAAAGGACATATTTAGTCTTTTTTCGCAAGGTTTTGAATGAACTTTAAGTATGTAAGCAACTTGGTTGCAATCCTATGATTTCTATATTTTAAAATTAAGAAACATTAAGACCTTCCTTGTTTTCATTGTTTATGGTTTTCATTGTTTCCAAAAGAGAAGGAAAAAAAAAACTAAGTGTGGAACTTGAGGAATTGGTTTAGCTTCTGGATGTTTTTCAAGAAAAGCGCTAATAAGATAGCGCCAAACGCTATTAAGAATTGCGTTTCTTTTCTAACCAGTCGATCTTTAACGGCTTCTTCTAGTCAACGACTCACAAATAAACGCCATTAACAATAGCTTTTCAACGGCTACTTTTTTGAATTCGAAATTTTCCCTATAAATTGATCACTTGTCAGCTCAGACCAAAACCTTTCAATCTTTAGATTTTTTTATCTATCTTCTTAAAATTCATTGCAATTCATTGCAAAACCTTTCAAACTCTAGACTTTTTTTTAACCATGGCAAAATATGCTACATCCGAAGATGTTGAAATCACCAAGTCTTGGATAAGCATTACACTTGATGGTGTTGCCGGAGTTAATCAAAACTCAAACCAGTTTTGGGACCGGGTATTCGATACCTATGTAAGCAGCTTTGGGAATAAGTATGATAGGACTGTTCATAAGTTGCATAATAGATTTGCTACCTTGAAAAAAGATGTCAAAAAGTGGGTTGGTATCTTAAGAAATTTGCATCGAAACAATGCAAGCGGATGTGGAATTGATGATCTTGTAAGTTTTATTAAGATTTATTAATGTATATAATTTTATTTTATTGAAGGATTTCTAACTTGGGTTTTTATTTATTTTTTGTAGGAGAGTAAAGCTAGATTGGAATATAGTAAAATTATCAAGGGAAAACCTTTTAGAAATTAAGAGGTGTACAAACTTTTCAAAGCCCATGTTCTCGGATTCAATCCCGAAGAAGTTGATCCTACCCAAAATGAGGAAGATGAATTAGAGGCTCCTAGTGTTAATGCTTCAACAAGTAGTGCTCAGGAAAGAAGCGACCCAAGATGGCATGAATAGGATGGCCCTCGTCGACCAACGGGAAAAACAAATCAACAAAGGGAAGCTTCGGAGCTATCGGCCATCAACGACGGAACCGACCGTATTTTGAAACATTTTAGTGAAGAGAATGTACAGAAGATGGTAAGGTTGGATGGAAAAGAAGAATATTTATTAACCTTTGCAGAGATAAAGAAGAAATCCTTGGATTTAGCTTTGGAGAAACATGAACTCGAAGTGTTGGATGTGGTGGTTGAGACCTTGCCAGAATGGAAGAAGCAATTTATGTTGGATAAACAAAATAAGATTTTGGAAAAACATGGTTATACTCCTAGAACACTTGGTTATGGTTATCCTAACACTAGCAATGTTCGTCATTTCAATATATGAAACCATGTAGCTTATGGAACTTGTAGGACCAGAATATCGCTATGGTATTATTCTTGCGGTATTAACAACACCCCTGCGATATTGACAGCGACATCTTTGCGAGCTCTTCAACAATACTTCGTGAGTGTCACAGAATAATTCAAAGAATGACGTAATAGCTGACGAATGAAGAAAAACGAGAAGAGCGTGATTGTTCTGCGATGGATAAAACGCTTGCGAGAATGGACATTATAACTACCGCGAGAACATCGCGAGCCATATCCTAAATTAAAGGACAACTTAGCTGTCATCCACTATGTAATTACCCTATATAAAGAGATCTAGTAGATTTAGAAAAGGATGATGTATTTTTTGAGTGTTGAGAAAGTCTTGAGGAGACCGAAAATTTAAGAGAGAGGTTGTATTCTTGATCTTCTTCCATTACTTGTAAATATTTATGAGAAACAAATAATAAAGTGTTGTTTTAATCATCAAATATGTGTTAATCACGGTAAGATCTTATCAAGGGTGTAGTGTAGGATTTCCTGCAACTATATTTTGGCGCCCGAAACAGGGATTGAAAGTTGAAAATTATAAGAAAAAGCAAGATAAAAGATCAATATTAGAGTTAAGAAGATGATTGAACAAATTGGTGAAGCAGTTGAAGAAAAAATTGAAGCAAAGGAAGATTACAGGAATTTGGAGTGCAATACGATAACAAAAACAATGATTAATCAATTCCATGAAAATATTAGAGGAAAGATTCATAAACGAGATTTTGAAGGAAAAAGAATTATGATAGTGGAGAAAATATCACCTCTGAAAGATTAGGAAAAGCAAGAAATCACATTCACAGCAGCAAAAATACCAAAAGAAAAATTGGATCATACATTTCCATTGGTAATCACGGTATCTACTATGCGAGTGAAGAAGAAGAAATCAACAAGATCTGCAGAAGAATGGGCTATGAATAGAACTTTGGTGGACACAGGAAGTTCTGTAGATATTATATTCTATCATACATTTAAGAAGATGGGATATATGGATGAAGAGATGTCTTGTTCAAATTATCACATTCATGGTTTTGGAAAATCTATAACAAAACCTAAAGGCGAAGTAATGGAACGCATTCCGCTAGGAGATATGGAGGCACCATATAACATGATATTGGGGAGACCATGGATACACGCAATCAAAGTTGTAGCATCAACATTACATAAATGCATCAAATTTCCTATGCCTAGTGGAATTGGAGAAATTAGAGGAGATATTGATCTCGCGAAACTGTGTTATCGAATTGAAGTGACAAACTATGAAGAGCGTCCAAAATTGCGAAAAGCTCGCAGAAAATTGGCAAAAGAGGCAAAGAAGGAAGAAGAATTTAAAGTTTACGTGATAAGAGCAAGAGAAGGAAAAGGAATACCCAGCGAGATCTCGCAAGAAGATGATGAGCCCGCGAGAGTCATGGAAACACCAACGCCAATGGAAGAACCTAAGGCCAGCTACACCGCAGCAGAACCAACAAAGGAAGTAAATGTTGGAAGTGAAGAAGAACCTAAAATGCTGAAAATTGGAACTAAGATGGGTGCAGATGAAGAAGAACAAACCATAAATCTCTTGCAAGAATATAAGGATATTTTCGCGTGGAGTATGGATAAAATTCCTAGAATACATCCATCAGTTGCATGTCATAAGTTAGAGATTAACAAAGATGTGAGACCATTCAAGCAAAGGATAAGGAAAATCGCGACAACTTATCACTCACAAATAGAAGAAGAATTACAGAAGATGCTTGATGCAGTAATTATAAGGAAAGCAAAATACCCGGAATGGATTGCAAATATGGTAGTGGTTCCAAAGAAGAATAAAGGGATAAGAATTTGCATAGATTTTACTGACTTAAACAAATCTTGTCCTAAAGATAACTTTCCATTACCATATATTCCTCAAATAGTCGAATCAGCAGCAGGAAATGATAGAATATCTTCATTGGATGGATATAATTAGATCCCTCTTGCTGAAGAATATCAAGAGCACACTGCATTTTTTTCTCCAAGAGGATTATATTGCTACAAAAAAATTCCATTTGGGTTACGAAATGCTGGTGCAACGTATCAAAGAATGGTGGAGAAGGTGTTCGCAAAGTGGATACACAAAACATTAGAGGTGTACGTAGATGACATCTTAATAAAGAGTAAAGAAACTAAGAACCATGTGCAATATTTGAAGGAGATTTTTGATCAAATGAGACTCTTTAACATCAAGGTGAATCCTGAGAAATGTATTTTTGGAGTAGCATCAGGGAATTTTTTAGGTTATATCGTATCAAAAGAAGGAATTCAAGTTGATCCAGAGAAAGTACAGGCAATTCGCGATATGCCAACGCCGGCAACAGTGAAAGATGTACAGAAGTTGAATGGGCTCTTAGCATCGCTAGGAAGATTTATATCGCGATCTTCAGATAAATGCAAGCATTTTTTCAATATACTCAGGAAGGGTACAAAATTCAAGTGGATAGATGAATGTGAGAAGGATTTTCAAGGAGTTAAAGAATATCTAATGAACATATCTATTTTATAGAAAGCGGAGCCGGGAGAATAATTATTGATTTATCTTGCGACAACATCGCACGCCTTAAGTGCAGTGTTATTGCGAAGAGATACAGGGGTAGAAAAACCAATTTACTACATCAGCAAAACGTTTAATTCTGCAGAGAAAAATTATTCAAAAATTGAGAAGCTAATTCTGGCATTGGTTTATGCAACCTATAAACTTCGCATATATTTTCAAGCACATAAAATAAAGGTGTTAACAAAGGTGCCCATTGAATCAGTAATGAAGAACTCAAAAAGATCAGGCAGAGTTGAGAGATGGAATGCACAAGTAGGGCACTTTGAAATCAAATATGAAGTCATATCCTCACCAAAATCACAAGTTATGCCAGATTTTATAGCAGAATTCCCTCTAGAAGATGATGAAGCTGTGGAAGAAATGATGGACATAGAAGAAGAACATGGAGACCCAAAAGATCTATTAAAGGAACCCAACATGTGGGAAATATTGGTGGATGGATCATCAAATGGGGAAGGAAATGGAATTGGAGTGGTCTTTATCTCGCCAGAAGGAAAAAAAATGGCTTTATCATTTCGTTTGGATTTCACATCCACTAATAATGAGATAGAATATAAAGCTGTGGTGCATGCTCTAAAGTTCGCCATAGAGATGAAGTTGGAGAACACAAGGATTACCATTGACTCGCAATTGGTTATTCGCCAGATAAAAGAAGAATACACAATGAATGAACCATCTCTGAAGAAATACAAGAAACTTGTTGAAGAATTGTCTGCGAGAATTCCAAAAATAAAATGGAGACATATATCAAGAAAAGATAATAGACTCGCAGATGCTTTTGCGTTCATATCAAGTATGATAACAAACCCAGCTGCGAGATGCATAAGAATTCAGACACTTGTATCACCTTCAATTAATAAAGAAAAGGAAGAAAAGGCGGATGCAATGATAATAGAAAATGACACAGAAGAATCAGCCACCGACATTATCGTAGATTGGAGAGCATAACTTCACGTATACTTGGCGACAGACGAAACACCAAGAAATAGTTTGGAGGCGCACAAATTAAAAAGCCGTGCAACAAATTATGAATTAAGGGATGGGGTATTGTATCGAAAATCTTTTAATGGGCCATTACTTAGATGTTTGACACGGGAAGAAGGAGAAAAAATGTTAAAAATGTTGCATAGCGGTGATGCTGGTAATCATAGCGGAGGAAGATATTTGGCTTATAGAACAAAAATGTAAGGCTATTATTGGGCGTATATGCATGAAGATGCAAAACAATTATCAAAACGTTGTGAATATTTCCAGCGATATGGAAAGAGGATACATGCACCAGGGGCACCATTATCATCTTCAAAAAGTGTGTGGCCTTTTGGAAAATGGGGCTTAGATATTGTGGGACCCTTTGTGCCAGGTTCAGGGTAGAAGAGATACTTATTGTCGCGACAGATTACATACAAAATGGGCAGAAGTAAAAGCAGTACAACACATTCGCGATAAGGATATATTTACATTCATCTTTGAAAATATCATCTGCAGATTTGGAATTCCAACACAATTGGTTTCTGATAATGGAAAACAATTTGAAGAACAAAACATAGAATTGCTACTCAATGCATTTAAGATAATATGTGGAAAATATACTCCTTTATACCCACAAGCTAATGGTCAGGCTGAAGCAACTAATAAGACAACCGCAGATATCTTAAAAAAGAAATTAGAAGGGTACCATAGAGCATGGTGTGAACAGGTACATAATGCAGTCTGGGCTTACAACACAACCAGGAGAGAGGCAACTTGGATGTCACCTTTTTGTTTAACATATGGTGTTGAAGCAGTACTACCAACATAAGTTGCTATTCCTACAACAAATAGAGAGGTTTGGGATAAGAATATTAATGCTAGCATGATTCTAAGAGATATTGATGAATTAAAAGAGAAGATAGAAAAAGCATTACAACATATGGAAAATTACCAGCGAAGGTTGGCTCGTGAATATAACAAGCGAGTCAAGAAACGTGAGTTTCAACCATGCGATTTAGTTTTGCGAGAAACACCAGAGTACCAGCGAGAACGTGGTGGAAAGTTGGAGAGAAAATGGGATGGACCGTATATCATTAAGGAGATAGTTGGAATAGGGGCATACAGGCTGGTAGACCTAGAAGGCAGAGATGTTGGTGAAAGACTTGGTAGACCATGGAACATATTATATTTAAAAAGATATTATCAGTAACAAATTTTTAATAAAGAATGGGAAAAACAAATTTTAACAGCTTCGAGTTTATTCGCAAGATTATTCAAGATTATATAAAGAATGAAATATTGCGATATACCCAAAAGAAACAAAGAACGGGACGAACCTTTATGGCATACACCCTAGTTTGCGAATACAATTTCGCAAGAGGCAAATGTAAGACCTAAAGTACGTCATATTAGGGGGTATCTCTTTGCGTGGCTCAGGGATAAGGTTATACCGCTGATGGAACCTGAGACACGGAGACTGGGTTCCATCTCTTTGAGATATCTATCCAGGAGAGATACTTTGGATTTCCAACTATATAAGGTTATACCCTTGTTGGACGACCGAGGGTCTCTACTAAGGAGTGCAGAGTATGACCAAGGCGCCGAGGTACACGGTTGAGCCAAGGATGCCCGAGACGGACGAACCTACCCTGGACATTCTTGGTAAGTCTTGGCTATGATGCACTCGGCCTGAATAAAACCCCACTTAGGGTGCAGTCTTGTAACTATAAGCCATATAGGCATAAAGGACAAGAGGCTGCGAAAACAACTGGTTGTTGGAAAATCTGTATTGGAAGAGCTAGTCTTGTATGGCCGATGTGCCCTCCTTGAAGGGGAAACCTGGGGGAAGATAAGGGAAGCACCCTCCATTAGGGAGCTGATAAGTTTCTAAATACGGCAATGTTATGGGACTTTATGATCGCAAGAACATTTAGGCATGTCATATTGTCGCGTGAAAAAAATTATACTGAGGCAACAAGCCATTCGAAAAAGTTAAGATGAGATCAATGGGTCTTTACATGAAAATATGAAGACGTCCTGCAATTTCATCGCAAGACGGAAATGTCATGAGGCTATGTTCTCGCAAGATAACTTAGGCTTGTCATATTGTCGCAATAAATTCACAAAATAGAGATAAGGCAAGATCAATGGGTCAATACATGCAAATGAAAAGACGTCCTGCGATTTTGTCGCAGAAATAAAAAGTTGGCAAAATAAGACCTTTAACTAGGAAGGAAAAATAAGACCAACAGAATAATCCCAAACATTAACTATTTTCTTTTAAGAGTGCGGGAAAGATCTGTTCATCGCAGGAGAAATGATGAGAAACAAAAATCTTTCAGATTTCTTTAGAAATATTATTCAGAATCATACAACAGGATTATTCATAACATCGCAGTAGTATTCATAATACTGCAGTGCTATTCCTAAATATCATAACACATTTCGCAAGAAGAAAATACAGGAAATAATTGACCATTACAAGAAAGATAATGAAGGGCAAGTAGGGGAGTGGATAAATAAAATATTATTATCTTCCTTGAGAATATTCAAAATAACAGAAATAAAAGTTGAATTCCAAAGTTGCATAAAGTTACATTGCTCGCAAAAAAGAGGGAGAAAAAGAAAACAAAATAAAACTCAAGCTTCGGTATTCTCGCCAGATTCATTATCTTTGATAGTGTTATCAGCTTCATTAGTATTCTTCTCGCTACGCTTAATTCGAGTTTCTTCTTCTTCTAACTCTCCGCCAGAAACTACTTCATCATTGTTAGCCACTTTTCTTGGAGTACTTTTTTCTGCTTCTGTTGGGACTTCTAGAGAAATGTCTTCTTCATCACTTGCATAATTTAGATCAGCATCCATAGGAAGAGGAATTTCATCATCATCTACTTCTAGAGGAGGGACAGTTACAGGGGTAAGAGATTGGGATATCATAATATCATTCACAAGAACTTATGCACTGAGATGAACTTTGCGAAGGAAGCCTCTGTCGCGATTTCTAATCTCCATATTCTTGAAGTATTCAAGATAGTCATATCTTCTCTCTGCTCGATCGAGAGATTTTACAAGGTCATAAGTGAGAGTCCCGTTTTCTTTGCAAACTTTAGCCAATTTATCAGTCAGATCAGAAATGGTAAGATGGAGGGTTTTCTCAGTTTCTGCGAGAGAAATAAAAAGTTATTCAGAAAAAGAAAATCATGCAAGAAATATAACACAGAAAATTAACAGAGATATCAACAATTGAGGTAGTCAAATGACTACCTTATTTCTGCGAAGTTAAATTTTGAATTAATAAGCAACAATGCTCCCATTGGTTCATGGCATCATCAAATTTGTCCCCAACTATACCCTTCAGGCGAGATTTTATATTTTCTTCTTTGGAGAGGATATACGAGTTTTCTTTTGATAGTAAAGAATAAGATTCTTCTAATTGGGAGTATTGATCTTGAAGTTTACTTGCCTTTAAACTAAGAGTTATCCTACCCTTGATAAGTTTATCCTTCTCAGCAGCAGATGATTCAATTACTTCCTTGAGTTCATCCTTAAGATAACGAAGAGATTGCTCTTGATTATCACACACTCTTTAAAGACTACTCAATTGTTCCGAGGAAATCGCCATCAAGCTTGAAAAACTATGTTTTTCTTGAGATAAAGTTTTATTTTCATCTGATAAAGATTCCATCGATAATTTAGCCTTGATTAACAAATATGAGAGGCGAGTACTTAATAAATTTTGGCTTTGCGATAATTGATTATTCTCATTAGTAAGATTATCTATTTGATCGATCGAATAAGTGTAAAGATTGTCTAATCTATTATATTGGTCCATCCAAGAATCTTTTTCAGTGCGAGCTTCTTTGGCAACAGACTCAAATTGAAATCTCTCCATGAGTCGTTTCTGATATAAAACTAAATATACGAACCAAGAATTTAAGAAGGAAATTTAAGTACAGAGAAGATAAAATTTTGTTAGAACAGAAAAACCAGAGACAGAGGCAGGAAAATTATAACTTTTAGCTCATTATTCTTTCTGCGAAGATTCCCGCAATCAAGTGAAGAATTGCGAAGCTTTTGACAGAGAATGTCACATTCTGAGGTCTTGGCTTGGAGATTTATTTTAAGCGATTAAACTTCACTTTCTAAAGCTGCTTGTGAAGCCAATACATAAGTCTGCGAGGTTATGTATTGGTATGACATAAGTCACCGGAGATACTTACATAAAACCTCGCAGACGTCCTGCTTGACGGGGTCAGTAGAAGACCTCTTAGCCTCATCCAAAACATCAGACAAGACTTTAAAAGAAACATCCACTCCTATCGAAATTTCCTTAGAAGAAGAAGAAGGTGCATATGGTGAAATAATGACATTAGAAAGATGGAGGTTTTGATTGTTCGCAATGATTGCATCATCATAAGGAGGAGTGTTTGGAAAGGTAATAGTTGAAGGTAATAAAGGGATGGAAGGAGTTTCATTGACAACAACTTTGGGGATATTAGTGGCGATAGTCTCGCAAATAGAAGAAGGAGGTTCCATTTGCAAGGTTGTGGGAATAACTCTCACAGATGTCAACTTGGGAATAGTAATGTTAGCCTCAAGGGTTTTAACCTGGCGAGATCGTTTGGGAGATCTAGCGATACCCTCGTCATCCTGCGAATAATAATATAGATAAAAAACAGAGGAAACAATATTGTCATTAAGAAGAAATAAGTGTTTCTTACTACCTTATTACTCGCAGAGCTCCTTTTCTTTTCAACAAGCTTTTTGCGAAGATTAAGGTTTTAGATTACGGACTGGGCGTTAGGAGTAGTTCCACTAAAGATAAAACATAATATGGGAACTATGATGAATCAAATAGAAAAGATTGGATAACATGAGTAAAAAAATAGTTCAAACAAACAAAATGGAATTTAGTAACATCAGAGAAAAACATACCTTGACGATTCCATTAAAGAAGTAGCAGGAGAATATGAAGAAGAAAAAAAGTTGCAGATCGAAAAGAAAATTTTGCAGAGAATAAAGAAATAGGAAGACGAAGAAGATAGATAAGTAAAAGAAGAAAATTAGTTATGTAACCAAATTCTATTTTTTATAGGCAAAAGGAGATGACCTGTTGAGGAAAGACGTGCCAGTAAAAAGGAGAATTTACGACACGTGTAGGCGGTTAAGCTAAATTCACAGAGTTTTTTCGAGAAGAAAATATGGCAAGATAGGAAGCTGCGAGCATTATGAAAAGTTCAAAATTCTCATATCCTCTCCACTTCGCGGTGAAGACATGAGAAGAGGCAAGATGCAGGACCATAATATCGCTATGGCATTATTCTTGCGGAACAACACCCCTACGATATTGATAGCGACATCTTTGCGAGCTCTTCAACAACACTTCGCGAGTGTCACAGAATAATTCAAAGAATGACTAATAGCTGACGAATGAAGAAAAACGAGAAGAGCGTGATTGTTCTACGATGGATAAAACGCTTGTGATAATGGACATTATAACTACCGCAAGAACATCGCGAGCCAAATCCGAAATTAAAGGACAACTTAGTTGTCATCCACTATGTAATTACCCTATATAAAGAGATCCAGTAGATTTAGAAAAGGATGATGTATTTTTTGAGTGTTGAGAAAGTCTTGAGGAGAGAGAAAATTCAAGAGAGAGGTTGTATTCTTGATCTTCTTCCATTAATTGTAAATATTTCTGAGAATCAAATAATAAAGTGTTTTTTTAATCATCAAATATGTGTTAATCACTGTAAGATCTTATCAAGGATGTAGTGTAGGATTTCCTGCAACTACAGAACTATGTAGCTTCAATTATGTTTTTTTTTTTTCCAATTTGATGTAGTGGAATCAATGTAGTTGAAGTATTTTAGTATCAATCAAGTTTCAATTTCATTCAATTTTATCTTCTTTTTGATTTAATTTGGTTCAATTTTATCTTCTTCAATTTCATTCAAGAGGAAAAAATGTGAGACTAGAAAAAAAAACCATGTATAGGATAGGAGAAGTCGAGTGGCTACTGGATGTTTTTTCTGATTAGCACAATTAAGATTGGCGTTTGGCGCAAATAAGAATGGCGCTTAACGCTATTCTCAATTGTGTTTTATTCTGCACCATTGTATTCTCAACGGCTCCTTCTTATCAACGGCTCAGAATAAGCGCCATTCTTAATGGCGCTTAACGCTATTCTTAATAGCGTTTCAACGGTCAGATTTTTAAAATTAAAATTTATCTATAAATTGGCTTCTTCAACACAAATCAAAACCATCCCAAAATCTCAAGATTTTCTTTGCTTCCTACCTCTCCTGATTTTATATTTTTAATTCCAAACCTTCTTTCAATCAAGTGCAAGTATGGCATACACTACAAATGAAGATCTTGCAATCACCAAAGCTTGGATGAGAATTAGTCTCCAACCGATTGTTGAACAAAATCAAGGAGTCCATATTTATTGGGAAAGGGTGCTTCAAGCCTTTGTAGAAGAAGTGGGTGGTAATGAAAACGGAGAACAAGACAAAGTATTCAAAATAGGTGGTCGGTGATAAAAAAAGCAAACCAAAGTTTACATGGGTTTCATACATTCAATTTATGCAAATATGCCCGGAGGAGGATGGACGTTAGAAGAAGTTGTAAGAATTATTCAATGGAACCTCTTATTTTCAATTATCTACATATTTTAAGTCATTAAATTCTAAATGAGAGATTATGTTTATGAAAATTGTAGGAGGCACATGCTAAAACTCTATATTCTCAACAAACCAACAAAGATTTTGCATTTGATCATGTGTACCAAATTCTTAAGAGCCATCCCTCTTTCGGAAATTAAATATCGTGATCTTACCAATGATGAAGTGAACTTTGAGAAATGATGAAGCTTGACAATGAAAATCGGATCATGTTAAATTCTAAATATTAGTTATTTCAACCCATGTAATGTCGCTTTTAATTTTTTTAATTCATGTAACTTAATCAATGAAAATGAAAATTAGCTAATTTAAATCCTGTTTCAATTTCAAATTTGTAAATTTTGTTTTGTATTTTTAAAGTTTTTTTATTTTCAATTTAGTAAAGAAACAGGAGTGGTGTGAGAAGAGTGTAAGAAAAATAAATAAGGAGAAATGCAATTGTTAATAGCGCAGAACGCTATTGTTAATACTTAATAGCGCAAAACGCTATTGTTAATGGCGCTGGATAAACGCCAATCTTAATAGCGCTTGACTTACGCTATTTTGATTAGCGTTCAACGCCATTCATATTGGCGTTTCTTGTCCTCTACCGTGCCAATCTTATTGGCATTCAGCGCTATTCTTATTGGCGTTTTTGATGGTTCCACAGACCTTTCCACCAAACCATGGAACCTTGCTTGGATTTTGTATGGAAAACCCCAACTTGGAAGCCACTAGACTTGACATTCCATGAATTTTCCACACTTGGAATAGGATGGATTCTACCGTAAGACTTGCTCTTATATGTAGTGTTGTTGCAAAGTCCAAAATGATACCTAGCCGATACCAGGGCTAAACCAAACACCAGGCCCAACTTCCAAGAGTAACTCCAGCTTCTCGATCCGAATTCTTAACATTGCCAAAGTCTGGCCATCGGCCATTCTGTCCGTCACACCTCCATGCCCTTATAAATCTCATCACTACCAACACCATTTAGTTCTCTTGTTTAGTTTTCTCGACTGAGAACTCCTCCAACAAACACCAGCAAGCTACCAACATCACACCACTGCCTGCAACCTCCATTTTCTGACCTTAAGCCGGCCACAGCACCAGCTTCTGTCCGTTCAACCAAGTACCTTCTTTGCAGTATAATAATCAACCAACGTCCGAACCCCAACTTCTCCAGCCAACTCCATTATATTCTTCTAGCCAGCGATTGGAATTTCTATTCCTTGGCTCTTCTAAATCTCGTCCTACTTGTTGTATATGCAAACAACACCAGAGACTATACCCAGCTCTAAGAATGTCGTTACCCCACTGGTTTAGACTAGCACGACAATTTCCTTACATTCAATCACAGCATCGTCTTACACTGGCCGACCCTCAACACTTTTCCTCTAGCTGAACTTATCTCGTTACCACTTCCTCCGAAGAATCTGACTATGCATTAGGATCAAACCATCCAAACACACGGAACTGATGGCTAACAAATGTTGGACTGAAACTTATCGTTTATCCATCATCGACTCAGGCAGTACCAGCCAACGGAGAATCAACCAAGCCAACACAATGACCATTTCAAGCCACCGTCGCCACTGCAAAGCTCAAGACCAAACAAACCAGCACCCATTCTTCATATTCTTATCATTTCCAATCTCCAGAAATCGATTGTCGTTGTTGTTGTAGCTGCCAATCATGCTCTTTCAGACCTTCTCACGGACAATTGAGACACAATTTCAGTATGTTCTCTGGCGTACTTCAGCTGGTTGTAATAGGTTCCTCTTATAGCTCATTCGACCTGTAATTTCAAGATTCATCCACATCCAAACATCCTCATCCTATTCAAATTATAAGACTTTCAAAATCCCATCCATCCATGCATAGAATCGACTACAAAGACAGCCACTCAACACTGTTTTTCGGGCATTAAATTCAGGCCAATAAAACTCAAATCTTCACTGGTTCGAACCCCATACATTTCCTTATGCAATTGGGTCATACCCAACACCATATATTCATAATCATCTATAGCCTGAATATCAACACCTCACCCTCCATTGCCAATTACTGTTTTCTGTCCGTGTTTGAATGAGCTCACCGGAGACAAAGAAAAGGATGCAACTGCTTTGAAATAAAGAATAAAAATTCTTTTATGTTTAGTAAGAATGAGATGTGAAGACTGGAGAGTCTACAGAGAGTGTGTTGAGAGTATGGACACGTTGTTTAAGCTCTAATGGGCTCCATGCTTCAATAATGTTGTTTCATTTTATTCTCTGGCCTTGAGGTGGTACAGCACGACCAAAATAAGCAAATAACAAGCCAGTCCACGTTTAGTTGAGTCCCATTTGTTCCGTGCCATGAGTAATTCTGGAGCTTTTCGTCGCAAACACTATTTTAGCTTCTATTTAGCCATTTATTTTCCGAATAAGCCAAATTCAGTTGTACTTTCTACAAAAGCACTAAAACGGTGTCATTAGCCAAAATATCGTGTCCTAACTAATATAAATATGGGTGTAAAAGGTAGCACTTACGTGCTTATCACCAACGCATCTTTCAAGTCGTGCATATTGAAGAAGAAAAAAACTGTGAAGCATATTTGAACTCTAGATAGACATAATATTAAGGAATACAATACGAGGTTTATTGCTTAACCATTAAACTTTGTAGATAATACATCGTCATAATCATTTGAATGCTATTGTGATTACGTATGGGTATGAGGTGAGGATTTCATCATAGGGAGCAATGTGTTACATGTGTTCTAAGGAAGTAAGTTCATAAACTTGTTTGTGAACCGAAAAAGAAATTGCCAGGTGCTATTGGTCTTGTTATTCATTGCATAACCACTCACAACTTGTTTGTGTTCTTGGTAGAACTATTCACAAAAGCCTGACTTATGTATTGGTATGACTTTTATTAGTGAAACCAATCTTAAGTAATCACCTGAGATGGTATGATCGGGTTTGTGATTTTATTTCTGACCAAATATGGGAAAGGGGAATCTATCCTAGTAAGAGGTGCATTACATCACAAAGGGGAACCGATCCTTGTATGGGGTGCAGCAAGGTTTATAGCAGAAAGTGGAACCGATCCTATGGACATGTGAAACACGTTTTTAGGAAAAGGGGAACCGATGATATGGACATGTGCAACACATATAAGTTAGATACCATATATATGTGGGGAACCGGTCCTAGTACCTAGTCAACCGAATTTCTGAAAGCTAGTGTGACTATGCACTGTACTCACATGGAAGGTAGAACCGAAAACTTGTTTTAGTAGAACCATTAAACCCATGATTGTGATTGAATGTTTGTTTGATCAATCACATAGTTCTTGAAAGTCAGATGAACCAATTTTTTGAAGTATGACAAATCGGTTTCAAGGTTGTAAGTGTGAAAGAGAACTTACAAAGTAAGGATGTCTACATACTTTGAACACGTGTTGTAAATGTTTATTTCTTTAATTGTTCAAAGTTATTCCTTAATATCTAAGGGAAGAGAATCACAGGATCGAAACATACGTAAGTTAAGAATCTTTTAATTAAGGTAATTAACTTCATTTTGCAGGGAAATATAAGAATTAATAATGTGCATTTACTAATTAGATTTTTCTAGAGATTTCGATCATTATTTTTGGACAGAGCATTTCCAGGAATTATGGAAACCGAATTTGTGCTTTAATGAATTTCTTGAGAATATTTTCGATTTTGGAAATTCCTTGGTGTCCAAACTTCCTTGTCTATAAATACTTGAAGTTTTCCTTTCTAGCAAACTAATCCTTCATAAAAACAGACTTCCTATTTTGTTGTTGTTACTGGTGTAGCCGCCTATTCAGAGAGGAGAGTAACCTAATTAGGAGAAATATCTTACGACCGCTCAGTTTAAAGTCTTCTTTTGGATTGAGAAGATATAGCGTGTACCGTTAGTGGGAAACTAGATAATTGTGGTTTATCTTTTGTTTTCATTGATTTGATTGACTAACGATGGTTGAAATCTGAGTGCACCTAGTTTGTTTATGCTTGAGAATCTTCTCTTCGGATATAAGATTCACTCAAACTAGTTCAGAGTTTCGACAGGGATATGAAGACTGTTGTTAGTTCTAAAGACGATCTTGTGATAATCCATTGTTAACAGACTCCGTTCTGTACATGATTGATCACAAGAAATTCAAGTGATTTTGTGCAAGTTTTTTATTGAAGATTTATGAAGATTTGAAGACAAAGAAGATATTGAATATCTGACTTGGGTTTATAATCTTTGGTGTGCACAATATTTGTTTCGGTAAAAGAGGATCCAGTTATTAAACGATTTATCCTTGTGGTATATTGGATTGATTAATTGAGTAGATCGGCATCAACGCAATTCTTTGGATTAAGAGTGTTGTTGGCTTAATCTTAAATGATTACTTCGGTAATTGAACATAAGATAGATCTAAGGACCTGACGAATGAGTTTATGTTAATATAAATGGAAGAGCCTTTATCCGACTCATATCACTTGGTTGAATATAGTTAATACCAAACAGATTTGTTGTTCCTTTACTATTTGGAATAAGAACCAAAGGAATTGTTTCAAGTACGTGACTTATTTATAAGTTGGTGGCATGGGAATACAAACGGAACTAGGTGAACTATAGGTTTAGTTGCTTGGTCTCAAATATACGAAGTTAGGTGTAATTTTTTGTAACGGCTTAATCCTGAGAGTATTCAATTCTGGACAAGGTCCCGGGGTTTTTCTGCATTTGCGGTTTCCTCGTTAAAAAAATATTGATGTGTCATTTACTTTATATTTCTGCATTATAATTATTTTATTATAATTAAAGTAAATCACACAAACGTTAATTCTTATTTACTTGATAATCAATATTATTGTGTTTATTTAAGTCCGAACCTTTGTATCAAGTAAACATACTTCGTTGTTGTATTATCTGGATATCGTATCCATAGACGATCACACGAAAGTATGACCGATTAGTTGTATTGTCTCTACTCAGTCCATAGACAATCACTTTCGGAGAAAGGACTTATAGGTAGGAAAAGTTTTAGCTTGAGGTATATTTAGGTACCCTTTGCCTTTTCACAATGGCTATGTAGTCCTATTGAATTTCTCTCAGCTTACCTAAGTAAGTTGGCATGGTTTCATACATGCGGACAAGTATTGGGTTTGTCTTTATCAGACTATTTTTGAAGCCCAGGATCGCATAGGTCTCCGGGAATCTTCCGATATCGACACATAATTTCCTCCGCCGAGTTACCAGCGAGCGGAGTGACTCATTTGGTCCTCGAGCTAACTGGAACAGCATGTCGATTTCTGGTTTGACTCTACTGTTATGTATGTATGTCTCCAAGAATAACTCGGATAGTTAAGCAAATGCCCTAACCGACTCCTTTGGCAGGTTATTGAACCACATTAGGGCCACATATTTTAGATTAGCTGGAAAAAATATACACATAACCACATCGTAATGGCTCCACTGGGTTAGTGTCATGCGATATGACCAAAGATGTTTTATTGCATCTCCTGTCCCATTGAAGGGAGTTGTAAATGTTGGAAGCGAGCATTTCCTTGGAAATAGTTGGGCCAATAGGCTCTTCGACAAGGGAGACGGCCCTCCCTCTTGCATTACTTCTGCCAATATTTTACTGTCTTGCCTTCCTGTGGCTTCTCTGCACATCGCTTCGAGTTGGTAGAGTCGAACTTGCAACTAATCGTCGATACGTCTTCTTTGGGCCTTATTTTTTATTCTTTATGCTCTTTATGAAGAGAAAGAGGTTTATGGTTGGCGATACCTTGATCGTCCTGAATCCTCGACCGATTGTTCGACGTAGGAAACTCTCTTAGAGCGAGTTAACTTCGAACTCTCCCCTTTCTTGGGGTTGATGGCTGCGAGATTATCGGCCTCACAGTTAGTCTTAACTTCATTTTCTTTGTTTGGATCTCATCTATGTTTTTAATCGACATCAGATGATCCTTCAGATGGGCTTTCCTCCTGGTTTGGGGCACCTCGAATTCCCTTGGGAAAACGATCTGTTGTTTCCTTGTTTGAGGTGTCAAGGATATTGACTCTCTCGTCATCCTACAAATTATCGAAAGGATTGTCCTCCTCAGGGGTATCTTCAATGGTCGTCATTGGCACCTTCTTTCTATCTATGTGTTTCATCCTTCGGTTCCTCCGTTTTAACCTCCTGTTACGCCTTTCTAGTTTTTTCATTCTCTCATCCTGCGATTATTGAGCTTTCAGGATGGATGCGATTGTTGCAGTGGTATCGCTGAAGTCATAATTGTCTTTCTTCTTGGCCTTGTTGTTTGTTATTTTCCTTGGCAAACAATTCAACCCTCCTGGTTGAGTTAGATGGATATCACCTAGGCATACGAAGGGGTTTCCCTCTTCGACTGAGCTAGAGTTATCAGTTAACCCATCTTGATACTGGTTATCTGGTTATCCCTCTCCTGGGAGTGCACCGTTGTGCCTAGTTTCACCGGGTTCCATCTTGTCTAGTCCCTCTATATGGGCTCCACCATTTTCACCTTGGCTCATGCGAGCAGATCGTCTCATCACCATCGCCTTACCTGCGATATATGCAATAAAACTCAATTTGTCTTTTCTTTCAAAAAAGTGGGATCCTAGATTTGTAGGTCATGAGCAATTACTAAGTCATAGCTCAGACTGGACAAATAAGTACAAGAAGACTTTGAAGTAAATTTTGGAGACATGTGAAAATGTCAAAACATTCCCTCTTTGCATAACGTTTTAGTGATGGAAAAAAGGTATTTTGTCTGTCTCTCTTTTCGAGAGAAGTACTTCCTTCCATAGGTCATACCTTTCCTGGGAAAAACCAAATAATGATGATGGAGCATATCTTCTCATTTTTAGGAAATATCTCTCACCATCTTTAAACTTTTGATTTTGAACAAACTTTGAGTTTAATGAATGATTATGTACTCATTAACTCTTCCCCTTGACTTAGAGTTAGATTTCTAAGAAGAAGATTGTGAGTTATCTTGAGTTTCTTAGAGGATGAAGAACATCATGAACGATTTGTCTTTTCAACTTTCATAGAACAATGTTTTCCTTTATGAAGTTTATTGACTAAAACTTCTTCCCATCCCTTTCATGGAGGAGATCGTTTGAGCGCTAAAGTATTGAAAACTTCATTTTCACTCCGATCTTCAACTTTCCTGATCGTCTTGAGGACGGTATAAGAAATCTTAAAAGAACAAAAATTCTAAAGAAAATCAGTAAAAAGATGTAGATCTGTTGATTTTGAGGGTCTTCAAGACTTCACAGATCGTGTAGACTATGTTGAGTCCGAGCTCTACTCATAGATTCTAACAGAACTCTACACAGTGGTATGAAATCCACTTCTCTCAAGGAGATTATGAAAAAAATATAGAGTTGTTACTAGGGAGGTAGATTAGATCTTCATACCTCCCTGTTTCTAGCGCCAAAATATAGTTGCATCTTTCTGATGACTACACCCAAGTGAATCTAAATGCTATAATCTACCTAAACATTCAAGATTCAAAGATACACAAGATTTAAAGAACATGAAAGTAAAGATTGACACAAGCATATAACGTGGTTCGGCCATAAAGACCTACGTCCACGGGAAAGAAGATGTTTTCTTTATTGATCATAAGGTCTTACCCTTGAAAGAGCTACATATATCACTTAGATCTTTTACTCTCTATCTATCTAGATCTCTCTCATGAATTCTCTGTAGAAACACCATCTAATAATACATTAGTTAAGTTGTCCATCTCCTGCTACATGGACTGGTATTTATAGGCAAATTAAACTCGTGAAGGTATGGTCTCGCCGAGTTGGTGGTGCTATCGTTCACCGTATTCGTCGATTCGGACGGGTTCTATATTATCCCCCGTGATGGTTTTCTTGGTTCTCCTCCCGAGTTTTCTCGCTCCGCTTGTCATCGTGTAGCTCTTCCTTGGAGAACCTCGTGCTGCTTCATCTATGGGTTACAATATAGATCGTCCGAGCCTTCTTCTGCGATGCAGATTTTCCCACGCCTTTTCTGATCCTTCATTAAAGGCAGTCCTTCTTTTAAGACTTGACCAACTAAATCGATTAGACCACTCCTCACATGCGTCATTCATGTAACGTTCGTTGCAGGCGTCTCGATTCAGATGAAATCAGCTTTATAGAGTATGATTCGGTGCTTTTACCTTATCGTCTTATCATTATATCATCCCTTGGGATGTTTACACCTGGCCATCGGGTAATTTACCCTCACAAATTTCTTTTCCTCTGCATCTTGTTCTTCTGAAAAACTTCCAAGATTAATCCTACTTCTTCGTCTTTCTCTATGGTGGATAACCAGCGGATTATTGATCGTAAGGGAAAGCAGAAGGTATCTGAGGTAGATGTCAAGCCTCGTATTCATTGGTACCCTTATAAGTATATCATTAGTCGCTTTCCATACGTAATTGGTTTTCCACAGGGGTGTGAGTCTCCCAATTTCAGTGAAAATTTTGATTGGTACTTGAAGGATTTGCAGCATAACATAGATGTGAAGATCGAAGAATGCTTGTAACAGGAAGCTTCGCCTGGAGTTGTGCATGAGTTTTTGGTCGATTCCCCAGTCGAACGTTTGGTTCAATTCTTCAAGCATCCTAAGCCATCTCCTATTAATCAGGACAACAGTAACTCATTTCTCGGACCCGAAGCCAGTGTTGAGAAGGGAGGTTGTAAAATTTCTGGTACTGCAAAGATAGGTGGAACTAGTACTCCTGTAACTAATGAGGGTGAAGATCTAACCCCATCTGTGAAGCCATTGCGTACTAGTTCGAATGATGATGATTGGGTTTTGTATGCCTATCATCCGAAGTATGGACCTTTCCAAGTACATGAAGGTGTTGTAATCGTTGCTGATCGATTTTTTATTTCTGGATTAAGTAGAATTGGGTTTCAGTCTATCACTCTCCCTGCCGAAGCACGGTTTATGGTTCGGCAATTGGCTGCACAACCTTGGCGCGAAAAGGAGCCGATTCAGTTTCCTGTGTTGGATGCACTTTTTACGGCTACCGGTAAAATTGGTCGAGCAATTTTTTCCGGAGTGTCTCAACCCGAAACCGATCCATCTCAGCCAATGAACACTTTCGGCAGCGTAGAACCAAATCCTGTGGAGGCAGAGCAATCTAATCAGGAGATGGACGTCCACCACCACCTGAGATTCGAACTCCAAGACCAACAAAGCGAATGAGTCGGAGTCAAACTCAAAGTGTTAGTCAAGGGACTCAGCAGCAAAAGTAGAAGGTAAAATGGTTTATCATTCCTCTTTCCAGCTTCCGATCTCGTAAGAGGGAAAGTTTTTTTGGAATTTAAAGTGTGGGGGGAGAACAATGTGGAGATTTGTTTGGTGGTGTTGTTTTTTTTTCATTGAAGACTACTTTGGATATTATGGTTACCTTTTGATTTTTGGGTATTTCGTATATGATAGTGTTTCTTTGTTGTTTGGTATTGAATCTTTATTGGATATATTTGGTTTGGTATAAATGGATTTTCTGTGATTTTTCCTGGTACTGATAGGATTAAGAAATTTTAGAATGAAGTTGTTTGAAGTGAATTGCTCCAAGGAGGAGATGAGTTCAATAATAGCAGGGTGATGATTAAGATTTTACTTCTCAAGGTAATGCAGTGAGGCAGTTTCATGTGTAGATCTTTCATCAATTAGGTAATTTATAGTATTCTGAGAACAATTAAGGATAACATAGGTATTGCTAAGATTTATTGAATCCTTGGGACCGATAGTATTGATGTTTTTCAAGTTTTGAATTTTAGGATTAGCTGTATAGATTTTCTTGAGACGGATAACACTTGTGATTTCTTTAGTACTAGTATTTGTTGTGAGGTTTGTAACGCTAGTGATGCTAGTGATACTTACATGTAATAAGCTAAGAAAATTGCAAATACAGTGATGATGTTGCTGAGTGAAAGCCATGATATAACAAATTAAATTAAGTGAAGATTTTGATGATGTTGTTCATAACACCAAGGGGAAGAGAAAGGTGAGAGAAAAGAATTCCGATAGTAATCCGGAGGGGGAGTTAAAAAACCGGCAAGATAGGACCGTTGAGACTCTACTGGGCAAGAATAACAGAAAGAAATTGACTGAGTTGGTGATTTTAGGTGATGAGAGTCTATGGGTTGTACGACTCATTCTTTCTCATGAGCCAGCTGCAAGGATAATGAGTGACAACTTTGTTCCTCTAAAATGGTCAAGATCTTAAATTTGGTAAGTCAAACTCAGGCACGGAGCTACACCCGGTCTAGTGGGGACAGCAGTCCCCCTAGGATTTCCTAATTACATACTTCGGCTTTACATAATTATCATTTTAGACTCAAATTTTTTAATTATAAGTATTTATAGATTTGTCCCCCTTATCTTTATATATTACATAGAAAGCCTTGAATCCTCTACTTATACACTTTAAAAACTACTAGTATTAGGTACTTATCGTATAAAACTTGGCTTAAATATCAAAATTATGTAGGAAAGAAGTGAAAAATATTAAAATATTAAATTCAACCATCAATCTTATAACTTATTGGATATTTTGGTGACATCATTTGAAGGAAAATATCAAAGTCTAAAAAAAAATTACGGCGAAACCACTATAACTATATATATATTTGTCCCCCAAACAAACAATAAATCCTAGCTTCGTCCCTGGTCAAACTCCAGTCAAGAGAGTGGAACGTTGGGATTTTAAGAAAACTAGCCGTTAATCTTAAACACTTCCCTAATCTCCGTTCTCTACGAGTCTCCTATACGATGACTTCCCTTTTATTTGTCCGTCACGGAAAACAAAAATCAGTTTTTTGGATCTCAAAATTCCATGAAATTAGGATGAGATTTGACAGAATCAGTCAAATTGATGGACAATTTCATTGAAATACATCTAACAAACAAATTTATGAAACGATGGATTTTTAAACTTCTGCAAAATATCACCTAAATCGTAGGGAAACGATGGATTTTCAAATTTATGAAACACAATCTGCAAAATATCACCTAAATCGATCGGAAACGATGAATTTCATTATTGTTTGTACCATAAGTAAAAATACCACTTAATGGGCCAAATTGTTACTTGAATCATCTTTTGGTCCTCATCCAAGCCCGCTAGCCAGTCAACCAAAGCATTCCACTCGCCTGTACAGACCGGTCAATGGTCAAATCGGTCAACTATCAAGGTCAACATCCGGTCAATGGTCAAAGTGAACCGTCGAAGTAAGTCACACCCCTAGCTAATTTTCAGTCTCGTGGCCAGCAACACTGCTAACCAACTCCCAGCCAAAAACTCATCCGCCCTTCCGACCAGTCTCCACTCATATCGCCAGCAAGCCAATTATGCTGCCAGCCAGTCCATCCAGTCAGCCAACCAACTATGCAGTCAGCCAACCCATTACGCTGCCAGCCAGCATCCACCTATCCTGCTAGTCAGCATCCACCTGTCCAGCCAGCCAGTCTCCAACAATCCTGCCAGCCATTAATCAGGAAGTTTCATACCGAAATTATGGTGAAGACATAAAGGAGCAGTTTTCATGCAGAATTCAATATAGGAGCATAAATGGGCAGTTACATTGAGAATTCATTATAGGAGCATAAATAGGCAGTTAATGCAATTTATGTGGTCATTAGAAATATGATTGTATAAATAGGGAGAGCAGAATTCAGTCGGGGAGGTAGCCAATATGAGAGAAAATCATATGTTGTAATACAAATATGAATAAGAAATTACTCCCCAAGGGGATTCACCCGTGGACGTAGGCAGTCATGCCGAACCACGTTAAAACTCTGTGTTTCCCTCCATTCTTCAAATCGACCTCTAACCCCAAATTCATATCCAAACTATCCATTCTTTGTGTTTCGTGCCCAAAAGTGATTTTGGGTACAAACAATTATCACATTCATTCAAAATAGATAAAAGAAAAAAACTCAATTTTCAATTTTGAAAATCCATTTGAAGGAAAAATCTACATATATATAAATTTAATGTAAACAGAACACACCCATTTCAACAACTGAACTTTTTATCTCGAACGAATTTACACTTAGAAATTTGTTTTTACCGGAAAAAAAACCAGAGTAGCAGTGTAGAAGATGATGGTTCCGGGTCATTAGTTCCGAGTAGCTGAGTTAGTGCCGATTTAATATAGTCGGAGAATTTGAATCGTCTAATACAGAGTTGATCATCTTCATTAAGCTAAGAATCAAACGCTAAGAGTTGATCATCTTCTTTTCTCATTCTCCATTAAGCTAAGAATCAAAAGTAGCTGAATAGCTGTTGTGTTTAAAAATTGTTGGGGTAATTTGTGTTACCTCCCCGTAAAGATTGTTAATTTGCATCACCTCCCTACAAAATTAAAATTAGCAAAACCTCCTCTCATCAATAATTCCGTCTATTCCAAGTTAGCTGACTTAGTACAAACTTACACGTGGTTTTTAATTTTTAAGGGTTATTTGAGTTACCTCATCTGTAAAGATTGATAATTTGCATTAGGCTTAGTCCTATGGGCTAGATATCTAGCTGTTAGAATGACCATCCACGTCAGACAGGGCAACCTCCTAACCCATATGAGATGGCCAATCTAGCAGAAAAACGCCTAACCATTCGGCGTTTCTCTCTCATTCTTTTCCTCTCTCATTCTTTTTCTCTCTCTTATTCTTCTCTTTCCTTCTTTTCATCTCTTTTTCTTCTCTCTCATTCTTTTCACACGTCCCTCCCTCTCTCTCCCTCCCTCTCTCTCTCACACGTCTCTTTCCATCTCTCTCCATTATTTTTGTTATTTACAAAAATTTGAACGCCGAATGGAAAGGCGTTTTAACCAGCGCCGAATGGTTAGGCGTTTGTATCACTTTTTGAGCGCCGCACTATTCGGCGTTTCAATCTCGCCGATAGTGCGATTGTGAGCAAATGCTTGGAGAGAGAAATAGCCAGATTTAGTGTTAACTTTGTTCTCACAATTATTTAATGATTTGCAACATTTTTTGGCCAATCTAACACTCCAAACTCTCCCATAGAACTTAGTCTTACCTCCCCAAAAATAATGGAGGTAATGCAAATTACCAATTTTTACTGGGGAGGCAACCTAAATTACCCCAAAAATTGTTTCTTTGTTTGCCATAATTCAAATAAAACTTTAGTTTACTCGTTTAGTCTTCTCATTCTGTGCTTGTGAGTTGAATTGTATTACTCTTGTTCAGGGAAGCACGGACACACCAGTATTGGTACCGTATCCGCGTCAGACACGCGTCGGACGCACGACACGCGTTGGACACCAACACGACGCACTTGTACAAATATATACCTCATTTTTCTAATTGAGTAATCAAATTGGTTATGAAAATTAGTATAATAGTTAATATTTGTACATATGGGCTAACCTAATGGCATAAAAGTGAGTTTTTTCATGTATATGCATGATTAATGTATTTGATATACCATAATACTATGATATTAGTGTATAAAAATTATTTAATTAATATATATATAAACGTGTCCGTGTCCTGATGATTTTGAATTTTGCCGGTCCCTGTGTCCGTGTCACGTGTCCGTGTCAGTGCTTCCCAGTCTTGTTTCTGAGACATAGCTTACACTTATTTATCATGCAATGTTGGTTACAAACAGGTGGAAGACCAAAACTGGTAGGAATCTAATGTTGTACTATCTTTTTAGAGTTTTAGGAAGTAAAAAATTCTTCCATAAAAAAAAAAGGTAAAAAATTTATATGGTACAACATGGTTCTTGGTTGAACTGATGCAATGCAACTTCGTTTCATTGGAAATTCATAGTCCACTATTATCAATCTTATGGGTAGAAAAAAATATGATAACATTTAAGTTCGGTGATTTCATTCTTACCACCTGTTTCCGTCAGCTCAATTTCCTCATCTTTTTTTACTTTTACTTTTAACAAGCATCTAACCGGGTGCATTCGCACCGGATTGAATTTCTTCCGCACTAAGATATAAGATCCAAATTCTATTCTTATCATTATCACTATATATTCGTTCGGTTATTGTCTTTTGGTCTCTTTATTTTGAAGCAGGAAGTTACAGTCTGTTATGCCCAAATTATTTACTGTTTAATTTTAATATTTCTTATTTGTTCTTTTTCTTTTACATTACCACTGCTTCACAGCCTCAATTTTCTATAATCAAATGCCTTATTTCCGGAAGCTGAGCAACTTGAAGCTTTGTTTCGGACAAAACGTAGATTGTTTGTGATGATAACGTTTTTCTAATTGTTTCCTGCACTATAATAACTATAACCAATCATATTGATCTTAACGAACTCGAAAACCTCTTAAGGTTTGATGAACAACTCCATTAAAGGTCCTGATTTCCTCAAGGTATATGGTTCTTTTAGTATGTTGATTAACCTAAGGAGGTAGAGATTCTCCCTCCCCCAATGTTGGATGTGCACGGTAAATCCTTTCCGATCTTTTTTTAAAAATGCCTACTTGAGCACCACCTATTATTCTCTTAAGTACATACCCATTAATCGGATGTAGAAACTTCTAACGGATTTATTCGCCTAATAAATGAAGAAATAAATTCTCTTGGTTCACTATAACACTGTTCGGATATTCTTCACCTCGTGTACCCCGCGTGGTGTATCTTTCTTCCGTTTGTATGTATCTATTAGAAATTTCTTCTAACTGTCCAAGACTCCAAGTGCATGTTCTTTCTCTTGATATATAACATTAAAACATTAATCACTACTTTATGTTTGATGGAGTCGCAAATGCCTCGTCCATAATTATGCTGAATGTACGTAATTTTCAAAACCCAATGATTCCTTGCAATTGATAAGACAAACATTTCTCGTGATTGTTGGTTTCTTTGTCTAGATTTGAGTCGTTGATATTTTCTATCAAACCACTGTATTTTCTGAATTGCGCGTCTGGCAACTGCATATGTTTAGGATTTGTGTTATCCCAAAAGATGGGATGTCCCCAAAGGTTGTGTACACAAATAAAATAATTGAAGTTTATCCAGTGCCGACTTATGGATGTTGACAGTTATAGATGAGTAGATATATGTTGTCATGCTGAGAAAATTGGCTTCCCTAAAAACTTGTATTAAAGGTATGAAAAGATGCGTAGTTTCCTTCCGAGTTTTTAAAGGAAGTATGTATATAGATGCGCAAGTTTAAATAGTTATGAGTCTATGAATATGCAGTAAAGATTCAGAGTCTTCACAATAAAAAATATTTTGCAATATTATTACAAACCGTGCACTTAATATTTTCATAATGGTGATATCTAATTTGGACCTAAGTCCGTCAAGAATATTCTTCAATGGATCGATCCAAGTTACCGAGGGGACTGACTAATGTTAAGAGCACGCTCCTTTTTATCTGACGTCTAATTTACATGCTTTCTAGTTTTCATTTTGCCACTTTCAAGTGACTTCAGTGTGCAACTTTTACAATGCCAACAAAATAATCATCTAAGGGAAACGTGGACGTACCAAATAGATTCTTGATCTGGTTCATCTTCAAATCGGGATCCTTTGTTGTCGATCTACACAGTACTTGTTACAATATTATCGATGTTATTCCTACACCCGAGTATAATCTCTAGTTATCTTCGTGATGTATGATGTATGTACGAAAAAATATTTTGTATTCATGGAAAAAAAAATTTGAAGGGTTTTTTTTTTTTTTTTGAAGAGGTATTCTTGGAATTGCTTCACAACAATCACAACAAATGGATTGTGGATCCGCCCTTCTGAATATGCTTATCTTGAAAAGATGCGAACTTAAATGGAAAAATTAAACGCTTTAGGATTAGTCAACCCTCTACCCCTGGTCATATATAATTTTATAACAGTCGAAAACTCACCTTCGAAGAGTTGCATCTCTTCATAAAGGAGCTGTGACTCTTAGAAAAATCAACTTTGAAGAGAACTCACCTTCAAAGAGTTGCATCGCTTCGTAAAGCAGCCGTGACTCTTAGAAAAATCAACTTGAAGAGGTGCGTGTTTCTCAGACTACAAAGAGGCTAGGATGATATGGAAATGACGTGTAAACTAAAAATGATGTGGCTTCACCACAAATCAAAACAATTGTGGTGATGCCATGTGGCTCTTTTGGGGTCTCTTATTATAAAGAAATATTTTTTCCTAAACCAGGCTAGGACATGGGCCAGCTTATAAACAACCCCTTCTTTTTGATGTAAGCTTTACAGTTTTTTTCAGGAAAAAGCCCCTTCATCGCCTCACTGGTCATCTAGATGCACAATTATCAGTTTTTGTAAGGTCGTATTTCTTGCTTCGTCATTTCTTTATTTTCGAATATGTATTTTATGTTGTTTTTATGCATTTTGTGTTTTTGTAGGCATCATTTGTTGGAGTTTAGTCAAGTTTTCTTTTCTATGCTTCAAAAATTAAAATTAAAAATAAATAAATCTTGGTTGGTCTCCCACTGCTGCAGCAGTTATCTAGTAGTGATAGTGTCTCAATGTAGTCTAAATCATCACCATTATTATCATTAAGTCCTTCAGCTTCATTAGAGAAAGAAGACTATTGGAGCACCCTTCGGAATCGAGTCAATACCCTTCTTGAGAATCGACAATCAATCAATCAAAATTTAGGACTCTCTATGAAATTAGTTTCATTGACAAGAGAAGAAGATTGTTCGCTTCATCTTAAAGGATTTGATTCGATTTCTTCCTCTTTGTTTCAACTTAAAGGCAATTTACATGAGGCCATTGAGGTAAGTAGTTAGCAATCTTCAATTTCTCTACCATCTTTTACAATCTTCAATTGATTCAATTCTGGGTTATAGTCTTATATCTCTTCTGATTTGTATGATGATAGGGAGAAAGAGGTCTATCAAAACCTTCACTAACTGAAATAACGCAAAAATATGATGCTGAAAGCGAAGAAGAGTGTAGTTGCAGAAAATCCCACAACTGCACCTTGTTAAGATCACACAAATGTTTACTCAAATTTCAAGAAATACTATCTAAATTTCATTTGAATTTCTTAAGGATATATTACAAAGAAATAAGAGTACAAGGAAATCAAAATAACTCTCAGACTCTCTTTCTCTTATTTTCTCTCTCATTCTCACCAAAAATATCCCTCTCTCTCTCTATCAAATCTGCTTGGCTCTATATATAGGGTACTACATAGTGGATGACAGCTAAGCTATCCTTTATTTTCGGATCTGGCTTGCGACATTCTCGCAACCTTACAAGAGTTCTTTTCGCAAACTATCTTTAATATCTTAGGATCTTCACACATTTCTCATGATTATGCTGACGTTATTTGCTACATCACTCTTCAAATAATCTGCGACGAACTTCGCAAAATCTTGTTACTATAGTTTCGCGGAGATAGTGATGTTGCGAGATTCTGTTCCTACAAAGAGAGCAAGAAAACGTTGAAGAAGAGAAGGCATGTTGAGTCTGAAGAACAATCAGTCGAAAATTATAGAGGAAATGTCGAATTGAAGGATACTTTGAAGAATGGGAAGCTCAAGAAAGCTAAAAAATGTTGGTTTTCTTTGATTTGAAGAATGCTCATCTTGTGTTTTGTCAAATGTGCTTCGTTCTAATTTGTGTTTGCTGGTTGTGACTTGTTTTTTATAGCTTGTGATTTCAATGGAAGCAAATGTAGCTACACAAGTGTAGGTGTAAATTATCCACAGATCTAGGTGGCAACATCTCAAGCCTTGGCGCACCTAAAAATGAAGGAACGTGAAGCATAGGGAGAAGACCAGCAAGCGCGAGATTTAAGGTGCCGCGTGGATTTTGCGTGCAACTGTCGGACAAGACTTGACCCAGACCTCTGACAAAGCTGACAAGACGGGACAGGGTGGGACAAACGAGGTGCAACGGTCAAGAGGATAAGAAAGTACGTGATGCATCAGCCCATTTCTAAGGCGACATATATGGTAGGCGACATCGTGTCAAGGGAACACCCGAAGAGGTCGGCTCAGACGAGAGACGGGGGAGGAATCAAGATACGTCGGCCATAGGAGACGACATGAGTCGGCCCGAGTACAGAACTGCAAAAGGGATGTAACATGACCAACACCCTAACTTGGTTGTATGAAACTTCTCTTATAAATAGAGTGACTTGTATTCAAGAAAATGAGGTGGTATTTTAAGGAGAGAGAGACTCGAGTTTACACCAAGGAAAGGAGAGTGAGAAGTAATTTCATCTTTGTAAGGAAATCCGACTAAGAGCAACACCTTTGTAACACTTGAAGTAATAAGATTCACCCTTTCACCCCCGTGGACGTAGGTAATCATACCGAACCACGTATATCTTGTGTTCATATTTAAGTGTTTACTTTCATTCGAATTGAGTAGAAGCTTTCTATCCTTTGGATGTAGTTGGTAGTAAAATGCATCTACATTCTGGCGCCGACTAAGGGGAAGACGACTAAGATCTTCGGATACCTTGCCGTGGAGACCTTAAGATACGATCAAAAGCTCCCAAATACACGTTAATGTGTCGTGGTTGAAGCTATGATGAACTCTGTTGGCCGAAATAATGTTTTCTTTGAGTCATTTTCTATGCATGTAAAGCTATATCAGTTGTAGTATCTTCGAAAGTAACAAGTTCTCGTATTTTCTTCGCAACAGTTCGATCAGCAAAGAATCTTCATAAGCTCACCAGCGACTAACAGTTCGGGTTAGAAGCTAGATGAAGAATCTGTTGAAAGGACGACTGTTTGTTTCCGATAGTTGAGTGATCTGTGATGTCAAGCAAGTCGTTCTCTAGCTACGTAATAGAGTTTAGTGTTTAGATTTACCAAGAGTACACGATTTAGATATCTCCTAGTGTTTTAAGATGCTAACCGATTAGAGATTTTACCGGCGGTGTAACATAAGTAGTCGGAAAGGTCATGATTAGGTCTCGAGAAAGTGGAGCCATCACAAACTTAGTTTGAGTCTTGGGGTTGCGTGCCGTACCATTTAAGCGTCATGTGCATAAGTTCAATGATTTGGAGCATGTAGAACAAAGTACAAACTTTATTAAATGCATAGGTCGGGTACTGAAAGCGACGTCGTACGGAGAGATGCAGACTAATGAGAAAAGACTGACACAGATTCAGTGCAGGATCAGAACAGGATAGATAGGTGGACCCACCCGAGTAATAGGAAGAAATTTTGTCATCAAGGGCAGGCGTAGAAGTAAATGTGGTGTCAGTTGAACTTTTAGGTCTTTTGTTTGAACTTATGTTCTAAAAGTCAGGTCAAAGTAAGGTGTTCTCTGTATTTGCTGACGTAGGTTGGGGCGATACTCGGCTGACTACGCAAAGTACCCGATGGCTAGCACTTCAGGAACGAGAAGGATGTTGAGGAATCGTACAGTAACTAGCAGTAGCATGCAGGCAGGGGTAACTGGGCCGAGGAAAGAAGACAGTCGACAACCACCGCCCGAGGAATCTCATGCAGCTGCGCGAGGAATGCCAACTGTCGATAAGGAGGTCGATCTGGGGCGAGACGATAACACCCTACCCTTGGACCAAGTTATTTTAACTCAGAGAAGAGTTGAACAAGTTGATGGGCTTACAGCTTCAGACACCGATGACGATGAGGTGGCGCTTGCAGCACAAGCCCAGAGACAAAGAGCGAGGCAACAAGTAGAGTACCAGGAAGCCCTAGCGAAAGAGCAAGAGCATCTTAGGAAGATTCAGCTGGGACGAGGAACAGCTAGCAATATCGGCCCAACACTTGTTCACACGACTGGCCACGTAATCGGTCCGATAATACCCCCACCACCCCCTTCTGTACAACCTCGGCCACATAACCCAAATGGGCATTCTAGTCATGAAAGCACGGACCCGACATTATTGGATATTTTGGAGAGTCAAAGGAGACAAGAAGCGGCACTAAGAGAGCTCCAGCAACGGAACCTCGCTTTGGAATATGAGAACTATCAGTTGAGGAATCAGCGAACCAGATCAAGAGGCTCGTCCAGCCGAGGAACATCGATCTACCATGACCGATCAGGTCATGCGCCACCTATGATGGGGTCGAGCAAACCTAATCAATCCGGCCGATCAGGACATCCACCATCGCCTCTGGTACCTCCCACGCAAAGGTATGGGCCACCCGAGGACTCGTCCACTGACGAGGATAGGCGAGGTAGAGACGGGCGACAGGAACAAGCGACAGAGGCCAAATTCAAAGAATTGGAGGCAAAAATCAAAGAGCTCTCGGGCGGAGGCGAAGAGAAAAAATTGGCAGAAATCATGAGCGAAGCCGAGAAGACGCCCTTCTCTCAAGAACTCGAACATATGACGTTCCCACCAAAGTGTACATTACCTACATTTCCTTCTAGGTTTGACGGAATAGGAGATGCGATCGAGCATCTGAAGATGTACACCATGTCGCTAATACAATGGAAGAACAACCCGGTAGTCATGTGTAAATTTTTTCCAGCCATCCTAGAGGGCGAGGCACGAGACTGGTTCTATTCGCTTCCACGTAGGTCGATTAATGGGTATGAGATGTTAGTCGAAGCCTTCCTTGAGACCTATATGCACAACAGTCGACCTCGGCCTAGATTAAACAAGTTGTTTACCCTCGCCCGAAGATTCAGGGAGCCCTTAAGAACCCTGACCGATAGGTGGAGGAAGCTATGTAATGACATTGGAAAGGTGCCGGTAGATCAGGCCATCTTTGGGTTTGAAAACGCGTTAGGGAGATCGGACCCCATCTGGATACCCATGTTCTCCGAGAAGCCAAAAACCTTAAAGGAAATGAGAAAAATGCAGGAGCATTACATCGCCTTGGAAGAAATTCAGGCCGAGTCAAGAGATAGAGGAATACAAGAAGCTAGTGCTAAAGCGGGTATTGAAGCTAAAGCGGTCACAAACGACCCTATTAGGCGACCAGAAAAGAGATCGGATCCACCCCCGATAAGAAGTGAAAAGATAGAGTGGATCGCTAAAGGGAAGAAGCCGAGGCAGGAAGCCCGATCGTATACCCCCCTAAATGCTCCCTTGGAGGAGGTATTCAAGGAAGTCGAGAAGAGAAACGATATCAACTACCCAGCATCGAGGGGAGTTCAGTTCCAAGAGACTAGGGAGCACCCCGAGTAGTGTCACTACCATCAGTATAGGGGCCACTCCACCAACAACTGCCGAGAAGTAAAAGATATCGTTCAGCATCTCATCCGAGATGGGTATTTGAGGCAATTTTTCCGACATCCACCACAGCCGAAGGCAACGCCTGGTGCACCAGTTCATCAAGTCCGTATCAATAGAACAACTCAGTTCGTGAGCACCATTTCACACTCGGCTATCGAAGACTATACCATCGGCCCAGTAATCACATATAGGATCCTTAAAAGGGATCGTGAGGGAAAAGAAATATTTAGCGTAGCTAAAGCCATGCCTATGGAACCTTGGATGGTGCAACCCATTTCGTTCTCGGCCAAGGATGCCCCATCAAATGGACAAGCACACAGTGACCCATTGGTCATCACCTTACTGATAGAAGATTGGGGAGTAAGAAGGATTCTGGTGGATAGCGGAAGCTCATTCGAGGTGTTATTCTACGACACGTTCAGAAGAATGAAATTATCAGACGACGTGCTCGTCCCCTCAACGTATCGCATCTACGGCTTCAATGGCGCAGTAACTATCCCTAGGGGCGAGGTAACTCTAAGGGTTTCAGATGGTGGAGGCTTCCTCAATACACTAACTACCTTTTATGTGGTCGATGTCGCCTCACCTTGTGAGGCAATTATCGGGCGCCCATGGATCGCTGGGATTAAGGGAGTAGCGTCGGCATACCATCAGAGGTTAAGGTTCCCAACTTGCAAGGGGATAGCAGAAGTTTTAGGCGACTCCCAGGCGGCACGACAGTGCATGAAAATCGATGTAGAAATTAATGAGGAACGGCGAGCTCGGAAAAGGCGAGAGAAGAGCAAATCAAAGGAAATTCATACAGCAAGAGAATTGGAAGAGGTGATTTCACAAGTGGACATGGCAAATGAGACTTAAGAGAAAGACCCTTTGTAGCAATTAAAGGAAGCGTCCCTATCTCGGGAGGACAAATCGAACTTCTCGATGGTCGAGCCGACTCGGGAAGTAAACTTGGGGACGGTAGATGCGCCAAAGGTAGTAAGGGTCGGGACGTTGTTATCAGACGAACACGCAAGTTAACTCACGACGGAATTAAAAGAAAACTTAGATGCATTTTCCTGGGAGGTGCGCGATTTGGAGGGAATTGATCCGAAGGCCAGCTGTCACCACTTAAAAATTGATCCAAAGTTCAAACCAGTTAGACAAACAATGAGGCGCATCGCACCAGAATTACAGGCAGCAGTCGAGGCCGAGTTGAAGAAGCTACAGGAATCCGGAATAATAAGAAAATCTCACTACCCACAGTGGATATCTAACATGGTCGTGGTGCCAAAAAATAAAGGAGGGGTCAGAATATGCATTGATTTCAGCGATTTGAACAAAGCCTGCCTGAAGGACAGTTTCCCACTCCCTAGCATAGATCAGCTAGTATAATCGATAGTCGGGTACGAGGCGATAACCTTAATGGATGGATACATGGGCTACAACCAAATACCATTGGCGCACGAGGACCAGGAGCATACTTCTTTATTCACACCGAGGGGATTATATTGTTATACCAAAATGCCATTCGGACTTAAAAATGCGGGGGCAACATACCAGAGATTGGTAGGGTACATGTTTGAAGATAAGATTCATGACACCATAGAAGTCTATGTGGACGACATGCTATTCAAGAGTCGTCGCGCTAAGAACCATGTCCGAGACCTTCAGGAGATTTTTCAGACAATGAGAAAACACAAGATGAAGATTAACCCCGCCAAGTGCGACTTTTGGGTCACATCAGGGAAATTATTGGGGTATATCATCACCCCTAGAGGAATAGAAGCGGATCCCGAGAAGGTCCGGGCAGTCCTTGAAATGCCGTCTCCCGCGACGGTAAAAGACGTGCAGAAACTAAATGGTTGCATAGCAGCATTGGGGCGATTTGTATCACGATCGTCGGACAAATGCAAGGCCTTTTACGACATCTTGAAGAAAGGAGAAAAGTTCCAATGGACGGACGCTAGCGAAGAGGCCTTTCCAAATATCAAGTTGCACTTAGCTAGCCTCCCGGTTCTTCAGAGGCCCGAGCCGTCAGAAATTCTCACCCTATACTTAGGGGTGACACCTTATGCCATTAGTGCGGTGCTAGTAAAATCAGAGGGGAATGTGGAGAAGCCAGTGTATTTCACTAGTAAAACATTAAGCCCGTCCGGGAGAAACTATACAAGAATGGAGCAGATGGTACTCGCGCTAGCTTTTTCTGCCTCTAAGCTCCGAACATATTTTCAAGCTCATCGAATACGGGTGCTCACCAAATTTCCTGTTGAAGCAGTATTGGATAGTGCTGTACGATCAGGTAGAATCTCCAAGTGGGGAGCCA
Organism: Papaver bracteatum; assembly: GCA_023529315.1. Taxonomy (NCBI): domain Eukaryota; kingdom Viridiplantae; phylum Streptophyta; class Magnoliopsida; order Ranunculales; family Papaveraceae; genus Papaver; species Papaver bracteatum. The sequence goes on from JAJJWX010004821.1 coordinate 275,459, forward strand.
TAATAAAATAATAAGACGTGGTGTACGAGACGAGGACCGCGATAAAAGGACAAGTGGTGGCCGACTTCTTGACATATTTCCCCCTTAGTGATGAGGATGAGGTAGAAGGACCTATTAGCCGCCAATAGCCCTACTCGATGGGAGGTCTTCATCGATGGGGAATCAAACAAAGATGGATCGGGCCTCGGGATAGTATTTACCACACCAAAGGGGAGGAAGATCGTGCATTCGTTCATATTAGAATTCAAAGCAACAAACAACGTCACCGATAATGAAGCGATGATCCATGCCTTACGAATAATTGTGGAAATGGGGCTGCAAGAGGTCCGCTTGACTAGTGACTCACAACTAGTAATTCGACAAATTACGGGCCAATACGCTACCCATGATCCTGTGTTGCAAAAATATTGGGAGCCCGCTCAATTTTACATCAAGCAAATACCCAACATTAGATTCCGCCACATCTGCCGAAAAGATAACAGGCACTCGGACGCTCTGTCATACATCGCCTCACAACTAGTAGACCCGAGCATCGAAGGCATACGTTTCATGAGGCTTCTTATCCCGTCCATCCAAGAAACACCAGAAGTACGGGTCGAGGTGGCCATTAACACAGCCGAGAGATATAAGGAAGGCGACTGGAGAAATCCAATAATCAATACTTAGAGACGGGTGAGCTACCTAAGGGACGAACCGAGATAAACAAAATCAAAAGCAAGTCGGGCGCCTAAGAGCTGCGGGAAGGGATTTTATATATAAAATCTTACCTAGGACCACTCCTACGATGCTTGAGTAAAGAAGAGGGCCACATAATCCTTCACGAACTACACTATGGAGCGGCCGGAAACCATAACTCGGGAAGAAGCTTGTCTTCCAAGGCGAAAAAAATGGGCTACTTTTGGATATACATGAACGAATATGCGAAGCAAATGACGAAAGCTTGTGAAGAATGTCAGAGTTTCGGGAAGAAAATCCATTCTCCCGAAGTACTTTTAAACTCAGTTATAAGCCCGTGGCCCTTTGCTAAGTGGGGTATAGACATTGTCGGGCCATTACATGTAGGAACAGGGCAAAGGAAGTATCTGATTGTAGCCACGGATTACTTCACCAAATGGTTAGAGGCGGCACCGTTAAGACATATACGAGACAAAGACGTCATCAAATTTATCTGGGAACATATCATTTGCCGCTTTGGGGTCCCTGCAGCTATCGTATCGGATAATGGAAATAAACTACAAGGCGAGAACATCGATCTTCTGTTCAACACTTACAACATCAGAAAGAGCAAAGCTACCCCGATTTACCCCCAGAGTAATGGGAAGTCCGAGATCACTAACAAGACTATCGCCGATAACATGAAGAAGAAACTAGATGGGGAATATGGCAACTGGTGTGAGGAGTTATATAACGTCCTATGGGCATACAGAACCACACAAAGGGAAGCTGCAAGGGGGGTGGGGGGTGGAGTGTCCGAGTCGTCGCTAGAAGAAGGAGACCTAACCATTTTATATCTCCTTGGTGCTTCATCAGGATATAAACCTCCTTTCTCAGGGATATAAACCTACAGAACCGAGGCGATCTTACCAACAGAAGGAATGATCCCCACCACAAGAACGGAGGTTTAGAGGCGAAACGTCTCATCCGATCTGATTTTGGCTAAACTCGACGATCTGGAAGAAACAAGAGAAATGGCGTTACAGAAAATGGAAAATTATCAAAGGAGGTTACAACGAGAATACAACAAGAAAGTTCGACCAAGAGAATTTAACCCAGGGGAAAAAGTATTGAAATTTCTGGCTGAATAGGAGCGAGTCAAGAAGGGCGGGAAGCTAGCGCCAAAATGGGGCGGACCGTACATAATTGAATCTAAGGCGGGCGAGGGATCGTATCGATTACTGCGACTCGACGGAACAAAAGAGCTCAAACCATGGAACATCAAGTTTTTGAAACTATACCATCCTTGACGGGCGATACGGAAAAACGGTAAGCATGCATGTCTCTTATCTCTATGAAACCGTGAGGGGTATGGGATAGGACGTGAGCGACTAATGGTCATTCGTACTCGGGGCAATGCCAGTGTGGAAGTGCCGAGGTGACTTACACTCGAATGGTCATTCGTACTCGGGGCAAAGCCAGTGTAGAAGTGCCGAGGTGACTTACACTCGAATGGGCATTCGTACTCGGGGAAACGCCAGTGTGGATGTTCCGAGGTGCCTTACAGTCGCCTGGCTATTCGTACTCGGGGAAGTGGCAGTGTGCAAGTGTCATGGTAGCCTAAGGGTTCCGGTGGTTGGAAACCAGTTCCAAAGGTTTTTGAGACGCGAGGTCTCCTCAGCTAGGTGGCCTACTTACATTTGAAAGGTCGCCCCCATCACAAGTGGACGTGTCCACTTGCCCGAGACTGGTTGGTCGATAACCACTCGGGAATGTCTGACCTAGAACTAGGCTGACTGGTACCCTTCCACTGAATCCAAAGAGATAGTGATGAGATACCCCAATCAGGACATGGCATTGGGACCCGATGACCCTTCTTGTTGGGCGTGTTCGACAGAAATGATTAAAATACTAACTTACTTGAAAAATAATTGCAGGAATAACATGCGACACAAAGGATAATTCGATTGCGTCAAGCGTCTAAGTAAGAAAGTACGAAAAATGTCGTGTAACCGTACGGAACGAATAATTTAACGGAAATAAAAGAAACAACGTCGGCGATGCAGCACCCCCATAAAAACAAGCAAGCAGTGTAGCAGAAAATAAAAAAAGGGACAAGTGTTCAAAGCGATTTACATCCCGACGGAAAAGGGCAACTTAGTGACGCAGCACTACAAAAGAGGAGTTCAAGACTTTGGAGGAAAAGTGTCGGCCTTCTTTTGTGCGACCTCGCGCCGCTTGTTCTCCACCCACGTCTCAATACCCGTCTGGACCTTCTCGTCTATCTCGTCCGCATGGGCGACACGTTCACCCTAGAGTTGTTGGGTGAGATAAGAAACATTCCCCTCGGCATCGGCTAGCTGGGAGCTCAAATCGACATCGACCTTCTTCAATCGACGGACCTCCTGATCCATCTCCTGAGAATGTTTTTGCTCGGCTGCAAAACCACAAAGACAAAACATTATTCGTCGGGCACGATTTAACAATTTCGCAAGAGTAAGACGTAGTTTAAATCCAAGGAGCGGCCCCAACACATCGTCTAAGAGACCTGAAAGGGCTGGCAACACCGACTGAAGCGACTCTGCCGACTTAGACAACTCATCCTCGGCCTTGGATAACTTCATGGTCAACTCACTATAGTGTTGTTCGTTGAACTCGTTACTGGGGCAATATTTATTATGCTCACTCCAATCCTCCATTAACCGATTGTGCGACGCCTAGATCATAGCCAGCTGTGATCTATTCCACTCTATCTCGTCCCTCACTTTATCAAACTCACTCACTCGGCCTAGCAGATCATTATTAGCTCGCTCCACCACATCTTTGTATCTTAATATTCGACGACGATCTTCATGTAGGTCTCGATTCTGTATTTGCAAAGCATTTACCCGTTGCTCTAGATTCGTGGCCAGAGTACTTTGTTCAGCAGCAAGGCGTTGGGAAGAGCCCAGATGAGCTCGTAAATTGTCTATCTCAGCCGGGTTGTACTCAAACTGACGATACCGTTCTAGTTCCTCCTTGAGTTCTTCGATTTCTCCAGCCTGTCGATCCATTTTGTCATCTTTGTTTGCCATTCGCCGACGGAGATTCTCTACCAAATCCTTCTCAATATCCCATTTCCTCTTCATGATCCTAAACTCTGAAGACGCGTCTAAGCCTACACTGGTTACCTCGGCTAGAAGAAGGATACCCTACTCAGGGTACTGGCATGATAAATTCAATCAACACAAGTTATGATTTCAAGAATAACCATCTACCTTGAGCATCAGCGAGTTTGATCTCCATCTCGTTCGCGCGATTCTTATCGTTCTGAAGTTGAAGTTGGATAGATTCTATCAAATGCCTGTCTCTGTGGCGATTAGTGGCATCTAAGCGTACACGGTTCAGAATCTAACACAAGTAAACGAGTTTACACCGTAAGCGATAACTAGAACAGAAATCAGAAGAGGGGCATCACCACATTCAGACAAGTCGCTCACCACAGTGTCAAGTGTCAGGGCGATGTCGCCGTACAGGGGCACTTCTTTCAGCATCTCCTCATCCGTGTACTTTCCAAAGTCGGAGGAAGTAAGCGCACCCAGAGAGTTCATGATAGGGCTAGAGACAGTAAAGGAAGTTTCAGCGCTAGAGGACGATCCCGCAGTAATCTGGGGCACGTGAGGAAGCTACAATGGTACATCAGTAACAACCTTCTGCGCGTCGGGCGTCTCTAAGAGCTCCTGTTGGTCGCCCCTACCCTGCTCGTCACCTTTTTCATCCGAGACATTCTCACCAAATAGCTCATATTCATCGGAAAGTTCAATGGCTGGGGCCTTCTTCGGCGATGGCTTAACGACTTGTTTACCTCTGAGGGGATTGCGCCTAAGAGGATGAGGGTCAACATCACATGCATCATCATCATCGTGCCTAGGGTGTTTCTGCACAAGGTGTCTCATCAGAACATGTGAAGGAAAAAAACAGGGGCAAGTACATGTACTTATAAGAAAATCATTGTGTTTGTTACCTTCCCCTGGACTTCCTCAACCATTGTGCCAACACCTCTTTTTCTAGATCCGACAGTCTTGGTGGAGCCGACCTGAGATTTTCAAACAGCGACAAATGACTAACCGACGCCCAAAGCTAATGTAATTGCAGGAATTCCTACAACACACCCCTTATCAAATCTTGATAACAATTCCTAGATCTAAATATAAAAATGGTGATAAAAATACTAAAAGTATAAATAAACACCAAGATATTTTACGTGGTTCGATCAATGTGATCTACATCCACGGATTTTCACTATAATAATTTGTAACTACATCAATTTACATTTACAATCTCCATTAATGGAGTTCTTGGAAGAATTATAGATCTAGTTTTGGGGAAGAAGATGATAAAGAAAATATATTTTCTCTCTCTAAAAATCCCTCTCTGCAAAATATCTTTCTCTATCTTCCTAAAATTCTCTTTTTCTTTCTCTCTCCTGCTCTCTTCTTTATATAGGTAATTACATAGTGGATGACAGCTCATTTACAGCTAAGCTTTCCCTTAATTTCGGATCTGAGTTCTGCGGTAATATCTTTCACAAGCTTTCTTCATTTCTCTCAAGTTTATGTTACATTTCCCTCAAGTCTCTCCATGTCTCGCAGGATTCTTCCTTCTTGCTACATTTCTTGCGAACTATCACCTTATTCTTGCGAGTAATGATAAAATCTTCACATATTTCGTCATTTCTTATAATTATTTGCGACACTTGCCATGTGTGGTAGAAATCCTTGTAAGAGCGTTGTTGTTGCGAGATTCTGCTCTTACATTTTTCCTCTTTTTTATTGAATATTGCCTGAAGAGCAATCTTTAAGAAAAAACTCGTTGTTGTAGTAGTCTCTGATCTTTGTTGACGAAGGAACTAGCGAAAGAATACCAAACTTAAAAAGTATATACTTGCCTCTATTCTTTTGCGAAGTTCTGAAGCTTTGAAAAATAATTAGAAGTATCATCTTTTGAAGTACACGAAGTATGAAGAATGAAGTATGCGAAGTATCCTTGAAGAAGTATAAGAAGTACTCAATCCTCGAAATATAAGAAGTATCCTCTCTTGAATGAAAAATATGTCCTCTATTCATGCGAAATTATTTCTTCATTTTTGGTGAGAATTCTTGCCCATTTTGGAAATGATTCTTGCCGAGAAGATAAAGAACATAAAATATTTTCTTGGTAATCCATAACTGCCTCTGTTCTTTATCTATGAAGGAGAATCCTTGAGAAAATGTTGAATGATTAAATTGCTTCTTTATTCTTATCTTGCCTCTGCCTCAAGTGATAATCACTTTAAGAAAATAATCACATTCTGCAAAATAATCACAATTCCTGCGAAATTCTGGGTGAATCTGAGAATTTATGAATGATTCTGCGTGATTATGAATAACCTTGCTAATTTTTGAATATTTCTGCGATTTTATGAACATTTCTGCGAATTATGAATAGTGCTCAAATAGTACTGCAAATTATGAATAGTCCTGCGAATAATGGCGCAAATAGTGCCGCGAATTATGAATAGTGTCGCAAATAGCGTTGTGAATAGTATCGCAAATAGTTCTACGAATAGTGCTGCGAATAATGGATCAAAATATGAATAGTCCTGCGAAATTTCAAGGTATTATTCTCATTTCGCCGCGGTAAAAGTGATGTAGCTTTAAATTGCATCCATTCTCCATTTCTATGTATTTTTCTCTAGTGAATACATTCCTCTTTATTCCCGCATGTTCATTCTCTTGTGCCTCATTTTTCTGGCTCATTGTATCTCATTGTTATTTTCTCCACTGTTTTTTCCTGCAATATAATTATCTTCGCAAGTTTATTTGCGTTCTCTCTAATGGTCTTATTTTCTTTTTGGCCTGTAAAACTTGTGTACTTCTCTCTTTCTTTCTTCCGACTATTTTCTGCGACAAATTGTAATTTCCATTCTATGCATTCCCATACCTGCCTCTTGTTATTGATCTGTAATGAAATAAGACTAATATAAAGTCGTTAGCAATCTGTTATACGCTTGTAGGTATAACCTCTCTTGTGGTCTTATTTTGCCTTCCTAGTTAAAGGTATTATTATGCCACTTGTCTGCGACAAGACCGCAGGACATTCTTACTTTTATATGTAATAATCCATTGATCTTGTCTTATCATTTATTTTGATCTCTGCGACAATATGATAAGTCTAAGCCATCTTGTGAGATTAATCTCTCTTTGCTTTTTAACACTTATGACATTGCCGTCTTTGCGATGAAATCGCAGGACGTCTTTGCGATTTATATCCTCTTATCATTGATTTCATTTATCTCATCTTTTGATCTTATCGCAAAAACCCATTGATCTCATCTTAACATTTCTCTTGAGGCTTTTTGGCCTGTCACGCGACAATATGACGGGCCTAAATATTCTTGCGAATATAAAGTCCCATGACATTGCCGTCTTTGTCACGCGACAATATGACGTGCCTAAATATTCTTGCGAATATAAAGTCCCATGACATTGCCGTCTTTTTGATACACAGCTCCCTAATGGAGGGTATCGCCCTTATCTCTCCCCCTGGTTGCCCCTTCAAGGAGACGTACTTCTGCCATACAAGACTAGCTCCTCCCATCCGGTTCTAGAAACAACCACTTGTTTTCGTAGCCTCTTATCCTTTATGCCTATATGGCTTATAGTTACGAGACTACACCCTAGAGGGGTTTTCTTCGGGCCGAACACATCGTAAGCCAAGACTTTCCATGGATGGACAGGGTAGGTTCATCCGTCCCGGGCACCCACAGCTCAACCGTGTACCTCGGCGCCTTGATCATACTTTGCATTCCTTAGGAGAAACTCTCGGGCGCCCAACCAGGGTATAACCTTATATAGTTGGGAATCCAAGTTATCTCTCCTGGATGGATTTTCTATAATCCCAAATATCCATGACTAGGTTCCAGCAGCAGTATAGCCTTTCCCATAGTCATGCAAAGAGATACCCCCCTTATGACGCACTTTAAGGACATTGCCTCTTACGGAATAGAATCTGCGAACTAAGGTGTACGCCATAAAGGTTCGTCCCATTCTTATATGTTTTTAGGTGATTTGCGCCCGTCTTATGCATTTGCATTTCTCTCTTGCGAAATTTTATTCGCGTCTTTTGCGATAATTTCGCATTTGTTTATTCATTCTTTCAATCTTTCATTCTTTCTTTCATTTCTGTCATTTCTTCTTTCATTCTCATAATATCATTTTTGAAGTAAATTCTCTGTAAAATATTTTGAAATCTTTGAAATCTTGCGATTATATCGCGTCTTTAAATCAAAAATGTTTTATAGAAATATATTATTATTTTTTTTATTTTTTTTGTAACTTTGAAATCTTTGAAAATTTTTGAGATCTTTAAATTTTTGCGATGAATTCTTTTTTTTAATCTTGCGATTGTATCGCAATCTAAAAAATCTTTGAAATGTTTTGAAATCTTAGAAATTTTAGAAATCTTGCGATTATATATCGCTTTTGATAAATAAAATCAAAAATATTTCTCGCAAAAATCATAGATAAAATATTCAAGGAAATGGTACTTATCTTTTGTGGGTTGCTGTTGTCTCTTGGGAAGTATATGATTTGCTTGAAAATTGAGAAGAAATGAGAAATGAAGTCTTGCAAAATTAACTCTTGATCTGACTCTTGTATAATGTTGCGCCATATCAACTGTTCTAACTATTGTTTGCAAAATATGTCTACGAAATAATCTCCAGTTTCTTTATTCGCGTTTCTTTATGCTTTCATTTCTGTTTTCATTCTCATAATATCATATCATCTGAAGTAAATATTCAAGAAAAATTCTAACATATTGTAATTCTGAAATATTTGTAATTGTAAAATCTTTGTAATTCTGCGATTGTATCGCTCTTTGTAAATCAAATCAAAATATTTTGAAATCTTAGAAATCTTTGCAATAATTTCACTTTTTGTAGTCTTTGAAATCTCTGAAAATTTGTGAAATCTCTAACTTTTTGCGATAATTCGCAGATGTAGATGCATTTTACTACAAACTACATCCAAAGGATAGAAACGCAATACTCATCTCAAATGAAAGTAAACACTCCACAATGAACACAAGATATACGTGGTTCGGTATGATTACCTACGTCCACGGGGGTGAAAGGATGAATCTTATTACTTTGAAGTGTTACAAAGGTGTTGCTCTCCGTGGGATTTCCTTACAAGATGCAATTACTACTCACTTACTTCTTCTTAGTGTTCACTCGAGTTTCTCTCCTTCTCTCTCCCAAAATACAACCTAGTTTTCTTGAATACAAGTCCCTCTATTTATAGGAGAAGTTCTATACAACGAAATTAAGGTGTTGGTCATGTTACATCTATTTATCAGTTCTGTGATCGGGCCAGTTCACGTCGTCTCATGTGGCCGATGTATCCTGACTCCTCGCCTATCCTTCTTTCGGGCCAATCTCTTTACTTGCATTATTAACACGATGTCGCCTATCTTTTACTGTCGTCCTTACGGTTATCCGATGTGACCCGTTCTTTCTTATTCGTTTGACCATAGCTCCTCGTTTGACCCGCCACGCCTTATCTTTTCAGCTTTATCAGAAGTCTGGGTCAAGTCTTGTCCGACATCATTACGCCCGATCCACGTGGCTCCTTAAATCTCGCGCCCGGTAATCTTCGCTCTATACTTCGCGTCTCTTCGTATTTGGGTACACCGGTTCTAGGATGTTGCCACCTGGATCTGTAGATAATTTACACCTACAGCAGACATTTTTCATGATCTTTTGTAGTAAAAAATCTTTGAAATGTTTTGAAATCTTAATAATTTTAGAAATCTTGCGATTATATCGCTTTTTGGAAATTAAATAAAAAATCTTTTGTTTGTTGTAAGTAAAATATTCTAAGAAAAGGTACTTAGCTCTTATGTGAATTGTCTGAACATCTCGAAGCAAAAATAATTGGGAAGAGTGAGACTTGAACCCTTGATCTACTTTCTGCATTTTCTCACACCATACCAACTGTGCTAACCTTCTCTTGCGAAATAATGAAAGATCTTGCGAAGTAATCAAAGTCTAATTGTTCTAGAGACAATTCTCGCAAAAAAAAAAATAAACATGCGTGAGATGAGAATTGATCATGCGACCTATTGCTTGCATTCATGCCTCTCAACCAACTGTGCTAGCTCTCTTGCTTGCGAAATTTATCTGCGAAATAATCAAAGGCTAACTTGCGAAATAACAAAAATAAACTTGCGTGAAGTAAGAATTGATCCTGCGACCTATTGCTTGCGACATATCACACTGAACCATCTGTGCTAACCCTTCTCTGCGAAATTTCTCTGCAAGATTATCATTAACTATCTTCTGCGTGAAATACACTTGCGAAATTATCAAGGATTGTGTGAAAAAAATATGTATGTGTTGGGACTTGAACTTGCGACCATAAACTCATTAACTTCGCAGATTACCAACTGTGCTACCTCTTGTTTGCGAGATAATGAAACAATGTTGCGAAATTATCTATTTTTTCACCCTTTGTAAAAAGAAGAAAATTATGCTCGCAAGAAAATTCGAACCTGTGACAACAAACTCACATTCTCTAGACCAACTGTTCAAGAATCTCTCTGCGACATTTAATGCAGAACTTTTTTACTTATTCTTTTATTCTCCGCTGAAAATGAGAAGAAAATGAAAAATTTGTATTTATGCGAGATTTGAACCCTTTACCTCTTTGTTATTCTCGCAGACTTGAACCATCTGTGCAAACTTATGCTTGTGATAAAAATTGCAGCATCTACCTCTTATCTTCTCTTCATCCTCCCTTAATTTCTTTAACAATTTGCCTCTTGTGTATTCTCCTGAACATGAAATCTTCCACTAAAACTTTGGTTTTCTTTCTCAAATTCACCACAACAACTAATTTTTTCTCTTAGTCTTCATATGTCTTTGAATTTTTGATAATGCTTACTCCCTGAAAATGTAATTTCTTCCATGAAATTTCCATTTTTAACCCTAAAAAATTTTTAGATCTAAAAATATACATGAACAGTAGCTAATCTTTCTTGGAATTTTCTTGAATCAACAAATTCATCCTTTTTACATAGTTTTGCATCTTCGTCTTTTTCTTTTATGCTCTTTCACTGTGTTTTTGGTGTTTGTTTGAAGACACAACTTCTCCATTATCTAATTTCCTCTCAAAATTTTTAAATCTCACAAATTCTAACTCTTCCTGTAGCCAATTTCTTTGAATATTCCTCAATTAATCAAATAGCATGTAGTGTTTCTAGCGCCAAAATGTAATTGCAGGAATTCCTACAACACACCCCTTATCAAATCTTGATAACAATTCCTAGATCTAAATATAAAAATGGTGATAAAAATACTAAAATTATAAATAAACACCAAGATTTTTTACGTGGTTCGATCAATGTGATCTACATCCACGGATTTTCACTATAATAATTTGTAACTACATCAATTTACATTTACAATCTCCATTAATGGAGTTCTTGGAAGAATTCTAGATCTAGTTTTGGGGAAGAAGATGATAAAGAAAATATATTTTCTCTCTCTAAAAATCCCTCTCTGCAAAATATCTTTCTCTCTCTTCCTAAAATTCTCTTTTTCTTTCTCTCTCCTGCTCTCTTCTTTATATAGGTAATTACATAGTGGATGACAGCTCATGACAGCTCATTTACAGCTAAGCTTTGCCTTAATTTCGGATCTGAGTTCTGCGGTAATATCTTTCGCAAGCTTTCTTCATTTCTCTCAAGTTTCTGTTACATTTCCCTCAAGTCTCTCCATGTCTCGGAGGATTCTTCCTTCTTGCTACATTTCTTGCGAACTATCACCTTATTTTTGCGAGTAATGATAAAATCTTCACATATTTCGTCATTTCTTATAATTATTTGCGACACTTGCCATGTGTGGCAGAAATCCTTGCAAGAGCGTTGTTGTTGCGAGATTCTGCTCCTACAGCTAACAAGATAAAAATCAAGAAAATCGCATACCTTATCAGCCTTGTCATCATTAACCACCGAGAAAGAATAGGTCTCGGCGGGAAAAGTAGGCGACAGGAAGTCACCATGAAGGATCGTAACTCGGATAAGAAGCGGAACTCGGGGATAAATCGGGCCATTAGAATGGCGGGCTCGCTTGTTGGAACCCTGGCCGATGGGATCGGAATACAGCATCATCCTTTCAACACCCTCGGGCATAGTTTTGACCCGATGAGGACTAGCAGCAAAACCGGCAAGATCGCCTAAGGTGGAAGTACCAGCTCGATAGTTGACAAGGAAATTGGCAACGGTATACTCAGGAGCGTCCTCGGGCTTGTAGGTCGACCACTCGGCAGTAGAACCATGACCATCTCGGCGATCCCTCCATTCGTTCATAATTCGGAAAGTATTGCCAGTCCATTGAGCCAAAGCATGAGAAGGCTTGATCTGAGAAAGGATCTCGTAACAAAAAGGGATATCAGGGTTGTACAAGGGAAGACTAAGGCCTAGCTCCAGTTTTCCCTGGGTGATGACCACACAATCAGCCGATTGCTCGTGCTTCTTCATATCAGACTTCTTCAGGAGACCGTTTCGGCCCGAGAGAAGGGTAACTTAGTAATTTTGAAGATCGTACTTCTCCTTCAGCTGCTCAATGAACTCTTCATCATCGAGATCTTTCACCCTTTTCTCGGACCTGCACGAAAGAGAAGGAGAACTATCAGAAAATATAGAGCTCATGGCGCGGTCATCGTACCTGGAAGGACTATCAAACGAAAACAGAGAAGCAAGAGAGAAATCATCAAACTCGAAAAAAACATCATCGACAGACCTTTTTTCAGTCATGGAGGGAGAAGAAGCCATTAACGGAGATAGTGCATAGCTCGATTTTTGACGAAGAAAGAAGAGGCGACAACAGCTACTGTATCAATCAGTGAGGGGGAGATGTCAGAAGAAAATCAAGAAGGCTAGGGTTTTTGGAAGCACAAAGTAATGAAGAAATCTGGGAAAATAAGTTACAGTGGAGGACTGAAAAAGAAAGGATGAAGAAGAAGAAGGATAAAAAGAAGCGGGCTATTTAAAGAGGAAAAGCTGTAACCGACGCCGACGGTTACAGGTAATAAAGTGCAGTTAGTGGGGCATTGCATGGCGAGATTCGCGGCATGAATGAAGACGTGGGTAGTTGGGACGACGTTCTTCCACTCGTGTCTCCCACACGAGCGAAAGAAGGGGCATAAATGTAGGTTTAAATTATCCACAGATCCAGGTGGCAACATCTCAAGCCTTCGCGCACCTAAAAACGAAGGAACGCGAAGCTTAGGGAGAAGACCAGCATGCGCGAGATTTATGGTGCCGCGTGGATCGGGCGTGCAACTGTCGGACAAGACTTGACCCAGACCTATGACAAAGCTGAAAAGACGGGACAAGGTGGGACAAACGAGGCGCAACGGTCAAGAGGATAAGAAAGTACGTGATGCATCGACCCATTGCTAAGGCGACAGATATGGAAGGCGACATCGTGTCAAGAGAACACCCGAAGAGGTCGGCTCAGATGAGAGACGAGCGAGGAATCAAGATACGTCGGCCATAGGAGACGACATGAGTCGACCAGAGTACAGAACTGCAAAAGGGATGTAACATGACCAACACCCTAACTTGGTTGTATGAAACTTCTCTTATAAATAGAGTGACTTGTATTCAAGAAAAGGAGGTGGTATTTTAAGGAGAGAGAGACTCGAGTTTACACCAAGGAAAGGAGAGTGAGAAGTAATTTCATCTTTGTAAGGAAATCCGACTAAGAGCAACACCTTTGTAACACTTGAAGTAATAATATTCACCCTTTCACCCCCGTGGACGTAGGTAATCATACCGAACCACATATATCTTGTGTTCATAGTTAAGTGTTTACTTTCATTCGACTTGAGTAGAAGCTTTCTATCCTTTGGATGTAGTTGGTAGTAAAATGCATCTACAACCAGCTAGAGAACTGAAATCGATATGATCGGATTTATCATTTATGCAAGAGAGATGCGATACGCTCGAGGACGAGAACATGAGACTTCACAATGGATCTAACAAAGGTGGTGAAGAAGATGATCTGGTGAGACTTGAATTGGAAGATTTGCTTGCAGAGAAATCACGATTAGCGACTGAGAATGCGAATCTAGTTAGAGAAAATCAGTGTCTTCACCATCTTGTCGAATACCATCAACTCACCTTCTCCTCGGAAGATATGGATCAGACTTATGAATAAGTTGTCCGCGGAATGTGCTTGGATTTTGATTCTCCATCTCCTCCAGATAATTCAAGTGGTAGTGAAATTGAAGCTCCGTTGACACCACGGGGTGACATTGTTGGGTAAGGGTTTTCCAATTGCCTTGATCAGTGCTATGGACAAGACGAAGTACAGGAAGAACACAAGTAGTGCTAGTACTGGATGAATCAATCAGTCTTGTAATTCAATCCATTTTACAGTTTCTGATTTCAACTTATGTAAATGTAATTCGTTTGAGATATGTTTTGGTCTCTAATTCATAAGATTGTTTTGGATCTAAAGTTTAAAACAGAATTGAATGCTAAGGTTGGGCTTGTTTTACAATCACTGGAAAACATGAACAAAATGCTATGCTAGTCAAATGAACGTTCAGTCAAATTTGATTCTGTATGGGTGCAATTGATCAACAAGGCCAAGTATTTGGGACATGGGTCTTTTCGGGACATTAACAAGATAGATGGCTCGCTCCTCGGTATATGTCTTTAAGGGTCTGTTGGGCACGTCAATATTAGCAATGCATGACATTACCAATTACATGTAGTTGCAATGTCATGCATTATAACTACATGTAGTTCAATATTTGGTGTTTGACATGAAAATAAGATGAATGTAATGCAACAATACATTTTAAACTTTAAAATCTAATTACAACAGAAACAAAAATTATAAACAAACACAAATATTAAAGGAAAAAAATTAAAAAATTAAAAATTAAAAAATTAAAAATTAAAAAAAGGAATTAAATTAATTTAAACTGAACATTTAATAAAGAAAATATAATATAATAATATTAAAATAACGAAATTGAAAAATAAAATGAAACCAAAAAATATATAATAATTATAATAATTAAAAAAAATATATATAATCAAAACTGAACATAATATAAAAAATAAAAATTATAAGAAAAAAATAAATAATTATTATAATAAATTAATAAATTAATTAATAAATACAAAATAAATTAACATAAAAAATTAAAACTAAATATTTAATAGTCAACAAATAAAGTTTAAAAAGAATATAATGAAAATATATCTGATTCTGCAAATAAAATAAGCGGTCAACATTTGTCAACGGTGAAGTTGGAGGGTGTAATATATGACCGTATTCAATGCACACCTCAAGAGGAGGTTATTCAAAGTAACCCTTTGGAGGTAGTAGGAACTACATGCATTTGCTATGTCGTGTAGTTAGATCCATGCCAAACACCCAACATTTGAATGCAGCCCTTGACTACTACTCCCTTTGACTGCACTACACCGTCCAACTACCTCCGATTTAAGCGTGCCAAACAGACCCTAAATTGGCTTCAACTTCACTTCAATATTGGCTCGACAAAATGTGAAGTGGGAAGGAGAATGTCAAAAAGAGACGGTAAGGGAAAAGATGTTGGCATTGATGAACAAAACCTACTAATCATGTTGATGTCTTGTCTACTTTCGTTCATTTCACTTTGGCTTTTAAGAAGGAAAAATCAGCACAACATACTTGATTACACTTTTGGCTTTTAGAAAATGAAACATAGGTCTCTCTTAACTAGTGCAAAATCCCAATATTGTAGAAAAATATATGCTTGGGAGCCAGTTTGGCTGGGTGTATAATTGCACGCCCGTGCTGTACACTGGTTCATCCCTGACCTCTGAGCTCGCACCATGGACGAAATGGGACGAGTGTTGTAAAAATGACCCAGTTCTTGATTCTTCTTCCCCACCATTAGACAAGTCTTTGACATTTGTTTGAAAATCTCATCTCCTTTAGTTTAGTTTTGTGTCCATACATTTGTATAATTTTTGAAATATTAGCTTTCTTCAATGATCTATTTTATGTAGTAGGGTCCGAACAATGAGAAATCGTAGAATTTCTCAATGTGAGTCACATAGTTGTTTGCCGAAATGGGACAATGTTGGTGGCACCACGTTTTACACCTTATATCATGTGAATACAAAATATGTAGGTAACTGCTCACTGATGCGTGTTGGAACAGACTAACACGCATCTTAGATATTTTGTTGGACCATAATCCAGAGATCATCTTAGATCGAAATGGCCTGGTGGGCAACGAGACATATTTTGGCCCATAAGGCTCATTTTGGATCACGCAACATGTACATACATGCTGTGAATTACACGGCGAAATATTCCGGTTACCGATGCACATTTGGCTATGAGAAAATTAATACTGTATATGATTATATGATACATTCTGGCCTGAACGGTGAATTTTGAAAATTATACCAACTCCATTCTATCCTCTTGAAAAAGATGGGATTTATAATTTGAATATTTGTAACCATTCTATCCTCTTGAAATGGAGGGAGTATATATATATATATTTTTTTCCCTAAGCATAACTTTATACTAATACAATATTGTTCTTGAAATAGTCCTACCGACATTGTATCCTTCGTGTACTATTCGAAGAATAATCTGACGCTAATTGATGAGATAAATGATCCTAAGCAAAGATAAAGTTCTTAATCAGTTGTTAATTAAGTTTCGATTATATTCTATTATTACATCATTAAGCTAATTAGATTGAGCGGTTGTAAAGATATCTCATTTTCTCACTTTTGTTCTTGGCATCAAATTTAAGTTTATTATTGATTGTCTTTTGCCTTCTCTAAATAATTTAGATTATCTTTATGAAGGGTCACAATTAATGTAGACGCCTTCTAAGATTAATATAGATGGATTATTATGGGGTGTAAGTCAAGAACTTGGTTGTCAAAATGGGCTAATATGAGGACACGTTTAAGGTTGTACCTCACAAGTACAATCACCGATGTGTATTGAGAGTGAGACTCACCGTCTGATGGTTGCTTGCTGCCGTCCTTTTGATGTTGCATATTTTTCTAATAGCTCGGTAAAAAGTTCATTTTTGTTTGATGGATCAAAAATTAGGTGCCGATGATTTTTGAATCCAGGTAACTAGTTTTATCATACGACGATTTTATTAGTGTATTATAGTGAAATCGGTCGCCACCTATCTTGTTTTCAGCACACCACCTTTGATCTCTTTTACTATCTCTATAATAAAAAGCATAAAAAAGAAAAGAAAAGATAAAGGTGTTGTGATGATGAGAGCGGCCCCTTGAGCAGAAGAACAAGCTCATGGATTATTGCAAACGGCTAATTACAAGATTGGTAAAGGCACGTGCGGATGGTAAGAAACTTGGGACTTCTAACCTCCAAACTCATTTAGATAAGTGTAAGAAGTATAAGAATGAAATGGCCAAGGATGCTAGAGTTGCGAGGACAACAAACACTTGACTTCCAGCCTTGCAAGCTTGGAGAGGAACCACAATTGGTTGGAGTGTCTTTTTCTCAAGATGGGTGCAGGAGAGCGTTGATTAGACCTTTTACCCACACCTCTATTCGTTTCTTCCGTTGTGAATCGCATTTAGTACCGGCAAAAGAATCTTGGATCCTTTTCGAAGTTCATTAAAGCCGAAGACACTTGAAGCTTTAATTTTGTTGCGTTTCGAACACCAATAGACATGGATTCTTCTACCCTTGGAGTCGAGGAGGAGGAGATTGATATTCTTTTAGTCTGGTATGTCTAAATTATCCTAACATTATTATTTGAATCATACTCACCAATATTAAATGTAAGTACAATTCCAACATGTTATGTCATAATTCAAGAAGAAAACCATGTGTCATGAAAGTGTCCTCAAAGTTTAGATTATTGTTTTTTTAATCTCCTAGAATGACGATCACTTTGCTTATACCTTGTTCATTGCTTTTATTGCCTTCTCCGGTTTTAAGAGTTCATAGGGGAGGAGGCATAGGTATAAGGAGATACCACAAAGAACACTTGAAGACATCAACTTTAGTTAGATTTTTTAAGGAAACATTAGAACCAGGATCATGAATGATATCTTCTTTTATTGCACGATGTTTGTTTTGACATGGTTATTGAATAATATCTTCAATCCTTATTCTTTTCATCTTGTTTTCAGCACACCACCTTTGATCTCTTTCACATACATCCTATCTCTATAATATCTGGTTTCAAAAGTCTGAAAGCATAAATGATCTTGGATCCCAAGAGCAACTGCAACGGGGCCACTATAACCAAAGACTAAAAACCAAAAAAATAGGTTTATTCCGTGCACAGACGCTATGGTGAGAAAACTAAATTTGGTGGGGCGCAACTTTAAAGTGCGCCTGAATCAGGCGGACTTTCAAAATACGCCCCATTCATTTTTTTTTTTTTTTTTGTCAGGCGTAACTTATGAATTACGCCCGTCATAGTGCGGACTCAAAACCTTACGCCCACTATCAGGCACACTCAAAACCTTACGCTCCACCATCATGCGCAGTTTATACTTACGCCCAAATCGAGTGCAATCAAAACCTTATGCCCGACTAAAACCAAACCAAAGACCAAATATACTATAGTATTTGGTTTTACTATAGTATTTGCTCTTTACTCCTCTCCGTAGCGTCTGGGTTTTAGTCAGATGAGTGTAGTTGCTCTAAAGTCCTAAATTTATCCTAAAATCCATAAATGTATGGGCAATTGCCAATCGTTTCCATGAGTCGGCTCTATCTCTATATCCTCAGAGACATTTACCTACATTCAGATCATGACATTTACAGGCCACCATCCACGTAAGGCAGCTTGGAGTAAGACGGTGCACTTATCAAAGTTTAATTTGAATGTTGAGTTAGGATGGAAGCAGGTGCCATCGCTTGTCACATCAAATTAAGACATAAGGGACACTTTTAAGCGACGGTTTGTTCTTCACACTAACGTGTCTTTTAATTCTTCTTTGTACTAATAATTGATAAAGGGTGACGACGAAAAACGTTAAAAAGAATATCTAGCCAAGAATTCAAGAATCAACAGTTCTAGACAACGACTAGCTTGGGATTTGCTAATCTAGACTCCAAATATCGATATTTATGTATCCTTCCAAGACATATAATTTGGGTTGTTGAGATTATCAATCAGTTTAATTAAGACTTTAAGTTCGTTAATTGTTCTCCCTTTTTCTAAGGTAAAAGTTGGCATTAATATACTTTCTTTTTGAAATAAGATATAATAAGCTTTTAAACTGTATATGAGCCTGACTCTCATATACGGAGTTGTCATTTGTATAGTTTATCAAAAGGTTGTTATATAGCGGGTTATTACCGAGTTTTCACCTGTTGCCAAACAAAAACAACCTCCAAAAACTAAAAAGCCGGAATTTGATAATCCCCGTATAATTTGGTAGCAGCCTTGTATGGTCTTAGCCATAACCGTAGACTAGATGGTACTTTTCTTATTAATAGTCAAGTCAAGGACTCAAACGTTATTTTCCATCTTAAATTCTATGTAAGAGTACTCTTAGTTAAAAATTTCTATGTACTACTACTGACTTCTCAGTTACTTCTCTCAATTTCTCTTCCTCTCTCTCTCTCTCTCTCTAGCCTCTAGCTCTCTAGCTCAAAATTAAAAGTCTTCTCACCATTTATTCTCAGTTTATTCTCTCTTTGGGTCTAGCTTTTCTGCTTTGTCTATGTAGCCATGGAAGAACGTTATGAGGCAGTGAAAGAACTTGGTTCAGGGAATTTTGGAGTAGCAAGGTTGGTCAGAGATAAGAAAACTAAAGAACTTGTTGCTGTCAAATACATCCCCAGAGGAAAAAAGGTATTTTCATCTTCTTTCTTACTCATCATCAATGAATCAACAAGTATTTTGAATTTCTTGTTAATTTTTATTTTTTGGGTTGAATTTAGAGTTTGCTTAGTATTGATTTATGGAAAGCTTCATGTTGCAGTAAATTCATGGAGTTCACATTGCAGAAATGAACAGTATTTACCCTTTTTCTGTTCTTGAATCTTGATATGTTACCATGGTTTTTTGCTGGATTCAGATTGACGAAAATGTTCAGCGGGAAATTATTAATCACCGGTCTTTGAAGCATCCAAATATTGTCCAATTCAAGCAGGTATATATATATGGTGCCGATTCTATGAATTTAAAGTTACGTCGATTTATAATTTTTTTTTTTCGAAATGCGACGAAATTGAAATGATTGTGAAGAGTCTGAAACTGTTATAATGTTGCAGGTTCTGTTAACACAAACACATTTAGCTATTGTCATGGAGTATGCAGCTGGTGGTGAACTTTTCGAGAGGATATGCAGTGCAGGCCGATTTAGCGAAGACGAGGTAATCAAACAAACTCTAGTTTCTTTGTGTGTTTCAATGATTTTTTGCTTGAGTTTTCCTGCCATTGGTTTCGGTTTCTCGTTGTTGATCTATAATGTGTCCAATTCCAACAGGCGAGATTTTTCTTCCAGCAGCTAATATCCGGAGTCAGTTACTGCCATTCTATGGTATATGTTCAGATCATAATTTGTTTCACGTTCTTTCAACCAAATGATGGGATCCGACTCTAATCTTTCCTGCAACAGCAAATTTGTCACAGGGACCTGAAGCTAGAAAACACACTCCTTGATGGAAATCCAACTCCACGCCTTAAAATCTGCGATTTCGGTTATTCAAAGGTTCGTGCTTCCGGGCACTTAAGCTTTATTACGGAATCATGAGGACATACTATTGCATATATTTCATGTGTGGTTGCTTTCATTTAAATGCAGTCGGCTATATTGCACTCGACACCCAAATCAACAGTAGGAACACCGGCTTACATTGCGCCAGAGGTCTTGTCACGAAAGGAATATGATGGCAAGGTATGCATCTCCCTAATTAGCAGCCGGTATTTAGTGCTTCTTTTTGCGGTCTAACATTCCATTGGTAAATTACAGATAGCTGATGTTTGGTCAGCTGGTGTCACACTTTATGTTATGTTAGTAGGAGCATATCCATTTGAGGATCCTGAGGATCCCAGAAATTTCAAGAAGACTATCGGGGTGAATGCTTCTCTTCATCTGTAGCAAATACTACTAAATTTTTTGATGCATAGCTAATTTTCTACTATACCACCCTGCAGAGAATCACGAGTGTTACCTACACCATACCGGATTATGTCCGTGTATCTGCAGAATGCCGGCATTTACTCTCACAAATTTTCTTCGCCAACCCATCAAAGGTAAGCCTTTGCTCACATTAATGAATCTTGTACTCTTTCCTGCATGCTTTAGTTTTAACGCATTCTGTAATCCTCAGAGGATCACCATTCCGGAGATAAAAAGGCATCCCTGGTTCCTTAAAAACTTACCAAGAGAGCTGGTGGAAGCTGAGAAATCAAATTACCATTACCAGCCAGTGGCAAATCACCAACCAACCCAAAGCGTGGAAGAAATAATGAAGATTATCCAAGAAGCACGCACACCAGGAGAAGAATTAAACACGCAGAACCAGACCAGAGTCGGAATGGTGGATCCTGTGGATGATGAAAGCAATGCTGAATCTGAAGCCGAGGGCAGCGGAGACTTATGGTAAGAACTACCGCGACGTCGTTGTAGTTACAACCATTTTGTACAATCCGAAATTGTATTTCATTTTGTGAGTTTATGAATTGTTCGCCAACTGTTAGACATTTAAGTTTTTCCAAGTTTTATTTTTTCAGAAATTTCTCGTCTTCGATATGATAATACCAAAATTCTTAGTAGAAGAACTAATGATGAGATTTGATATTGCAACCGAGAAGTTTAGAGTTTTTTCAGTTCCTAATTTTGTCAATAATCCAGAGAGACGACTACTTAAGTGGATGCGGTCAACATCTGTTGAACTAACAGAAATTGATGGACGCATAGCAATATTAAGCTGGATAAATGAGCTTGAAATTTCTCTATGGACATTCCATGAAGATGCAGATGGTGGTAATAACATTAAGTGGACTGAAGAGGTTATCGATATGCCTCCCCACCGGGGTGGTGAGGCTGATCTTTCAATTGAAGCTCTTACGGGAACAAGTCTACTCTTCCTACAACCACAATGGTCACACAGCATTTTTTTTTACCATAATCGAAACACCAAGGCGTCCATAAGGTTCCCAATCCCGCCCGATTCTAAGCTGCAAGTTTTCAAATTCTATTTGACTGAAATTTCATGGCTCATACAGTGTTTGATCTAGAATTGTGTTGTCAATGTACATCAAAAAGTTTACTTTTACATGCCTTTACTAGTCTAATGACTGCTTATCTCAAGGAGGAGGTGACAAAAGGAAACAGGCAGATATTACCAGGGAACGAGCGCAAATCTTCTCTTGTCAGACTAGCCGTATCTGACTATGCCCAAACTCTCTTCCTAGGTACAAGATCCGACGTCTTGATTTCATCTATTTTTGAAGCTAAGATGAAGTCATTCATACTTAGTCCACCTGCAATAACCAAATCAGAGTGTGAAAGGCTGGAATGACAAATCGCAATTATATGAACCCTTTCTTGCACAATGCCAAATCATACTGCAAGCAAGTGGTGCACAACCTAGCACAGTTCAATTACATAAAGCACTTTACTTACCAATGGAAGGAGTGTAGATTTGAGCTCTGACTTGATTCGGTTTTTCCAAATGAAGATCCGGATAAAACCCAGTTGTTGCAGCAACATTGTAAATCCTATTTATAAGTTCAATCCCACTTTTGTAATCTTTCAATTTCCATAGACATTGTAGGCTCAGTATACCTGTTCCATCATCTTCCGCCAATCTCCACCCAATAACCTGCACAAACATTCACAATCACATCAACATGTTAAATAGTTTCGGCAACTGAATTTGAATTTCCGGAATTTATCTTTTACCTTTCTTAGGAGCTGTTGGGCAACTTGCTTAGTAAGAGGAGGCTGTGAAGGGTCAAGAGGAGTACATTCCTGTGAAGAAAGTGAAAGAGCAGAGATATTTGGTATTAGAATTTTATGTTCTGTATTACCACTACCCAATACTTTGTCACCAAACTGACTCTCAATTTCAGCTGGGAATGGATCTCTAGCACCAAAATCACCCAACATATCATCACCACCCAAACCACAAGTCACAATCTTCCTATCATTTCTATGAATAAGTGGAGTGGAATTTAAATTGAAGCTGAATTCTTGGTGTTTTGGGGCTGAAATTGGTGTTCTGAATTGGAAACAGAGTGAAGATGAGAGATTGAGCGCCATTGGTGAATTACAAGAAATGGGTTTTGGTAAGAGATAAGAAAAAGATAGAATATGTAAAGAAAATTGGAACTGAAAATTGGGATAATATTAGCCACTTTATTTTGGTTCCAATTCTGTTCCTGAAATTTCTTAGAACCAAAAAAAACTTACCTTTTAGGTTTAAATCGACTTAAACCCTCATTTCTTTCTCCCTCTCAAAAACCCATTTCTCTTCTTCTTCTTCTTCTTCTGAAACTGAAAATCTGCTAAACTGAGGCAGGTAATGCAAAGATTTAGATCAATAACTTGATGATATGACTAGTGCAGGTATTGCTAAAGTGTACAGCAGCATCAACTATGGTGGTGCATCTGCATTTGCAGCAAACTTCTCTAATCAACAAGGTATGTTATCATTGCGTTCCTTCAAAAACCCTAATTTGGATAAGAAAAATGGTCAATATGGGTCAACCCAGAAACTATTCATCATATTCAAGATCAAAGGATTGTTTCCTGTATCAGTTTACCCCTTTTAAGAACAATGTCTGTGGTGGTTCATCAAGTGTTTGTATTAATTCCAATGAGAAAAGACAGATTTTTATTGGCTTGTCGAAAATTATTAAACATGGACAAGGTTCTGTTCTGAAGGATTTTTGTTTAGGTGATAACCAATTTTGGCCTGTTAATCTTGTAGAGATTATGAAATTGTTTGATGATTCAATTTTGTCGCGGGGATTTTTTAAATTTGTTTGTGTAAATGATTCTGATTTTGATAGTGATAGCTCGATTAGGTTGTATTGTGATTTAGCTCATGTTTTAGCTTCACAAGATATGAGGTATTTGTCACAAGATGTGATTTGCATTGTGGTAAAGAGAATTGGAGTAGATCGTAGCCGTGAATTGATTGATTTAATGTGGAAGAGACGCGGACGTTATTTATATGAGTCTGATTTTTCGGTTCTTGATTCGTTAATGAGGGGGTTTATGAAGGCTGGTTTGGTTAGGAATGCATTGGTGGTTTTGGATAAAATGAGGGAGGAGGGATTGTTGCCGAGTTTGTCTGCTCTGGGTATTCTTTTCAGAATGTTGATTGCGGTTGGTGATTTTAGTACTGTTTGGAGATTGTTTAGAGATATGGTTGTGAAAGGGCCGAGGATTTCGACTAATGAGTTTAATGTTATGTTAGATGGGTTTTGTGGCAAAGGGTGTTTTCAAGTTGTGGTGAGTTTGTTTTCTTTGATGAGTAAATTTGGTTGTGAGCCGGATGTGTTTACGTATAACATTTTGATCAAGACTTATTGTATTGACGGACGATCTTCTGAAGCTTTGGCGTGGGTGAGGGAAATGATTGAAAAGGGCTGTGGACCGAATGTGGTTACATTTAATACAATTATTGATTCCTTCTGTAAGCAGGGTAACATGGTAGAAGCAAGAAGGTTGTTTGATCAGATTCAGGAGGGAGATATTGAACCAAATACTGTCACGTATAATACGCTCATTAATGGTTATGTGAAGGCTCGGGAGATTCGCCTAGCTAATTTACTTTATCAGGATATGAAGGAGAAAGGTCTACCTGCTGATGGTGTTACTATAAACACCATGATCTACGGGCATTGCAAGTTCGGTCGGGAAGAAGATGGTGAGAGGTTGCTGGGGAATGTTTCTGTTGCAGGTTTAATTCCTTCGATAGATATTTCAGTTGCTGGGTTATGTTGGGCTGGTCAACTAGATGATGCGATGGGGTTGTTACAAGATATGCTCCAAAAGGGAATGCCTCCAAGCGTTGTTGCTTTTAACTCGATCATTGCTGGTTATAGTAAAGCACGGAGAGAAGATAAAGCCTTTGAAGTGTATAGGTCAATGGTGGAATTTGGTTTAACCCCATCGTCCTGTACTTGCAGTTCTCTTCTTCTGGGTTTGTCAAATAGGGGAATGCTTCAAGAGGCCGGGGAGTTTTTTGATAAAATGATAGATAAGGGATTTCCGATTAACAGAGTTGCCTTTACTGTTCTTCTAGATGGGTATTTTAATAGTGGAGACCTTGTAAGAGCGCATAGATTGTGGGGTGAGATGAAGAGTAGACGGATATGTCCTGATGTGGTCGCCTTTTCAGCCTTTATAGATGGACTTTCTAAAGCAGGTCGTATGGAGGAGGCTTACGAGGCCTTTGAAGATATGTTGAGAAGAGGTATCACCCCGAACAACTTCACTTACAACTCTTTAATTGGCGGCTTTTGTAATTGTGGCAAGTTGGACTATGCGTTGAAGTTGGAGAAAGAAATGAGGCAAAATGGGCTTATTCCAGATATTTTTACTACTAATATGATTATTAATGGGTTTTGCAAACAGGGTAGTATGAAGGCGGCAAATAATGCTTTCATGGACATGCACAGATTCGGACTGACCCCAGATATAGTCACATACAATACTTTGATTAGTGGATATATTAAGGCCTTCGACCTGGTAAACGCTGAGGACTTCCTAGCTAAGATGTGGGATAGCGGATGGCAGCCTGATATTATCACGTACAATACATGGATCCATGTGTTTTGTAGCAGCCGTAAAATTGTTCAAGCTGTGAGGATGCTGGATGAGCTAATTGCTTCGGGTTTTATTCCTAACACAGTTACATACAATACCATGGTGAATGGTGTTTGCTGTGACATACTAGAGCGGGCTATGATACTTACTGCAAAATTACTTAAGATGGCATTTGTTCCGAATGTCGTGACGGTAAATACATTGCTATCTCACTTCCGTAGGCATGGGTTGCCGCAGATGGCCTTGATGTGGGGACATAAGCTATATTTAGTGTCTTTCCCATTTGATCATGTTACTTATATGATACTGCAGAGCGCTAAGTGGGACTCGCTGCAAGATGCAGAGATTGTGAAAGAGTCACCAGGGGAAGCCATTGTGGTAGACTTTCTCATGCACATTACTTTTGATTACATAGCAAAAGATATGTCTTACCGAGATAGGAACCAGCGTTACTTATCAGAAATATGTGATCACAATCTTTTGGCTCTTGGGAAATGAAATTAGTAGTACAGTTATTTGTCAGCCAGGTATCCACAGGTGAAAGGCCTGCAGTTTGGTCATGACACCCAGTTATTGGAGAAGATTGAGTTTTCTTTTGGTCAAGAAGTTGTGGCGTAACATTGACGCTTGCTTTTCTAGTCTGAACTGCAGCCTCCCAGCTTATGCTCTGTTAGTCTTATTCGTATGGGAGAATATATATAACAAAATCTGGACTATTGGGACTCATCCGAAGCTGCATTGCTGTGTATTGCTGCTTTCCTGACTGAATGATGGGTTGCAGAAACTGCAGAACTTTCGCCTGCAATGTAAAATAGAGTATGTGACAGTGACACAGTTACTTTTCTTTGTTGTGCATATTTCCAATTTTATCCACATGCAAAAGGGAAGAAGTTATCGGGAATGTTCATTTATATAACTGTCGTTTGCCTTCTTTAAGGTTGTTTTCAGAAATATGGGAAGGGACAATTGATTCTTTTGCTGTAAAAATTGATTAGAAACTATGACTGATCATGTTTTTATGCCTCTCAATTTGCAGATACTACAAGGGACTTTGCTTTGCCTCTCTGCAGTTACTGTTCTTTTTCAGCACTTGCTTTGCCCCTCGCGTGTCTGGTAAAGTACTTCTTCGACTATCAATGCTAAAATTTCGTTATGATTAGTTTCCTTTAGGGAGAAATATGTACTTGTTTTTTTTTTTTTTGATTGGTAAAGAATGTTATGTTAATGTTAGTTTGTTAGTGTTTGAGCGGAGACTCGAACCGCTGACCTCTTGTTTGAGAGTCAGGCTCCTGGCCAACTGGGCTAACACCAGATGGTTGAAATATGTACTTGTTGATGCTTGTTTTCCGACTAAATTAGTCATTGTGCCACAAGAAGAAATAAATATCTTGTTGTAATGTAAATTCTCTGTGATGTAACGAGGAAACAGCATTTCTCCAGAATCAAATACCAGTGAATATTTGGTTCCAGCTATGTTGTAAAAGGCGATAGGCATGGCGAGGCGCCAAACCCAGCGCCTAGAGCCTTTGGCGCCCCAGGCGAGGGCCTTCCTTTTAGAAAAAAACACAATTAGGTATAAGTTGGCGCCTGGGCGCCTTTTTTTGCCAGGCGCCAGCCTTGCGCCTAGTGAGCCTTTGGCACTTAAGCGCCAAAGGCGCTAGCCTTTTACAACATAGGGTTCCAGTGTTGTCGAAAGTTGAGTTTTACCTGATAATCGTATTCTTTGAACAGGGAAATTTTTGATTCAGAACTGCGTTACTTTTACAGTACTGATAATGCTGTTATCTGTTCACGAAAGTATATGGCAGAAGTTTATGAGCAAGAGTCTGCTACAGAATTCAGAATGGGATTATATATAATTGTTGTGATAACAGTTACAGGACGAGATTCTGTGTTTACTAAATGTTATCGAAGCATTTGTTCTGGAAAAGATAGGGGATGTTGGTATTGATTTAGCTGCTGGATATTGCTCAGCTCTGACTGGTGATAAAGTTCTGCCTAGTGGCAAGTATCACCCGTTGGCGGCTTACACGGAGGATCTAAATCACATAGATCATTTCATAAGCTTGGAGTACTTTAGGCAAATCTGTTCAGGTAATTTCCACAAGTTCAAAGTTTTCTTGGTCCCAACAAGTTAATGGAAATACGAGAGTAAAGGCGAATTCTGGCTAACGATGTTATCCTGTTCACTACTTGCAGGTGTGTACCACCACTACACTTACTCCGTTTGTTTCTCTCTTCTCAGTTCTCCTTCAAATCAACATAATCAAGTTCAAGAGATTCTGATCGCGCAGAATAGAATGCTAAAGACAAGCAGTAAGTAAACTGTAAATCTAGGCTTACAGGTGGTGTATGTTTTCCTTCTGACTCATCTGCGTCTGAATCTTTGTCATTTGATCTGTCTCAGCCTTACCCAGTCAGCTTACTGGGTAAATTCTGAGTCAGGCATAATGTGTATCTGACTCAAACCCAGATATCGAGTCAGCTAAAAGGCTAACACCCCTTAGTAAAATCATGTTGTTGTGTATCATTGCCCCCTTTAGATCCAACCAAATCATTTCTTTATTTAATGTGAGAAAAAGTAAAAGCCAGGGTAAACTTCGAGTAATCTCAGTGGATTACGATTACATCTCACCCGTTCAATTTCTAAAGTTTGGCTTCTAAGTTGAGATCAAACGCTTTAAAACGTGCCACGTCAGATCATATCAGATCACGCATCAAGATTCGCCGTCCCACGTTCACACCTTAACCTTTCTTGTCGGCAAAAAAAGAGATATTGTTAATGGGATTTTCTTTATTTGAAATTACAGAACTGCCACTACCCGCCAATCAACGGCTTTTATTGTATCTCCACCTATCATCCACTTTGTACCTTTCAGTCTCTCTCGTTATCTGAATCTGCTCCTGACTTTCAGAATTCTACCGAGAAAGAGTGGAGAAGATGGAGGGTTTGATCAAGGGTATTCTGGATGTGGCATTAGGTGATCGAGACAACAACAACAACAAAGAAGAATCTTCCAATGGTCAAGACAGAGATGAAAGATCTAGATCAACATGGGCACAAGTTGTCTCTGGAGATGATGATCAGGAAGATACAACAACCAAAACTCATCATCAAGGTTGGAATAGGAAGGTGAGATCTTTATGATCTGACTTTCGACCAATTCTTTTGGATTTTTCTTTTCTAATTTTGGAAGGTGAGTGAATTTTGGCACCTAGGTCTAAACTCTCATCAACAATGCACCATGATAATATTTGTGATAGTTTGTACGATGTATACTGAGAAATGCTACTAGGGGAAAGTGGGATATCTGTGGGTCGGTGTACTTTGGATATTATACTGAGAAATGTTTGTTAAATTTGTGTAGGAAGAGGTAGAGAGGACAGAAGAAAGAACTGAGGAATGGGAGAGTGCTGGAGGGCGACATTCTAATCAAAGACGACCTCAACAGGTTTCTTCTTTTTAGTTTCTTACCTCATTGTTGTGATTTGCTTGGTTTATTTTAGCACTTTCTTGGTCTGCTTATAAATTAGTAACTGGTAAATTTTATAATGGAAAAATATTACTTCGACTCGAGTCAGTTAGTTGATTTGAGTAGGTAGTTCGATAAATTAAAACCCTTTTGTTACGATCACAGTAGTTAATAATGATGAAGATAGGAAGTAATGCAATTAAGATGAAGAAACGATGGAGAAGAAGTAAAGATATATAGGTTTGCAGAGGAACCCAACCTCAAGATACTGGCTAGTAGAGGAGCCTAACCTTAAAATTACACAAGTGCTATTCCTTCTAAATTTATTTAATTGATGTCTTTTCATTGATTTCCTTGAATAAAGATTAGTATAAAATATGTCCATATTCCCACTTAAACCAAAGATCCTTGAAACTAGGCAACAACCCCATTAATTCCAAACATAACTAAAGACTCTAAATGACCAGGGAGTCTACTAACACTCGTAAGACAACTTAAAGTGAGATTTTACTCATTCAATAGTGTTAGTGGACTCCCTAGTCATTAGGAGTCTCTAGTTGTGTTTGGAATTAGTTGGATTCTTGCCTTGTTTGGAGGATCTTTAGTTTTAGTGGGGTTATTGATATATTTTGTAATCTCTGTTTAAGGAGAGATTTTGAAATCAACAAAAAGACATCGGTTAAGTTTATCTAAAAGGAATGGCACTTATGTTATTTTGAGGTTAGGCTCCTCTACTAGCATGTAATCTTGAGGTTGGGTTCCTCTCGAGATATTTTTGGGAGAAAAAATTGTTGTAAACCTATCTTCATCCTTATCAACTACTGTGATCATAACACGCTTTATTGCAGATTTTTGCTCATAAATTTGTAGAGGTTTAATTGTTCATGAGTAGAGATTGAATAGTTAGCACATATTGATAACTGTGATAGTATGAATCTCCTCATTATATTCGAAATATTTTAATAAATTCTGAATATAGAGAAGTTCTGTTCTCTTTCCACCGTATTAGGCTTCAAAATGCTGATTATGTGTCAGCTAATCAAGTGGTTCAACTGCAGGCTGCATATGGGGGAAATGACCAATATGAAGGTGCTCAAACTGATTGTAACCAGAACAAATGGAATAGAAAGGTGGAATATGATTGTTTAGTCATGTCAGTTTGTTGTTTTGGGTTTTGATTCTTGAAAATGCCGAGTAATCCTATTTTGTTTACAATAGGAGGAACAAAAGGAAAATAGTGAAGGGTGGGAGACTGTTGGTAAAAAGCCTGCAAGGAGGCCTCAGGTTCGCATTACTACCTCTCTGAAAATAAACTGTTAACTGGTAATCTTTATTGTTCGTATTTGGGTTCTGATTGTTCTGTTACTTATGCTTTGCCAGATATGGAAAGAACATAATCATGGATATAATCGGCCACCAAGTGAGCAAGAGTACGCTGATGATGTTGGCCATGGTTCCAATATCGAACCGTCAAGAGAAGAGCTTGATGATCTCTCACAAGCTTGTAATAAGCTTTGGGAACTTGATTCGAACCGTTTAGTGCCAGGAAAGGACTATGAGATTGTCTGCGGTGAGGGGAAGAAAGTGTACCAAAATGATGATATGGCGCAAGGAAGTTTATTTGATTGGCTTAGTGAAGACGTATTCAGGAAGCCTACTTATTCTCGTTTCTGTTCTCTTTTGGATAATTACAATCCCGTTGTAGGGTCTAAAGAACAAGTCTCAGCTCAAGAGAAGCAAGAGGAAGCTGCATTTATAGAGGAGATCAGTAGAACTGGACCAATCCAATATCTCCACAAGTATCTCACTTGCAAGGGCGTCGTTTCTGAAAATAACCAAGAGTTCAAGAGAATGTTGAGTGATTTATGGTTTGGTCTTTATGGAAGAGGAGGTTCATCCAGTAGTTCATCTGCTTTTGAACATGTTTTTGTTGGAGAAATCAAGACACAAGGGGAAGACCAAGTGACAGGATTCCATAACTGGCTTCAGGTTTGTAACTATTATCTTATCGATGTTTTCCTGATTATCGGTACCATGTACAAGCAGGGGCAATTGTTGTTTAACTGAAACATGATTATTGTGCAGAATTTGGGTTTAGAGTAATGAAATGTTTGCCAAGGTTGGAGTTGGAATGACACTTTTCTTAAATTCCGATATCACCATTCTTTGTTGTTAGTGTCATGCTCATCTTGCATCTTAACATTAACCTTTTTCGTCTTTTCTGGCCTTTTGCAGTTCTACCTTGAGGAATCAAAAGGAAGGGTCGATTATCAAGGTTATATTTTCCCTCGAAGACGCGGGGAAACAGTAAGTGGCTTAAACTGCATTTATTCTTTTTCTTGTCATTGACATTAGAAGAACATCATTGACATGTTATTCTTGTGTTAAACTATAACTACACTCCAACCGTAACCATGTATTTAGAAAGACTGCTGCTAATCTTTATTTCTGATACTGTCATCCCATGAACCGATTAAGAAACAGGTCCCCCTCCGCTTTAGCTTTTGCAAAAGTTACCAATGTTAGGTTTTAAATGTAATAAATGCTGTACGTACTTAAAATTATCCGGTAGTCCCAGTCCCAGTCCCACCCACATATATGTTATGTTCTAATCATTTTTATTATTACTATATGAAGATTGGTAATCTTATGTTGCCATTTATTCCACATTTGATGTAACAGCGTGTTTCCTGATGTATATTCTTCTCTGTGAGAACTTGGTGTTTGCGCGCGCACAAACATAACTGTTATACTAGTTGAATTCTCATTTTAGTTTTTCTCATTTCTTTGTTCTTGTGTCTGCAGCCGGACTCTGAAACCCAGTTGCTTACAATTCAGTTTGCATGGAATGGTGTTCTGAAGGCTGTCTCGAGCACATTAGTCGGAGTTAGTCCTGAGTTTGAAATTGCCTTGTATACATTGTGTTTCTTCGCTGGTGGAGAGGAGAACCATATTCAGCTCGGACCCTACCCTGTCAACATCAAGTGCTATCGGTTAGGGAATGACAAGATCGGTTCTGCATTTCCAATAGCAGAATGTTGAAGTCATATTATTGTTATTGCTATATACAGAGATGTAAGAAACTGTGTTAACGTGTGTATTAAGTGCCAACCTCTTTTAAAGGTTGCATGCAGTCTGACAGACATCGGAAACTTCTTAAATGATGTATTCTGTGATTTCAAATGCAATATTTCCTCAGAAATGTACTCCGTTTACTCTGAAGTAAAAATGGCGTGATAGTTTTATGTGCCTACATGGTATACGCCAGAGATAGAAAATGGTTGGATACGGACCGATTTATTAGACACGGGCCAGTGTACGGCACTTTAAAAGTGGAAGCTGTTTCTCTTTGTTTTTTGGGATAATTTATAAAGTCCCCACGTCCTTTTTTTTTTTATGCCCCGTTATTTACAAATTTTGAAAAGTGCCATAAAGTGCATAAAAACGGGAAAGGATTAGATTAGTCAGTCAAAACCATTTTACTCGGTCAAACGTAATAGGAAAATTACTAAACGGTCCATACCTAAACCTAAGAGAGGAAAATGTTTTCCTTGGGTGTCCTAGTCAAGGTAGTCAATATCGGCGATACGGTATTCCTGCGATAATATCGGCCGATACGAGATTTCGACGAAAAACCGGTACCGATAAATTCCTACGAGATTTTAAAGACCCATCCAGCCATCACTTGTATCAAGCCTTCTTCAATTGAATGCAATACAAATCAAGTACTCATACCACAAACTCCAATCAATTAACCACAGGACCCCAATTTCAGTTCGAGCTCGGAAATCCCCAATTTCGTTGTTGTTGTTCTTCTTTATTTGCGAGAGAACTAGACTGATTCAATGACCACCATTTAATCCCCCAAATCCATTTTCATCGGCTGCTCCAGATATTTACCCAGTAATCCCCAATTTCATCTGCCTTTGTTGCTGTTGTTTTCCAAAGGAACTGGACGAGTTAACCGAGATGAAGAAAATGTTGCAATCTGGTCGCAAGAGTTGCTTCTGTAAACCACTTCTGCTCTCCTTAACCCAAACTTCAATGATCATTTCTCATCTCTAATTCCCGATCTCAAACCCCTGAACTCATCTTCTTTTCTCGTTCTTTCACACAAAATTGTTCCTCAAAATGTTGTCCGCAGATGAGAACACCACATGCTTGATAATGAATGAAATGTGTGGAGTAAATGGTGCCACGTCCCACTTATCTTCCAACCCTTCCAGTGCCTTCACGTGCTTGACTAAAACAAAGGAAAAATTACTCATTTTCTGAACGGTCCGCGAGTTATAACCCCAAATGAATCGCTATCCATCCATAAAAAATCCGCAAAAATAAAAGTAACACAAAAACCCTAAAAAAAAAATTTTTGATGAAACCTCGTAAAATTTGATGAAACCAATTTTGAAATTTGGGGTTTTTGTATCAATTTTATAAAATTTGGGGTTTTTAGTTTGAAGTTTAAACCTCTATTTCTAGTTTGAACTTGTTTATAAAATTATAGTCTTTAAATTTGGAAACGATATTTAAACGATAATATCCCCGATATAAAGTCGCACCAGTGTATCCTTCCTGGCCGATACAAACCGATATCCGATATTAACTACATTGGTCCTAGCAACCACTTCGATCTTTTCTCCCTTCCTACTTCTCCATTGAAACCTCTTCCTCCTTCATGACAAACCAGTACAAAAGAATTTCTCCAAAAACTCTTTTCATCTTCTCGGGCTTGAACACCTCCGCCATTAACACCCCTGGAATTTTCCTAAGACCTTAAATTGAACAACTCTTCTATCTTCTCATCTCTGAAATCTTCTCGAACTTTAACACCCCTAAAATCTTCTCAAACTTGAGCAGCTTTTCTCATCTCTCCAAACCTAAGAATATTTTTTTTTTTGCTGAAATTGAAGCTATGGTGATGATTTCTAGTCGATTTTAACATGACCTAGGTATTTATTTTGATGGAAATCAATCAATTGGAGATTATTTCAACTCGATCAGTTCATGCAATCGAAGATGATGGTGATCTTTTGAACCGAAATTTTGTACGATGCTGATGCAGATGATGGTTTATAGTTGATTCTGGTGATGAAAAAGTTCGTGGGTTTCTCTTCTTTGATGAGTTAAGTAATTCTGACAGTCTTCATGTTGATTTGATTATAGTTAAGTTGTATGAAAATGGATTTTTTTAAAAATTCATAAAAAGAATTAAGGATTTTACTTTTATATCATTCTCAAATTTGTTTATTATCCAAATTATCATGTTTTTGTTGGTGGTGGTTGTGGCTGTGAGTGGTTTTGGTTATTGGTGGAGGAGGTGGTGGAGGAGGTGGCCTTGATCTGTGTTACTATTGGTGAGAAAGTGGTGGTGGTGGTGGTGGTGGGTGGTGAGTGGTCTTGAGTGGTGATGGTGGTTGTTAATGATGGGTGTGGATGGTACTGGTAATGTTGGTGCCTTGGGGGTGGTGTTATATGGTTAAGACATGAGACACAATCATGTGTGTTCAATTTTCTCCAATTTGAATGTTGTAATGGTGTGTTTTCCTGCAATTTTTGTTTTGCAAAATTGGAGCCGTAGAGTACATAGCAGGCATTGTTATGGTTGCACCGAAGTTCCCAGTAGAGAACATAGTGGCCTGGATTAGTTTATGTATCAGAAGAACTAGTGATGATGAGGATGTATTTAACTAGGGCATACCGAAAATAGCTAGAATTTTGCTTTGTTTTGCACCGAAAGGAAATGCATCTATGAGCTGGTGTAAAATACTTTTTAAGCCATCCACTTGAATTCTTTGAATAAGGCTATGCTGCTAAATTTCTGTTTTCTTTCTGCTAGCATATTTAGGTCTCTTATCACCAAAGAATATCGAGTGCATCGCTCCCCTGCACCCGTTGCATTTATGCACAATCGAGTGTTTATCTTTATCTTTTTTTTTTTCTTTCTTTTTTCCTATTCTGCAAGTTTATATGCTTAGATTGTTCACTTTTGCATGTTACTGCCTTTAGTCTTTATAAGCTTATAATTTAGGACATAATTATTTCATTCCATGTTCTTGTGTTCTGTACTTGGTTGAGATATATGGTAAACAAGAGCAATGGATCGTTTTAATTTAATTATTCAACTAGCTGCTCTGCATTTGAAAGTTTAAACTTAGTCATTGTACCAGAATTGTTTCCCTGATTTTGTGCTCTGGGGGCGTGGTGTCCCTTTGAGTGATATAAAAGGTTGTTTTTCATTTCTTTGGAATTTTTTCAAGTATGTTTATTGATATCCGCATGTATATCAATACGTTTACTTAGACACACCTATTACATTTTAGCTTAAATTGCTTTTCTCTACAGGGCATTGAGCAGTTTCGGCAGGCATTAGATATTGCACCTCATAGTGTAGCTGCACACTGTGGGCTTGCTTCGGGGATGCTTGGGTTGGACAAGGAATGTGTAAATTCTGGTGCATTTGCTTGGGGAGCGTCACTATTGCAGGTTTACCTTCAGCAAGTATACATGTCTAA
This sequence comes from Papaver bracteatum, assembly GCA_023529315.1. Taxonomy (NCBI): domain Eukaryota; kingdom Viridiplantae; phylum Streptophyta; class Magnoliopsida; order Ranunculales; family Papaveraceae; genus Papaver; species Papaver bracteatum. The sequence goes on from JAJJWX010004821.1 coordinate 310,947, forward strand.
TAAATTTGCTTAGTAAAAGGCAACTAACAAAGAGTAGAAGTTTCTGTATGAGTTGCAGTAAACAAATGCAGGTGCAGTGATTTTTTCTAGCTAGTGATGGCCTGAACTATGATGTCCTGAAGTTGAAGACATGAGATGAATGGAATGGGTTGGTAGTTGAGTTAGCTGTTGATTGAAAATGGAGGTTTGTGGTGCAGCTACAGGCAGAGGGGCTTTTAGGACATTCCGTAGGTGCCACATAGAGTTTAACAGCCCTAACTTTCTGTTTACCGTTATTTCAAAAAAACTGTCAAACTTGGGGTAATTTTGAAAATTTGTAAAAAACGGGGGTACTTTTGAAATGAACCCAACAAAACGGGGGTACTTTATAAATTATCCCTTGTTTTTTCTCTTCTAGATCTGAATTAGATCGACAACAGTGAAACATGCAAGTCTTGGCAGGAATTTTATAAGAAAGGTATGTGTATCTTGGTTGCATCGTGAAATTGTTTGGTATCCATAATCAAGGGATTATTTTATTAATTACTGCTAAAATTAATAAAATATAAAAACGGTGTTTATTAAGTGGGGGATATAACTACAGGACAAAAACGGTGTTTCAATAGCAATTCTGGGTCTTTGAAATTATTTTTTTAATTCCTAATCTAGCCCTCACTAATCATGTTTAGTGGTTAATAATAATTAGTAAATTCTTAAGTATCTGGGGTAGATTAGTGTGTGTTTTTATTTTAATTTGTGTGAGTGAGTAGTAGAAGGAGAGAAAAAAAAAATTGAGTGGATTTTTTTTTTAAATGGAAGATGATTGTGATGAAAGAATTGTTACTAAGAGGTTGAAAATTTGATTTTTTTTCTTTGAATCAACCATTGTTGCAGCTGAAAAAGCTTGGTGCCGGCATGGTATTCAACCAAAAAATCATGCCGGCATTTGTGGGAAATTTTCATAAATTGTCTGCCACTATCTGGGGGGTAGCCCCAACGGGACGTTGTCTCGTTACAAAAATTTTCAGGTTTTGATCTTCAAAACCTATTTTTTCTGGTTTTAATCAGTCACTTCCAGCACAGTTATCTGATTTTCGAGCATGCGGGAACTACTTCTGGCATGGTTTTTGCTTAAATTTCTATGCCGGAACATGATGAAAAGTATCCAGAAAATTGTTTTTTTTTTCACTTAACTACCGGCATTGATAGATTTATATCGAGCATGCCGGCATTTAGTTCCGTCATTGAATTTCATAACTTCCGACATGCTCTTCATCATTTCCGACATGTTTTTCATCACTTCCGGCGTGGTAAATTTCTATGCCGGCACATGATGAAAAGTATCTAGAAAATTGATTTTTTTTTCACTTGACTATCGGCATTGATAGATTTATATCGAGCATGCCGGAATTTAGTTCCGGCATTGAATTACATCAATTCCGGCGTGGTCTTCATCACTTCCGGCGTGACCTTCATCATTTCCGACATGTTCTTCATCACTTCCGGCATGATCTTCATCACTTCCGGCATGTTCTTTATCATTTCCGACATGTTTTTCATCACATCCTGCAGAGAAGGAGAAAAGAATTTGAAAGGAAGTGGGGAAAATTTAGAATTTGAAAGAGAATGGGGAACATTTGGGTTTCAAAGTTTTAACCCTAAAAAGATTAATAAGAAGTGGAGATGGAAATGGGGGATATGATTTTGTTTTTTTATTTTTATTTTGAGGTAAGGGTGTTTTAGTATTTTCTCCCCCAAAAGTCACCCCTTAGCACACACCATGGATTGGGGGAAGTAATTCATATCCCCCGATTAATAAAAGTATCCCCAATTACGCGTTCTAGGTTGAGAACAAGATTGAAATTGAATTTTTCGTTAACAAGCTTCGTAGGCTTTTTCTTGTCCCTATGAGAATCAATTTTATTGATCCATTTGATATTTAAGTTTCATTGGAAACCTTATTCTCTTATGGTGTATTTGTTCATCTCCATGTTGATGTAAGCAATGGAATCGCTATGGAAATTTTGTTGCTGTTGTTGTCTTGATGATGGATCTATTAGACCACCTCTGTGTATTATGTTCGACTAGTCATGTAACCTAGCATACAAGGTCTGATATTTTACTTGTATTCTAATTGTAGTTCGATACCTTTATGGATGTCGGCTCTCTCTTCCAGATGGTCTCATGAGGGTCACTGATGTCATGGTTGATGGTAAGATCGTTGTTGTTGCTGGATAAGTTAATGTTGAAAAGAGTTGTGCTTCTGCAGTTCTGTTCTCAAGCAAGATGGTGCCAAGGTCGTAATGACTGAAATTGTTAAAAAATTTAGTACTTGTATCACTTCTCTTTAAGAGACCTTGAACTTGTTATTCAGTAGCTAAATATTTTTTTCTTTTTGTGAGTTTGGGCTAAATTTATGAGTAATTCAATGTAATAGAGTCTTCACTTTGTATTAGGTGAATCTAGTTTTATGTGGAATTTGAATTTGAATTTTAGTATTTCAATATTTGAATTTGAATTGTCATATGAATTTAAATTTAATTTGAGTTTCAGTTTACTGTAATTTGAATTTAAAACTAAATCAGAATTGTTTCGGCCCAGTCAGAATGACAGCAGTCATCCAGTCAGATCTGATATATTTTAATATTAAAATAAATCAAATCTACGACGTCATACGGATGTCGTGCATAGCGGCACTCTGAAAGCATCGTTATTTAGGGGCACATTGAAAGTGTCGTTTCAGAAAAAGACACTGAATCTACGGCACTTTAGGCGACACTCTGATATTGTATTTTTACCCTCTGAAACGACACTTTAGGACTATCTTAAAACGACTGTTTTCCACTAGTGACTACTCTCTACTGGTATTATCTCGATAGACTTTGTAAAGTCCAAAGAAAATATTGCAGATCCTTTGACGAAAGGTTTACCTAGAGAGGTAGTTAGATACACATCGAGGGGGATGGGACTTAAGCTCATTGAGTAAATTACCATGAAGGACACTCAATCTTGTGATCGGATATCCAAGATCAAGGTTCAATGAGACAACTAATTTATGGTGGTATCGGGAAAGCACTATCTTTGTCCCTTCCTATGGTGTAGCCGTTTGATAGTGCTACCTACATGATTTTAGGATGATCTTTTGAGATCTTAATGGGTTCCATGGCTTTGATTAAATTGGGGTGTGGCAGGACACTCTTTATGGACTCACCTTTGTGGATGTGGGAAGTGGGGCCACTTCCTATGAGAAGATCTTTTGAGATCTTAATGGGTTCCATGTGGATGTGGGAAGTGGGGCCACTTCCTATGAGAATCTGAGCTGATTCTCTAGAGACATTCATTAAGTCCGGGATTTTATCCCATGGCCAAAATGGGCACAACGGCAAGATCTTGGCAGCTTTTTAGGGTGAGGCATCAAGTGTGGCTGTTATTTCTGAATTGCATTCACTGTTGGCGGTTCAATACATTGTGTTCACCATTACAACAAGCAGTTCAGGTATAACCTCTCACTAAGCTAAGGTTCAATCTTTGGGACACCTTAACCTAATTTGTTGCCTTATGTTTTCTCGTGTTTTATCGACATGTTTTATTATTCATGTGGGGGATTTTTAGAAAAAAACGGTGTTTTATTTAAAATAAAACAATGCATGGACCATATTTTGATCCCAAGACCTATTGATCCCTAGATGTTTTTTCATTTGAATTCATAAAACATTAGTCCCACATAGACTAAAACACTTAGAGTTTTAGACTTAAATACCAAGGGTTTAGCCTTAAGGGTATGGCCCTTTGGGTCTTTAGACCTTTTTGTATGGGGAAAGCCCTAGACTATGGCAAGGTTGTCTATCCCTTATTGCATTTCTTATTGCTTTTCCCGTTCACGCGGTGCTTCGCATAGAAGCACGCACGCCTCCGCCGTCCATCGGGTCGGGTGTGGGTGTGGGTGTGGGTGTGGGTGTATTAGACCCTATCTTTTTGCTAAAGTATTTCGTACGTTTCTCCCACACATGTAAAGAATTTAATTCTTTTACTTATCGGTTATGGCTGTCCGACCCGTGTGACAAATGCCTCGTGAAGCATCTTTGCTACACGGTCGTTTTAATTCATGTGCGCGTTGGATTCTCCTCGTGAAGAATCTCGGAAATTTTTTATGCCCTACAAAAACGTTTTTACTGTATTTTTAACGCATGCTTTTACTCCGCTTTTTGTCCGTGTCCGACAAAAGCAGCAATTACTTTCACGCGTGATTTCCGGTCGTCTGTCGCCCATGGGATTCCATTTGTCGATTAAACGTTAGAATTTTCAGCTATAAATACGAGAGCAAATTTCAGTTCTTAACACACCTCAGAACTCTTCTCTTCTGAAACTCTTCTTCTTCTCTTCTGCTATCACAAAAAAAAAAAAAACTAAGTCTTATTTATGTTTCTATTAAACACAGAAAACGTTCAGTTCTTCTCTGAAACAAGTTGTAGTTTACAGAAACTTAATTTTGTACTACTACTTCATAGTTTACAGAAACATGATTTTTTTTTACATTACACTGAAACAAATTGTAGTTTCAATTTGTGTTTTTGTTTTCATCTCAGCTGCCAAGTTCTTAGAGTTCTATCTGTGTATGATACATAGAGGAGTACTAACAGTGGTTGTATCCTGGAGGTGACTTGCCAATTGCTATAGCATCTCAGAGGAGTAGTAGGTAATATTACCTTTAGGTCAGCGTATCTCATACGTGCCTCTACTAAGTTTTTTGATACTATAATCAGTGCATCTCCCGCAACTACAATCACACATCAGTGCAAGCTAAGTATTTTTTCTCAGTTAAATACGAACGTTGTCAATTATTTCCAACATTCTAAAGGTAATATTTTTCGTTCGTTGCTATATAATTGTTGCTGTAACAAAATGGAAAAGAATACTGTATAAAGACCACCAAAGTTCAGTGGAAAAGACTTTAAGTGATGGCAGTCTAAAATGTTATTCTTCCTAAATGACCAAAGGTTAGATGGAATTTCCTTAAAAAGACCCTCGAGAAGACTTCATGACCGTGGTAATGAAGATAAATTGGATAGGTGGAATCGGAAGAATTACATGTGCAAGAACCATATTCTTAACTGTCTGGATGAATCATTGTACGACTTCTATAATGCAAAAGAAAATTTTAATGCTTTTGATTTATGGGAAGCACTTGAAGAAAAATATCTTGCTGAAGCTGCTGGAAGTAAGAAGTTTTTGGTGGCTAGGATCCTGTAATACAACATGACTGACGAAAAGCCTATGGTAGAATAGTTCGTCGAACTTCAACTCCTCGTCAGCGAAATTCTTGCTGAAGGTATGCATATTTATGAAGCTCTACAAGTATCCGAAGTGATTGAAAAGCTTCCACCCTCATGGAACGATTACAAGAGGAGGCTGCGACACAAGACTCATGAAATCACCATGGTGGAGCTTGGAAAAAGGATCCAGGTTGAGGATCTTATGTGTTGCAAGGACAAGAGCCTGGTGCTGAGCAAAGACATGTCCAACAAAGCTCATGTCCTGGATGATAAAGCTTCTTCAAAGAGAATTCCTAGAGAGTCCAGAAAAAAATGGAAACAGACGTAGCAAATGTCGAAAACCCAGAGGTAACAATTTTAAGCCAAGGGGTGGTGTCTCCAAAAACACCATCAAAGGCGACTGCTATAATTGTGGTAAAATTGGTCATATGTCCAAGGACTCTAGAGCGCCTAAAAAGACCAATTTTTTTCAAAAACAGAAAAATAAGGCAAATATAATAGATGATTCTGGATATTTTACTGGCATGGTGTCTGAAGTCGACCTTGTCTTTAGTATGACCAATGTGAGAGACTGGTGGCTTGATTCTGGAGCCACCAAGCATGTCTGTAAGTTCAGAAATTCTTTCTCCTCCTATGCCATAGTAGGAGACGATGAGAAACTGTTTATGGGAAACTCTTCCACCGCGAAAGTGGTGGGGAAAGGCAAGGTCGAACTGAAGCTCACTTTAGGAAAAACTATCGCATTGAATGACGTGTATTATATCCCAGACATATGCAAAAATCTTATCTCAGAAACCATCTTACTAGGCAAAGGTTTTAAAATTGTTGCTGATTCAAATATTGTTGTAATTTCTAAGCATGGTGACTTCGTAGGAAAAGGTAATGTCACCGATAACATGATTAAGTTTAGTATATCTGATTTGAAATTGAATGTTAATGCATCTTCTTCTGCTTATGTTTGTGACTCCTCACATGTTTGGCATGATAGACTTGGGCATGTTAATTTCAAATCTCTAGAAAGACTTGCTAATTTAGGTTGCATACCAAAAATAAATTTTGACAAAAATCAAAGATGTGAAATCTGTGTTGAATCTAAATATGCAAGAAAACCGTTTAATAAAAGTGTTGAACGTAAAACAGTTCCTTTGGAACTAATTCACTCGGATTTAGGAGACTTGGAATCAACACCAACAAGAGGTGGTAAAAAATGGTATATCACTTTTATAGATGATTACTCACGATACTGTCAGGTTCATCTTCTTAGAAGTAAAGATGAGGCCTTAGAGGCTTTCAAATTTTATAAACTTGAAGTAGAAAACCAAAAAGGAGTTAAGATTAAAACTCTTAGGTCAGACCGTGGCGGTGAGTATGTGATACCCATAGGTGAGTTTTGTAAAAATAATGGAATCATTCATGAAACTACTGCACCATATTCACCTGAATCAAATGGTGTAGCCGAAAGAAAAAATAGAACACTCATAGATATGGTGAATGCTATGTTGACAAGTTCAGGGTTATCTTCAAAATTGTGGGGGGAATCTATCCTTTCTGCATGCTATATTTTGAACCGAGTTCCATTTAAAAAATTAGATAAAACTCCTTATGAATTGTGGAATTAATGGTAGACAACCTTCCTATGCATACTTTAAAGTGTGGGGGTGTTTGGACAAGGTGGCCATTCCTCTTCCCAAGAAAACCAAAATAGGACCTAAAATAGTCGATTGTGTTTTCTTAGGATATCCTGAGCATACAATTGCACACAAGTTCATGGTCATCCGTTCTGACCACAATAACATTGGTCTGAACACCATAATGGAATCTAGAGATGTTGTGTTTTTTGAACACATATTTCCCTTTAGGTCTGGACCTCGGAAAAGGGTCCATGATGACCTCTTTGATGTTCCATCGGCTAGTCAACCCCCAACTTTAGAATATGAGACTGAACCGAGAAGAAGTAAGAGGGTTAGAACTGAAACAAGTTTTGGCCCAGATTTTTTTACTCTTATGGTAGAATATGAACCCCAAACCTACAAGGAAGATATGACTTCTCCAGAAGCTTCTTTCTGGGAAGAAGCTTCAATAAGTGAATGGGAGTCCATTCAGCAAAACGAAACTTGGGAGCTTGTATACTTTCCTCCTGGTTGTAAATCCATATGATGCAAATGGGTGTTCAAAATAAAACTTAGAACACATGGAACTATAGAGAAATATAAATCTAGGTTGGTAGCTAAAGGCTATAGACAAAAGGAAGGATTAGATTTCTTTGATACCTATTCACCGGTCACTAGAATCACTTCAATTAGGATGTTGATTGCTATTGCTTCTATTTATGATTTGCAAATACATCAGATGGATGTTAAAACTGCATTTTTATATGGTGAATTGAATGAAGAAATTTATATGGATCAACCTGAAGGCTTTATTGTAAAAGGTTGTGAAAACAAAGTGTGCAAATTAAACAAATCTCTGTACGGTTTAAAACAAGCACCTAAACAGTGGCATGAAAAATTTGATCATGTTATGATAATTAATGGCTTCAAGGTTAATGAATTTGATAAATGTGTTTACATTAAATTTGTGGATGATTCTCATGTTATTGTGTGCCTATATGTTAATGATATGCTCATATTAGGCAGTAACCTTGATATTATTAATACCATTAAAAGCATGCTTAGAGATAATTTTGACATGAAAGACTTAGGCCCTACTGATGTAATCTTAGGGATGAAAATCAGAAAGACGTCTGATGGATATAGTCTTAGTCGATCTCACTATGCTGAAACCGTACTTAAGAGATTTAATTATGAAAAGGCTAAACCTGCATCTACTCCATATGATCCCACTTGTAATTTGAAAAAGAACAAGGGCGAGGGAATTGATCAACTTGAGTATTCTCGCATTATTGGTAGTCTTATGTATCTGATGAACTGTATAAGACCATATATTGCTTACTCTGTGAGTAGATTAAGCAGGTATACTTGCAACCCAGGGAAGGATCACTGGAATGCTCTCTACATAGTTCTACATTACCTAAGAGGGACCTCAAACTATTGCTTAAGTTTTGGGAAGTATCCTGCTGTACTGGAAGGGTATTGTGATGCCAACTGGATATCAGATTCAGAAGAGTGCAAATCTACTAGTGGGTATATCTTCTGACTTGGAGGTGCGTCTGTCACATGGAAGTCTACCAAACAGACATGTATAGATAAATCCACTATGGAGTCTGAATTTATATCCTTGGAAAAAGCTGGAGAGGAAGATGAATGGATACTATGTTTCCTGGGAGGAACTGGACAAAGCCCGTGTCTTCAATCGCAATCCACTATGACAGTAAAGCTGCTATTGGTTGCGCAAAGAACAATGTATACAACGGAAAGTCTATACATATACGAAGAAGACACAAGACGGTGAAACAACTACTCTCTACTGGTATTATCTCGATAGACTTTGTAAAGTCCAAAGATAATATTGCAGATCCTTTGACGGAAGGTTTACCAAGAGAGGTAGTTATATCCACATCGAGGGGGGTGGGACTTAAGCTCATTGAGTAAATCACCATGAAGGACACTCAACCTTGTGATTGGATATCCAAGATCAAGGTTCAATGAGACAACTAATTTATGGTGGTATCGGGAAAGAACTATCTTTGTCCCTTCCTATGGTGTAGCCGTTTGATAGTGCTACCTGCATGATTTTAGGATGATCTTTTGAGATCTTAATGGGTTCCATGGATTTGATTAAAGCGGGGTGTGGCAGGACACTCTTTATGGACTCACCTTTGTGGATGTTGGAAGTGGCGCCGCTTCCTATGAGAATCTGAGCTGATTCTCTAGAGACATTCATTAAGTCCGGGATTTTAGCCCATGGCCAAAATGGGCACAACGGCAAGAGCTTTGCAGCTTTATCGGGTGAGGCATCAAGTGTGGATGTTATTTCTGAATTGTATTCACTGTAGGTGGTTCAAGACATTGCGTTCACCGTTACAACAAGAAGTTCAGGTAACCTCTCACTAAGTTAAGGTTCAATCTTTGGGACACCTTAACCTAATTTGTTGCCTTATGTTTTCTCGTGTTTTATCGACATGTTTTATTATTCATGTGGGGGATTTTTAGAAAAAAGGTGTTTTAATTAAAATAAAACAATGGATGGACCATGTTTTGATCCCAAGACCTATTGCTGCTTAGATGTTTTTTCATTTGAATGCATAAAACATTAGTCCCGCATAAACTAAAACACTTAGAGTTTTAGACTTAAATACCATGGGTTTAGCCTTAAGGGTATGGCCCTTTGGGTCTTTAGACCTTTGTTTATGGGGAAAGCCCTAGACTATGGAAAGGTTGCATATCCCTTATTGCATTTATTATTGCCTTTCCCGTTCACGCGGTGCTTCGCACAGAAGCACGCCGCCGCCGTCGGCTCGGGCTCGGGCGAGGGTGTATTAGACCCCACCTTTTTGCTAAAATATTTCGTACGTTTCTCCCACACATGTAAATAATTTTATTCTTTGCCTTCTCAGCTTTGGCTGTCCGACCCGTGTGACAAATTCCTCGTGAAGCATCTTTGCTACATGGTCGTTTTAACACCTGTGCGCGTTGGATTCTCCTCGTGAAGAATCTCGGAAATTTTTATGCCCGACAAAAACGTTGTTACTGTATTTTTAACGCATGCTTTTACTCCGCTTTTTGTCCGTGTCCGACAAAAGCATCAATTACTTTCACGCGTGATTTCCGGTCGTCTGTCGCCCATGGGATTCCATTTGTCGATTAAACGTTCGAATTTTCAGTTATAAATACGAGAGCAAATTTCAGTTCTTAACAGACTTCAGAACTCTTCTCTTCTGAAACTCTTCTTCTTCTCTTCTGCTATCACAAAAAAAAAAACTAAGTCTTTATTTAAGTTTCTATTAAACACAGAAAACATTCAGTTCTTCTCTGAAAAAAGTTGTAGTTTATAGAAACTTAATTTTGTACTACTACTTCATAGAGTACAGAAACTTAATTTTTTTTTTTTTACATTACACTAAAACAAATTGTAGTTTCAATTTGTGTTTTTGTTTTCATCTCTGCTGCCAAGTTCTTAGAGTGCTCTCTGTGTATGCTACATAGAGGAGTACTAACAGTGGTTGTATCCTTGAGGTGACTTTCCAATTGCTATAGCATCTCAGAGGAGTAGTAGGCAATATTACTTTTAGGTCAGCGTATATCATACGTGCCTCTACTAAGTTTTTTGATACTATAATCAGTGCATCTCCCGCAACTACAATCACACATCAGTGCAAGCTAAGTATTTTTTCTCAGTTAAATACGAACGTTGTCAATTATTTCCAACAAATAAAAGGTCGTTATAATGTATAATATCAGGCATAAGGCGGCATATGTCCAAGTATGCACTATTGGATCTGGTTGGAGAAATGTATTATCTATTATACCTGACAAGTTATTATGTATGTCTGGTATATTTTTTAATAGAGCTCTGCATTGGTACGATTGTGCTGACAGACTCGAATGTAAGACTGTCGCCTTCGACAAAGAAGATGAGAAGTTAAGATCGCTCCCAAAGCCACCTTCTGAAGTTCAATTCCGGGGCTTCGGTTTTGTACTCATGATGCTAGGAGGAAATTTGTGTTTGGTCAGTATAAGTGGTAGGCTCGGAAAGATACCTACTTCTATGTATAAACTGCAAGTGCACAGTGTCGACAAGCAACACAGGGCAAGCACAGGTCGAACCACAGAGACTTGGAGAGTGTAGAAATTAATTCTAAATCCTGATTCAGAGAGTAACCAAAAGGGGTTTGATTTTGTCGATACGACGATATGATTTTCAAGTGACTGAAATAATAAAAGTAAAAGATGCAAATAACAAGACATGTAAACAATGATAATATGGATACTAGGGTATTCAAATCCACCAATAACCTATGATATGCATTCAACTTGTAATATTATTCTTGTCCTTATAGTAGATTCAAGTCTACCGTATAACTAAGGTGTTTCTCCAATGGATAATTTAATCACAACTAAAGTATTTCTCCAAAGCATTAATTGTCTAATTAAGCACAACTAATCTAAAGATCAATATTTGGTTAAGCATGAGTTGTAGCATAATCAACATAGAGATATTCTAACTACAATGGATACATGACATACATTGTGAGAGCAAGATGTTGAAAAACTTGGATTAAATTATATCTTTAAACAATTCTAAACTTTCAAGAACAAGATACAAGATATGAATACATACCAATGAGATTAGGGCTTCATCTAAACCCTAGTAAATGAAATTAGAACATGAAGAACATTACAACAAAATTGAAATTTGATAAACTAACATGAACAAGCTATTCTTGGATGAGTTTTCAACACAACATCCCTCTCTATTTATACACAAAAATTCTCTCACACTTGGGATTCGAAATTTACTGTAGCAACCACTCAACAATTAAACAAAACATGTTTTCTTAATTGATGGATAGAATGGAATACAATGGGGGTGAGGTGGAGGTTTTGGAAAGAATCCAATGGGGGTGAGGTGGATGTTTTGGAAAGAATCCAATGGGGGTGAGGTGGAAATGGATTTGGGTCTTGGGTTTTGGATCATGGGTTTTGGATCATGGGTTGTTTAATCCCATGAATTTGTAAACAGGTTGCCACTGATGCGCGAGCGGGTTGCAATGCTTCCAAATTTATTCTCTTTTGTCTTCTCAATTCTTCCAAGCTTTATTTAGTACTTAAAAACACAAAATTAATTAATACAAATATTTATTCTTGAAGATGGTAAGAATGCAGAATTTGGGATAATATATGACTTTGAAGCGCGAAAGATGAGTTAAGTGCCAATGAAAAGGTGTATGAATATGCAATATTTGGCACTCATCAAATACCCCCAAACCTGAATTTTACTTGTCCTCAAGTGAAACAGAACTTAAGAAATCCTAACTATACCACTGTCGCTGGTCTCTCGAATGCATTTAGAGTATGCACTAAGCCTTTAAACCCATAGGTGTCCCTAGTGGACGAGTTGTAGTCTCGTGAGGGCCTACCAAAGATGTACCCATAAAACCTTCTCCAATTTCAGAGCATCCATAGAAATGTCTTCGTCTTCGGTCTTCAACTGTAGATGATGAACTTCAGAATTTCGTAGAACCATGAAAATTTGTAACCAATTTTTATTTTTTTATTTTTTTTAAGACCCGCTACACAGCTGATCATCATTTTTTTTTTAGTGACCCGCTACACAGCTGGTCATCAGATAACACACTACAAAAGACCCGCTCCACAGCTGGTCATCAGATAACAAAAAATATGCAAAAGACTACAAAAGATCCTACAAAAGACCCGCTACACAGCTGGTCATAAAAAATAACAACAAAAGACTCAAAAAATGCAAAAGACTACAAAGGATCCTACAAAAGACCCGCTCAACAGCTGGTCATAAAAAGATGCAAAAGACTACAAAAGAAAACCTACAAAAGACCCGCTCCACAGCTGGTCATAAAAAGACTCACAATGCTAAATGCAAATACTCCCCCAAACCTAAATCTAACATTGTCCTCAATGTTTCAAAAGATAACAGAAACAACAACAAAACGTGAGAACAAAACAGATTCAAATGAAAGAGAATACCAGATGCAAAAAGGTTGGTGCTAACCATAATTGAATGAATGCTATAAAAGCAAACAATATGAGCGCAAGACAAAAAGTTCGGTTAGCACACAAATATATCAAGAAGATTCAAAATTTACCTACTAGATTATACAATGATGACTCCCCAAACACCAACAATCTAAAAAGTTGAGGATCAACCCAAAAGATGGAATGCGGAAACATCAACAACCTTAGATATTTATAACAGGACAACAATGCAAGTGAGACTGCATATGTGAATGAGTTACCCCCAAACCTAGATTTTTCAATAGATAAAATTTTGGGTACAAAATCTAACAATTTCAAGGGTGATCTAGTTCAAAGTGGATTTTGTCAGGGATGGATGGAGAGACATGAGTAAACTCCAACCGTGGATCATCAAAGGTATTATATTTAGCTGCAAAATAGTCCAAGAGGACTTGAGAGGCACACAGTTCCAATCCTAGATTAGGTACTCTTAAAAAAAAAGGTTTAACAATAACTTTACAAATCAAATCTAGGTTGGGTGCAAGATTACCAGTTTGTGACATGGGCAGGGAGGTAGGCACATCATTATTAGTCACATCTATAACTCCTAAATCATTTGCCAATGTCGCAACATGCTCACATTCATAGAACAATTCATCAAGACCTAGTTCATAATCATCATCATCCAAAGTTTTATTCTCATGCATGGACAGATCCAAAGAGACATCATGTTGTGACCTAGGTATAGAATCAGACACGCCAATTATATTTTCATGCTTAAGATCATTAGTGTCGACAGGAGATTCAACATTTTCTAAGTCAGACACAAGAAATGTGTCATGCTCTTGTTCACAGGAAAATTGCACAGGCTCAAGATCAGTATCAACATCCCATGTATATGGAACATTAGAAGAAACATCACTCATTAAGGTCGAGGAAGAGAAGCCTATTGTCTCTGAACCCAAAGGTTCGACAATATTTTCAGTAAAAACATGTTCTTCTAACATAACATAACATCATCATCATTATCATCACAGAAATGCTTTTCCCTATTCAAAATCGTAGTATTTCTAGTCCCTTCATTTAAAACAGGTTCATATGCAATATCATTTGCACGAGTAAGACTAGGCATACTATTTTCACATTTTATTTCATTAGGACAAAAAAACATTTCATCCTGAAATTCCTCCTTTCCTACATTTTGTAAATGAATCAAATTCATTTTTAATAATGCATTAAGTTGTTCAATGGAATGAGAGTCTTCAACAGTAGGAAATTCATAATTAATGCTATATGGTTTATCATGCAATACACTCCTAGCATTATTTTGTTCGATGAGTCTGAGATTTTCCTCCACAGATTGAGAAGTACAAAATTGTTCAACTTCCCACTGTGGTGGATGATACATGTGTGCAGGGTCATTAGGGTCTATAAAATATTGATCGCAACCTTCGAAAGGTTGATTATGGTCCCAATGACTATCAGCTTTGTAATCTGTTGGCATTTCATATTTTGGATTTTCATGATATTCTCTAGATTGCCTAAAATCATGCAAAATATAGCAATTCTCAGCAGGATGGCCTAAGCCTCCACATAAGGTACAAGCATAGATTTCAGATTTCCTAGAAGAATTATATGCGACAGATTCATGCATTTGCATTTCTAAAGCTGCAGTTCTAGCTTCTAACTGGTCCAAAAGTGATGATTGTGAGAGTTGGGCACTGTAAAGATGTTCATTTTCACCCTGTGGTGGATGATACATGTGTGAGTAGTTACTAGGGTTCATGTATTGATGCTCAGGACTGTGAAAATGTCCATAATAATCCCTATAACTAGTGACATCATGGTCTGTTGGAGTTTCATAATGTGAAGCATTCCCGTAAGCAAGCTCTCTGATGGATTTGTTTCCATCCCCACCTGCAGCACGAGAATCCCGACATGATCTCTAACTAGCACTAGGCTTGTTGCGAGAGATTGGGATGTACACACCGAAAACAGACCAATATTTTTTTTTTTTCATTATTTTTTTTTTTTTTTTTTTTTTTTTCAAGCCGTTCTCTAATTACCTCGGGCATACATTAGAAAAACAAAATAAAAGAAGAAAAATCATAAACGGAAGGGAAGTTCTATGCAATCGCAAACAAGGCTAACTCTACCACATAAAACCTACTAATTTCTAGCAAACAAAAAGCATGATGGATCCACTTAGATTGTTTTCTAGACCAGCTTCTAATCCTTCGAAAGGGAATTCGTTAAAATCTGAGCAAACCCTTCTGGAATCAATCTGAGTTTAAGTAAATTGAATAGAGGCGAGGGAAGCTGCTAGAGCTTTGATACCCAAGACCTCACCGTATTACAAGGCGGCGCAGTCACGCATTCAATTTACAGAAACCGTCATGAACTTCGAAGTATGCTTAGAGAGTAACCAATATTTTTCGAACGACTCTCCTACTAATCTCGTTACCTTATAGGTCTTGTTCTATTTCAAATTTTAAATCTTAGGTTCGTGTATGTATCGTTTTCCTAAGGCGGGCAAGAAGAGAACGGTGATGAAATCCGAACCCTTATCTTGTATGGCCAGTCCTTGCCCTTTACTAGGAAAATAAAGCAGCCGTATTCAATTCCTCAACATATATGCAAACGAAGGAATACAGTAACTCGCTAACAAGGGATTCGGGAGTGTTTCGACAAACTTACCTCCCGTTCCAGACGGGGGATGAACCGTTGTTGTCGACTCGGGCCACGACTCCTATGTCATGAACGAACCCGAGGGGCCGAGGTGATATTATAATCACCGTCCTTCTCTGCAAACAGTTGATATTTAATAATACCCTTCCGTAGGGTTTAAAAATAAAAATAAAAATAGAATGTCCAAGTCCAAAGTCCAAAATAAAGTGCAAAAGAAAAAGAAAATTACAAGAGTAGAGGAATCCTAATACAATCTAAAAATAAATAAAATAAACTCTTTTTTTTTTTTTTATTTAAAATAAAAACTTCTTTCGCTTCCTTTCCTTCGCCTTTACAATAGCTACTCCGGCACCTGTTGACCTCAAAAGAGGTAGTTAGGGTTTTGAAGTTTTAAAGCAAAAGCAAAAATTTTAAAAAAAATAACAAAAATAAGTGTAAAATTGACTGTGAATAGTTGTGCTGCTACAGTGATATGTGAACAGTTCCAGGAGATGACAAATGAATAGTGACAGGAGATGAAAAATGAACTACACCACTACCGAGTCCCCGGAAACGGCGCCAAAAACTTGGTAGGCTCGGAAAGATACCTACTTCTATGTATAACTGCAAGTGCACAGTGTCGACAAGCAACACAGGGCAAGCACAGGTCGAACCACAGAGACTTGGAGAGTGTAGAAGTTAATTCTAAATCCTGATTCAGAGAGTAACCAAAAGGGGTTTGATTTTGTCGATACGACGATATGATTTTCAAGTGACTGAAATAATAAAAGTAAAAGATGCAAATAACAAGATATGTAAACAATGATAATATGGATACTAGGGTATTCAAATCCACCAATAACCTATGATATGCATTCAACTTGTAATATTATTCTTATCCTTATAGTAGATTCAAGTCTACCGTATAACTAAGGTGTTTCTCCAATGGATAATTTAATCACAACTAAAGTATTTCTCCAAAGCATTAATTGTCTAATTAAGCAAAACTAATCTAAAGATCAATATTTGGTTAAGCATGTGTTGTAGCATAATCAACATAGAGATATTCTAACTACAATGGATACATGGCATACATTGTGAGAGAAAGATGTTGAAAAACTTGGATTAAATTATATCTTTAAACAATTCTAAACTTTCAAGAACAAGATACAAGATATGAATACATACCAATGAGATTAGGGCTTCATCTAAACCCTAGTAAATGAAATTAGAACATGAAGAACATTACAACAAAATTGAAATTTGATAAACTAACATGAACAAGCTATTCTTGGATGAGTTTTCAACACAACAACCCTCTCTATTTATACACAAAAATTATCTCACACTTGGAATTCGAAATTTACTGTAGCAACCACTCAACAATTAAACAAAACATGTTTTCTTAATTGATGGATAGAATGGAATACAATGGGGGTGAGGTGGAGGTTTTGGAAAGAATCCAATGGGGGTGAGGTAGATGTTTTGGAAAGAATCCAATGGGGGTGAGGTGGAAATGGATTTGGGTCTTGGGTTTTGGATCATGGGTTTTGGATCATGGGTTGTTTAATCCCATGAATTTGTAAACAGGTTGCCACTGATGCGCGAGCGGGTTGCAATGCTTCCAAATTTATTCTCTTTTGTCTTCTCAATTCTTCCAAGCTTTATTTAGTACTTAAAAACACAAAATTAATTAATACAAATATTTATTCTTGAAGATGGTAAGAATGCAGAATTTGGGATAATATATGACTTTGAAGCGCGAAAGATGAGTTAAGTGCCAATGAAAAGGTGTATGAATATGCAATATTTGGCACTCATCAATAAGCTTTCGTAATCATTACATAAACATATGGGCGTACAAGAAAATAAATAGCACTGCTAGTTATGATACGAAATGGCATGATCAGAAAGGAGATTACTATAACCACAATACATGGAATTGGATTAAGGAGTTTATTATAATGGGAGAAGTACCAGAATCTTGTGTCCCATTCGCGATAACAAAGAGCAATCAGGTTTTATTGTGGTGCAGACAGAAAATTCTCTATTCTTATGATCCTATAACTTCAATTTTGAACAAGCTTTGGGATGATGAGGGTATCTGCGTCTCAAAAGTAGTGGAAAAAATCCCTCACGTAAACAGCTTCGTTACCCTGGAAGGTCTTGTAAAAAATGGCGAAGTGGATTACAAATACTACAAGACCTGCGACTCCATAACAAAAAGGACACTCTGAGTAAGAGTATTTCTTGCCACTATTTTTAGAGATTTTGCATATGTTTGTTCGAGTTAGCAAAAAGTCTGACATGGAAGAGTATTATCTATCACTTCCCGCAGCTGAATGAATAAAAATAGGTGGTTGATCCCACCATTGCGAACCTGTAAATACGCCAGTACAAAAATTTGGAGATGGAGAGGAAGAAGCTGCTGCCTCCAGATGAACAGCGTTGTTTCGTAACAACTAGTGGCGGATGGAGGTGCAAGAATTTCAAGATGAGTCATGGTGTTTCTAAGTCTAAACACTGTGAAAAACATTATAACTATTACGCGATCAAGCTGCCTCCAGATGAACAGCGTTGTTCTCAAACTAATGGAAGGGGGAGATGCAAGAATTTTAGGATGGGTGAAGGTGAAGTTACAGGTCCTAAGACAAGATATTGTGAAAAGCATTACATTCGTGAAAATCTTAACAAAAAGAAGCTGCTGCCTCCAGATGAAAAACGTCGTTGTCAATCTAATGGTTTAAGATGGAGATGCAAGAATTTTAGGATGGGTCATGGTGCTGCTGCCGATGATGATACCATTCCTAGGAGTAGTTATTGTAAAAAACATTACAGTTATTATGCAAAGTATTATCAGAAACATTCTAAGAAGAGACGTAGAGGCTTGAAACGGGGGAGTAAGAACGTACCGGGGAAAGATGGCCGGTCCCTTGATGTAACAGAAAGTACGCAACCAGCAACCAGTGATGATACCTGTGAGTAATTTTTATTATAACTCATTTGTATGTTTCTATTGCTTACATGTTTACACTTATGATAACTAAATTTCATAGTTTCGTCGGTTGTTGCCGTTGCTGTTTTTGTTGTTGTTAATGTTAATTTTGGATGCTTACACTTATGATAATTGAACATAGTCCCCCAGAGGAATCATTGTCTAACTAATTGGGAATTTTCTATCTAGCTGTTACAATTGGTGGTACTGGAAAATATTAAGAGGAAGAGGAAAAATGTCGAAGATGACCGATTCTTTGATGATCCTCTTGAAGTTTCTGATTGTTATGTTGATTCGGAAAATTCTCTTGGTGACCTTATGGATATGCTGGGAATGGAAAATTGGAATTGGAACAACGGCTAAATGAAATGGGAATCTGAGGCTGATATGCTGTCTTAATTTGAAGAGGATCCTGTCCTATTATACTTATGACTGCATGAAATTACTGTTCTTGAAATTACAATACATTTGCTTGTTGGTTTACATTTGTATACTGTCTAGGTTCATTTTCAATCTACTGCATGCACTCTTTTCATATTCTGCTGCGAAATTCATTGGTTATTTTATCAACATCTCAAATCATCACATCATATGAATGATGCAATTCCTCTGAATGTATCTTCTCACTTTGATACGGGACGTATTTTGGGTTAGTCAAGTATATCTCAAGATTTGACTAAATCTTGGATATCTATTAGTTTTAGTATCTTATTTATTAGGATAATTATTTTCTTGTTAGATTTATCTTGTGTTATGAGAATCATATATTTTCTTGCGCTAGTTTAGGAATGTTAGGATTTCCTAGGTTTTATGTTTGCCCGCTATATATAGCCTTTGCATTGTAACTTTCTCTTTAGCTTGGTTTAGCTCATTTTATCTGATTAATGAAACTATTGAGTTGTTTGGTTTATACCATTGATTGTTTGATTTGCTCTTGGATTAGAGTCTTTATTTCTTCTCATTTGCTCCTGGATTGGAGTTCTATCATCACCTTAAGGAGTGGATTCTCCTTGTCTTTTACCTCTTCCGCTTGTGCCATATCACACTTTGACGGTATTTAGATCATTGTTACTTGTATATATATCACAATGTCTGAAGACTTGTGTTTATTCTCATAAGGATTGAAAATGTGTCAATCGGCAGCTATAAAATGATCACAACTGATGAGTAGATGAAAGATAAATTCCGCATTTCTGTGCCTCCATAGAATTCTTGGAATGTGGATTTGACAGTGAAAGAGAACCCGTTTTTTTAGTAGTCCGGATTAAAATGTCTTCACCTGTTTGGACTAGCTAGATACATTTTTCAATGAAATCATCTCAGCAGTTTGTTTAGGAAACCAAGCTTGGACATACCATTGTTTTGGATTTCTCTCCATGAGATCCAATAAAATAGTCTAGCCCCTCTGCAATAATTGGTGATACTGATACCTGGCTCCATGAGCCTGTATCGGTACTGATTATTAAATAGATACCACTATATGGACTGCAACAACGAATCCATAGGATACGAGCCCGTAAACGCTACCTATGAAAGGAACGTGATGCAGTTTACTTAGGGTTTTAATATTTAGTTCTCTTTCGTTTTCCTTGTCTAGGTTTAATCAGTACCATGGAGAAATTTCACAGTGACATCTTAGAAAACATACTTTTTCGTTTAC
Organism: Papaver bracteatum; assembly: GCA_023529315.1. Lineage (NCBI taxonomy): Eukaryota > Viridiplantae > Streptophyta > Magnoliopsida > Ranunculales > Papaveraceae > Papaver > Papaver bracteatum. The sequence goes on from JAJJWX010004821.1 coordinate 331,131, forward strand.
CTAACGCACCAAATTTACAAGCTAGGCGAGTATGTTGTTAACACATCAATAGTAACGTGTGTTACATAACACACGGTCCCTTATTTACCAAGTTATAGTCGGTTAGTTGTATTTTAAGAAACCGAGTTTTTTTAGGAAGTTTTATATCTTTGTGTTCAAGTAATATTATGTATAAATAACATGTATTCAACACACGGTCTTAATATAGTTATTAATTCAATAAAAGTTAAAGTCTATATCTTTGTCTTCTGTTAACCCTAGCTTATAGTTCTGTTTTGGTATTATTCGGGTTCGTCGATCCTTTCCAGTTCTCTTCAAACCTTAGTTATGTCTACCATGTCTTCTACCATGTCCTCTACTGAATCATCAACCATGTCCTCTACCATGTCTTCTACCATGTCAACTATGCAGTTTTCTCAACCCCATCACCTCATTACAGTAAAACTAGATGAATCGAATTATTCGTTGTGGCGTGCTCAGTTTCTACCCTATCTACAGGGTTATGATCTTGATGTATATATCAATGGAAATACACCTTGTCCACCTGATCCTGTTGAAGATGCACTTCCCACACCAGCGTATTTGGCTTGGATTAAACAGGATAAAATTCTCATTAGCTGGCTGTTTTCTGCTCTTACACCAGCAGTTTTTCGTCATGTTCACAGGTTAACAACTTCTCGTGCAATCTGGTCATCTCTTGAATCTCTCTTTGGTTCTAAATCAGATGCTCAAGTTCATCATCTTCACTGTGAACTCCGAGCCTTAAAGAATGGATCTCTAACTATGCGCCAATACATAGATCGTGCCAGAGACCTCGTTGATAGCTTAGCAGCAGCCGATACTATTGTCACAGACAAAGAATTTCGCCATTGTCTCTTAGCTGGTTTAGACAGCTCTTATGATTCTATTGTTACGTCTTTAACTACTGCTATGAGCTCCTTGTCAGTCGAAGATTTTCTAACCTTTCTTCTTACTTTAGAGTTACGTATAGACCAGCATACGAAATCTCAGCATTCTCAGCCGGTCGCTAATGTTGCTGCACAGTCACGAAATCCATAGTCTTCAAATTTTTCTTCACCATCTTCCGCATCCTGGAAGCAACAACACTTTTCTGGTTCTCAATCTACATCAGCTCATGGGACTGGCAACCACAACCGCAACCCATCTAATTCATCCCGTGGGACTGTTCACTTCAACAATTCTCGTGGGCCTGATTTTTTCACTAACTCGCGTGGGCCTTTACGTCCTAATAATAACTGTGGGTCAAGAAGTACTGATGCTTCCGCTATGGAATGTCAATTGTGTAAACGTCCCAACCATGAAGCTCAGGATTGCTGGAATCGTTATGACAGGAGTTTCCGTCCATCTCGGCGTCCACCACCGTCATCTTTGCCAAGGGCTTATGCTGCTTATGGACCTGGTCTTCTACCATCACCTTCATGGACACCTGATAGTGGTGCTATGGATAATATCACCAATGACTTTTCTCGTCTTCAATTTCCTACTTAATATACAGGTCCTGATCAAATACAAATGGGTAATGGTCCCTCTATACCAATCTCTAATGTTGGTTCGTCAGTTGTAAGCACTCAGGATCGTCCCCTGGAACTTCGTAATGTTCTATTTGCACCAAAAATTTCTCATAATCTCTTATCTGTTTCTCGGTTTACTACTAATAATGATGTCTTATTTGAGTTTCATCCGTATTTTTGTTTTGTGAAGGATCGATGTACCGGGAAGGTTCTTCTTCGCGGAATTAGGAAGGGTGGTCTCTATCAACTTGATGTCTCGTCTCAATTTCCTCAATCTTTCATAGGAGAACGTGCTAGTTTACAAGCTTGGCATGCTAGAATGGGTCATCCAATGTTGCGTACAGTTCGCAAAGTTATTTCTCAGTTTTCACTTCCAGTTTCTAGTCAAACTTTTAGGTTTTGCTATTCTTGTCATGATCATAGGAGTCATAAGTTACCTTTCAGTCCTAGTAAAACTACTTATTTGAATCCATTAGATTTAATTGTCTCTGATGTGTGGGGACCTTCTCATATTTTATCTAATGAAGGATATAAATATTATGTTATTTTTATTGTGGAAATATAGTCGTTTTACTTGGATGTTTCCTATGTCTCAAAAATCTGAAGTTTTCTCTATTTTCTTCGTGTTCCAAAAACATGTTGAAAATCTTTTTAACCGAAAGATTAAAATTTTTCAATCTAATAATGCTGCTGAGTATCGTAAATTAACTCCATATCTTCGAGATCTTGGAATTTTTCATCGTTTTTCTTGTCCTCATACTTCTGAACAAAATGGTTTGGTTGAACTTCGACATAGACATATTCTTGAAACTGGTCTTACTATTCTTAATATGGCGTCTGTGCCGTCTTCATATTGGTATGATTCGTTTTATACTGCTTGTTATTTGATGAATCGTGTTCCTTCGACTTCGGTTAATAATTCTTCTCCATATGAAGCTCTTTTTGGTCAACCTCCTGATTATACTTATCTTCGTGTTTTTGGTTGTCTATGCTATCCTTACTTGCGTCCATATCGATCTCATAAAATGGATGCTTTGTCTTCACCTTGTGTTTTTATTGGCTATAGTCCATCTCATAAAGGTTATAAGTGCATTCATATACCTTCGGTTCGAGTTTACATTAGTCGTCATGTGGTTTTTGATGAGACTACCTTTCCATTTGCACCCGCATTACCTTCTCCGGTCTCGACTCCTTCACATGTAACTTCTTCTACTTCTTCAAGTATGGATTTTTCTTCTCGGGATTCTATCTCTTATGTGTTACAACAGCCGTCACAAATCTCCAGTTCTGGTCCGGTTTCTTCTCAGCCATCATCTGCATCCGCCGACAACATCCGTCAATTACAGCCGCCATCTACAGCCGCCAACAATCATCACCATCCACAGCAATCATTACCTCTGTTGTCGACAGCTCCTGTTCTTTGTCAGACTCTCCCACAATTGCAGCCGTCATCTGATTCTAATCATCAGCCGATAACTTTCGTCCCTAATCATCAGCCGTCATCTGCCCCTACTCATCCGCCGCCATTTTTTGTCTCTAATCATCACCCGACAGTGTCTGCCCTTAATCATCAGCCGCCAACTTTAATTTCTCATGATGAGTCGTCTACTATTTCGTCGCCACATGTTTCAGAAACTTCCTCAGCACCTCCTCTTCTAGTGCATCCAATGGTAACGCGAGCTAAACATGGGATTTTTAAGCCAAATTCACGGTATGCTCTAGTCTGTGATTCATTTGAACCCACTTGTATTTCTCAAGCTCTTAAAGATCCAGAATGGCGTGTGTCCACTGATGATGAAATTAATGCTTTGCTTCAAAATGGAACATGGTCTTATGTTCCATATGATCCTTCGATGAATGTTATTGGTTGTAAATGGGTCTTTCGCATCAAACGTAATACTGATGGTACAATTGCGCATCGCAAATCTCGTCTAGTTGCACAAGGACACAAACAACAAGAAGGAATTGATTATTCTAAGACGTTTAGTCCAGTTGTTAAACCATGCACCATACGCATTATTCTTACCTTGGCCTTGTCTTCCAATTGGTCTATTCATCAACTTGATGTGTAGAATGCTTTCTTACATGGAGAACTTCAAGAAGAGGTGTATATGAAACAACCTCCAGGTTATGTTGATCCTCGTTTTCCTACTCATGTTTGCAAATTACATCGTTCTCTATACGGACTTAAACATGCTCCTCGTGCATGGTACCATCGACTTAGCAATTTCTTGTTGCGAATTGGATTTGTTACCTCCAAGTGTGATTCCTCCTTGTTTATTTACAATGGAACTCATGGTGTTATTTATTTGTTGGTGTATGTGGACGATATTATTGTCACTGGCTCTAGTACTCCAGGTATTACTTCTATTCTCACTCGTTTACAACAAGAGTTTGCAATAAAAGATCTTGGTCAGTTATCTTATTTTCTTGGAATTGAGGCGATTCGTACTTCTTCGGGGTTATTTATCTCTCAACAACGTTATTCTCATGATCTTCTTATTCGATCTAAAATGGATGGAGTCAAACCAGTTACTACTCCACTTTGTACTTTTGGAGATATTTCTTCTGATCGTAGTACGTTATTAACTGATGCTACTGCATATCTTAGCATTGTTGGAGCTTTGTAATATTTGACATTTACTCGTCCAGACCTTGCGTTTGCTGTTAACAAAGTTTGTCAATTTATGCATGCTCCTACAGAATTTCATTAGGGATTAGTTAAGCGTATTCTTCGTTATCTCAAGCATACTAGTACGTTTGGTATACTTCTTCGGACATCTCCTGCTCTAAGATTATCTTTCAGTGCGTATACTGACTCAGATTGGGCTGGTTCTCTTGATGATCATCGTTCTACTAGTGGTTATTGTGTTTATTTGGGTGGTAATATTATCTCTTGGAGTGCTCGTAAGCAGAAAACCGTGTCTCGTTCTAGTATTGAAGCTGAATATAGAGGTCTTGCGATTGCCACAGCTGAAATTATGTGGATTCAATCACTCCTTTAAGAACTTCGTGTTTCTACTCAGTCTCCTCCTATTCTATGGTGTGACAATCTTGGTGCTACTTATCTCACAGTCAATCCTATATTTCATGCACGGACGAAGCATATTGAGATTGACTATCATTTTGTTCGTGATCAAGTTGCTTATAAACTTCTTGATGTCCGATTTATATCATCTAAGGATCAGATTGCGGATATTTTCGCAAAACCACTATCCAAGGATCGTTTTTCATTTTTACGGTTCAAGCTAACGGTTCAAGATAACCCGTTACGCTTGCGGGAGGGTGTTAACACATCAATAGGAACGTGTGTTACATAACACACGGTCCCTTGTTTACCAAGTTATAGTCGGTTAGTTGTATTTTAAGAAACCTAGGTTTTTTAGGAAGTTTTATATCTTTGTGTTCAAGTAATCTTATGTGTAAATAACATGTATTCAACACATGGTCTTAATATAGTTATCAATTCAATAAAAGTTAAAGTCTATGTCTTTGTCTTCTGTTAACCCTAGTTTATAGTTCTGTTTTATGCAAAACTTGGAGAAATCTCCTAGCTAATAGACGCTACAAAGGTTTGCTTTTCGCATTCCGCCTGGCGAACGAAGAAATTCAACTCTACTACGGAGATCAGTATGATCGGATTCATGTTGGCAAGATGAATTACTACTACTCTTATAAGGAACTCATAAAGCTGAAACATGCCGTGCATAGCAGGGACCTTTACAAGGATTGTATGTGTAGATTGGTCGGATCATGCAATGGTTTGGTTTGTTTCAAGATTCGTAATCAAGATACAATCCATTCTTTCTTAATTTGCAATCCCTTAATAGGTGAAGTTGTTGTTCTTCCAAGCAGTAGGTGGTTGTTTGATGCGCCTTCTCCGTCCATGATAGCCTATGGGTTCGGTTATTGTCGCTCAGCCAACAACTACAAGGTTGTTAGAATTGGCCGGCAAAAACTGGCATAAGTCCAAGTATGCACCATTGGTAATGGGTGGAGAAACCAAGTATCTATACCTAACAAGTTATGCTCATCGGCTGGTATATTTTTTAATGGATCTCTGCATTGGTTGGATTTTGATGGCACACTAGAATATAAGACTCTCGCCTTCGATGTAGAAGATGAGATGTTCAGATTGCTTCCAGGACCACCATCTGAAGCCGGACTTTGCATATATAGTACTGAACTCAGGTTGCTGGGAGAAAATATTTGTTTTGTTCGGACAAACCATGTTGATTGTCACATATGGGCGTACAGGAAAAATAATAACATGCAAGGTCATGAGCAGAAAAGCAACTACTATAATAAAAATTCATGGAACTGGATTAAGGAGTTTAGGATAAAGGTTGACACAGATTATTGGGAGCCATTCGCGGTTACAAGAAGCAATGAAGTTTTATTGTGGCGCGGATGTCGCATTCTGTATTGTTACGATCCTAGAACTGCAACTCTAAACAAACTGTGGGATGGTGATAATGGTCTAGAATGGTCACAATCAGTAACAATTCCCCACACAAACAGCATGATTTCGGTGATAAATCTCCTAAAAAATGCTGCTGGGGATTACAAGTACTATCCTGCGACACTATAACAAGGACGCTTAATGAGTGAGTAGCTTTTCCCATGGAGTTATTAGAGGGTTTGCTTATGTTTTAGCTAGGAAAAAAAAAGAAGAAGAGGTTTTGCTCATGTTTTAGCTAGAAAATAGACTTGCATGAGAGAGCATGATTAGAAATAATTCGACTACTGTTACAGCATTTCACGTAATTGGATTAACTATTCATTCTGTATAAATTTTGAATGATCCTTATTATTATTATTAAAAAATCATATTAGTTCTCTTCTTACATCTGGTTGCATTTTCGCTGGTTAATAAACCATGTTGATCTATATGCTATGATTCAAATAAAATTTTACCCTTTTTATCTCAAAAAAAGAAAAGAAAGATCTATATGCTATGATTTCTAGTTTATGAAATGAATCAGCAACATGGTGAGAACTATTGTAACTTGATGAATGCATTAGACGATGTATAAAGGGGATACCATTATATCATTGTAAATGTCAACCCAAGAAAAAGTCTTCACAGCCACACGCTCTAACCAGCTGAGCTATTCCAGCTTTGTTGTACAAATTTCTTTCTTCTACTATACTATCTATTTGTTGTTCTCTACGAAATTTCATACAAGAAATGAAGAAATTGAGGTACTCTTGTCACTTGGTTGCTGGCTTCCAACATATGTGATTGAAAACAAACAAAAGTCCAGCAGACAAATTTCCTAACCTATCAATTTAAATGTAATTTGTAAACTTACTCAAATCTTAAAAAATAAACAACAGGAAATTTCATAGAATAAATTAAGCTACTACTTGGTTAATGGCTTCCAACAGATGTGACTGACTGAAAACAAACAAAAGGCCAGCAGCCAAATTTCCTAACCTATCAATAAATTACAATGTCTAGTAAAAAAAAAAAAAAAAAAAACATTACAACCTGACTAGTAATTGAGGTGATCCATTCAGAATTGATAAAATCACTGTCTAGTATGACCTTGTTAGAATGAGGGCCACCATCACTACTTGCTCCCATTCATAAATATACTAAAGTTTGTTAATCTTGTGTTAAATTGTAACTACAGTCTCCAACCGTAACCATGCATATGCCATACGAACAGGCAGACTGCTGCTTATTTTTATTTCTGATACTGCCATCATCCCATGAACCGATTAAGCAACAATGTAAATCCCTCCCACAAACTTAAAATGCCATACAAACTTAAAATTATCAGGTAGTGACTAGGTTCCAACTTGATAGTAAATCCCACCCACATATATATATATGTTCAAAACATTTTTGATTATTACTATCTGAAAACTGGTAATTTTGTTTCGCTATTAATTCTACATTTACTGGAACAGTGTGTTTCCCGATGTATATTCTTTTTTTGTGAGAACTTGGTGATTGCGCGCGCACAAACATAACTGTTATACTAGTGTATTCTCATTTAAGTTTTTGTCGTTTCTTTGTTCTTGTTTATGCAGCCGGACTCTGAAACCCAGTTGCTTACAATTCAGTTTGCATGGAACGGTGTTCTGAAGGCTGTCTCGAGCACATTAGTTGGAGTTAGTCCAAAGTTTGAAATTGCGTTGTATACATTATGTTTTTTCAATGGCGGTGGAAAACCATATTCAGCTCGGACCCTACCCTGTCAACATCAAGTGCTATCGATTAGGGGATGACAAGATCGGTTCTGCAATTCCAATAGCAGAATGTCGAAGTCAACGCATGAAGCGTCATATATGTTATTGTTATTGCCATATACAAAAATGTAAGAAACTGTGTTAACGTGTGTATTAAGCGCCAACCTCTTATAAGGTTGCAGTCTGACAGACATCTGAAACTTCTTAATTTGTTTGGAAATTCTTAAATGACGTATTCTATAATTTCAAATGCAATATTTCCTTAGAACTGTACTCTGTTTACTCTGCAGCTCCCTTTGTTTTCAGTGTAGACATTATTTCCCTTTACTGAATAGAAAAATGCTGAGATAGTTTTTTTTCCTACATGGTATATACGCCAGAGAAAGAATGTCTGCATGCCTGGCAACTTCTGCAGGTTTTCAATCTTCACTACTCAGACAATAGCCAAGTGTGTTTCTCCAAATGCTTGCTAGACTACAAACTAATTCAACCAGTTCCAGAAGTAAAACTCAAAAGTCGAAACCATCTTAACTCTGCAGGATCTAGAATAAGGCACCGGTTGGTAGCTGCATCATTTCCTACACCTTACGGGCTGCATTGGTGGATACTGGCCGATCCATTAGATCGGAGCCCCTAGACGGCAATTTAAAAGTGGAAACTGGCTCGACGTGAGGTACAATGTACTAAGGTTTTATTTGTTTTCCCTTGTTTTTTCTCTTCTAGATCTGAATCTACTTTGGAGAACAGTATGATGATGTTGATGTTGATAATCACTGCTCTTACTAATCTTATGAGGAACTCACCAACTCATAAAGCTGAAACGTGCAAGTCTTGGCAGGGATCTTTACAAGAAAGGTATGTGTGTATCTTGGTTGGATCATGTTGGAATATTTTCAACTGCGCTAAGGGGGGTCCTGGGGGGCGTAGCCCCCAGATGAAGTCGAGGGGGCAACCCCCCCGGAAGAATTTTTGCTGGTACATAACTGTTTCGACAGTTACAAACGTATCCAAAATTCTTCAAATCCAACAGACGCCATTGATGTCTGTTGATGAAGAGACTCGTCGTTTCATGAAACCTGTTTGTGAAAAGATGCATATTCCCAACAGATGCAAAAACCTCTATAAGGAGCATCTCCCAAATTCGTTTCAAATCATCTGAAAACCTTTTCTGTTTTTTCTCTTTCTTAAGCATCATCAGAAACTTGTTTACTTGTGTTCTTGATTGAATCAAGGGGTACAAACCTTGAATTCGATTTCCGTTGTAGGGCTTTCATTGTATCCTGAAGGCATTATTTCACATACCTGTTGTAATCGCCAATTTATTGGGAGGGTAGAAATAATTGTCTAAAAGAAATCGTATGAGCCTTGAAAGCTTTTGAGTACATCAATTTCTTCCTGTGTTAGTTCATCTTCTATTGCAACCAGTTTTTCCAACAGTTTTAGACAATTAATTTCTGGCAATGGAGGGTGAATCTTCAACTTCGAATGCTACTGCACAATCCCTACAAGTGATGAACCAAACCCTGACTCGACTGGAACGTTTTGATGGTGAAAATTTTACTCGTTGGCAAGAGACTATGAAGTTTTTCCTGATCACCATCAAGTTGTGGTACATACTTGAGGATGGATTGGAGGCGATTCCTGCACCATCGGACAAGGATACTCCTGACTTGATTACCAAACGAAAGAAGCGTCAGGAAGATGATTTCATGTGTCATGGTCATATTTTGAATGCCCTAGAAACTCCTGTTTACAATGCACATCGGAGTATTGCAAAATGCAAAGGAATTATGGACTGCTCTTGACAACAAATATAAGATTTCTGAAGCAAGCAACAAGAAATTCCTGACTTGCAACTTCATGGATTTTAAGATGGTTGACAGTAAATCAATCATTGCCCAGGTCTGTGAACTTTTACTCATTGTTAATCATCTTAAGAATGCTGGAATGGATCTTCCTTCTGCGTTTATTGTCTGGGTTATTATTTCTCGTCTTCACCCTTCTTGGAATGGTTATAAGAAGAAACTTAAGCATGCTGAGACTGACTATGATTTAGAGGCCTTACAACGTCATCTTCGCATAGAAAAGGACTCCCGTAAACGAGAACTTAAGGATAGTCCACAGTCTGAAAACTATTCTAAGGTGAATAGCGTAGAAGATTCTAAGACACCGAATTCCTTGAAACCTAAGAATGATACTCAGTTTAAGAAGCATCATCCCAACAAGAAGAGTAAAAAGAAGGGCAATTGCTACTTCTGTGACAAAACCGGCCATTTTGCTCATGACTATCATCTCAAAAATAAACAATAGCAGAACCAGAAAAAGGAGGCAAATATGGTCGATGGCAAACTTGTGATCGTGGTGCAAGCCGCCAATGTTGTTACTGAAACTGGGATTGGATGGTGGTACGACAATGGTGCAACCATCCATATCTATAAGGATAGAAATCTTTACAAGACATATGAACCGGTTAGTGGAGAAGGAAATAAAGTTGTCTCCACAAACGGCCAACACAGAAAATTCATTGGGAAAGGCACTGTTGAACTCTCTTTTACTTAGGGAAAGATCGTTACTCTTACTAATGTGTTACATGTCCCTAACATGGTGAAGAACCTTGTTTCCGGCGACCTTGTTATGAAGGCTGGATTCAAGACGACCTATGGGTCTAATAAGTTTGTATTGTCCAAAAATGGTGTGTTTGTTGGACAAGGATATGCTTGTAATGGGATGATTAAGCTTAATTTAATAAATAATGGTTCTGCTTATATTGTTGACTCTGTTAATTTATGGCATGCTAGGTTTGGTCATGTTAATTATGGTTCTCTTAGAAACATGAAACGATTAGGTTTGATTTATGATTGCAATTTTGATCATGCTTTTAAATGTGAAATATGTGTGCAAGCAAAGATAACTAGAATTTCCCATAAGTATGTAATACGAAATTCTTCCTTACTTGAATTAGTACACAGTGATGTGGGTGATTTGCATGGTTTTGCCACTCGTGGTGGAAATTAGTATTATGTCACTTTTATTGAGGATAGTACTAGATATGCTTATACATATTTGATGAAATCTAAGGATGATGTTTTTGACATATTCAAAATATACAAAGAAGAAGTAAAGACACAATTAGGACTGAAAATTAAGATTTTACGTTCTGATCGTGGTGGTGAATATTTTCCTAATGAATTTAAATTCTTTTGTCAAGAGCATGGTTTAATTCATCAATTTACTGCACCTTATACACCTCAACAAAATGGTGTGGCTTAAAGGCAAAATAGAACTTTGATTGATATGGTTAATTGCATGCTTATAAGTTCTAGTTTGCCTAATTCTTTGTGGGGTGAAGCTATGTTGTCTGCATGTTTTATTTTGAATAAAGTTCTTTTGAAAAAGAAGAATGTTTCTCCTTATGAATTGTGGTTTAAGAGGAAACCAAACTTGAAGAGACTTAAAGTCTGGGGTTGCTTAGCATATGTTCGAAAGCCTGATCCTAAAAGACCAAAACTAGGAAACAGGGCTTATAAATGTGCTTTTGTGGGATACTCTCTTAATAGTATCACCTACAGATTTTTAATCCTTGACACTTTTGAGATTATAGAATCTGTAGATGTGGAATTCTTTGAGAACTTAAATAGGAACAGTTCTCAAATGCAACCCATGGAGAACTCATTGTTACCTAGTCTAGAATCTGAAGAGACTAATGAGAATGATGATCATTCTGTTCCAACTCAAGACATTGAGGATACTTCTGAACCTATAGAAGATATCGAACCTAGAAGGAGTAAGAGAGCAAGAATAGAGAAAAATTTTGGTCCAGACTTTATAACATATCTTGTAGAGGGTAATAAGAATAGAATTCTTAGTGTTACCAAATATGTTATGCATGTTGATGATGACCCTAAAACTTATTCTGAGGCTATGGGTTCCAAATATGCTAGTTTTTGGAAAGAGGCTATCAATGATGAAAAGAATTCTCTTTTGACCAACGGTACTTGGATATATTGTGATTTACCTCCGGGCGTAAATCCTATTGGATGTAAATGGATTTTCAAGAGAAAGATGAATGCCGATGGTTCCATTGATAAGTTCAAAGCCCGATTAGTTGCTAAGGGTTATAAGCAAAGATATGGAATTGATTACATTGATACATATACTCTTGTTGCTCGCATCTCATCTATTCGTTGTTTAATTGCACTTGCTTCTATTCACAAGTTAATTATTCATCAAATGGATGTCAAAACCGCCTTCCTAAATGGAGATTTGGAAGAAGAAATATATATGGAACAACCTGAAGGTTTCATATTTCCAGGCCAAGAAAAGAAGGTTTGCAAGTTAGTAAAATCTCTTTATGGATTGAAGCAATCTCCCATGCAATGGCATGAGAAGTTTGACAAAGTGATTTTGTCATATGGTTTTGTGGTGAATGATGCGGATAAATGTATCTATAGTAAGCATGATAGTTATGGATGTGTAATTCTCTGTTTGTATGTTGATGATATGCTTATTTTTGGATCTGACATATCTGTTGTGGAAGAAACAAAGAAGTTTCTTAGCTCTAACCTTGATTTGAAGGATTTAGGAGAGGATGATGTAATCTTGGGAATTAAGATCCTAAGAAATGGAAATGAGTTGGATTTAACCCAATCTCATTATATTGAGAAATTTCTCAAGAAGTATGGTCACTTTGATGACAATCCAGTACCTACTCCTTTAGACCATACTATCAAGTTAAAGAAGAACACCGGTCGTACTCATGCGCAACTTGAGTATTCTAGTGTCATTGGAAGTCTTATGTATGCTGTGCATTGCACAAGACCAAACATATCCCAAGCCGTAGGAGTGTTATGTCGTTTCTCAAGTAATCCAGGATATGAACACTGGAAAGCAGTTTCAAGGGTTATGGCTTACTTGAAAGGTACAATGAATTTTGGCTTGCATTACCAAGGATATCCCGCTGCACTGGAAGGGTACATCGATGCTAACTGGAACGATGTAGAGGCAAGTCCAAATCAACGTCTGTATGGATATTTACATTAGGGGGTGCTGCTTTGTCTTGGAGTTCCAAGAAGTAGACTTGTATTTCTGATTCAACAATGTTGTCAGAATTAATAGCCTTAACGGATGCATGTAAGGAGGCAGAATGGATTAGGAACCTACTTATGGAAATTCCATTTTGGAAGAAGCCAACTCCGGTGGTCTTGATTAATTGTGATAATCAAGCTACCATCTATAATGTCTCAAATAAGACTTATAATGGAAAGTCAAGACATGAAAGTCTTAGACATCAAATGGTTAGGCAACTACTCAAGAGGGGAGCGGTTACGGTTAACTTTATTGATTCAAAGAAGAACTTGGCAGACCCATTTATGAAAAGTCTAACAAGTTCGGTGGTTTCAATAAAAAGTAAAGAAATAGGACTAAGGTATGTGAAAGAAGTTTGATCTCCCATAACAGAAACCCAACCTATGTTTTCAAAAAGATAAACAAGGTTCAATGTGGTACCAATAAGTTATGGATGTAGATTATGGAGCACTAATATAAAACTTCCCATTTCTAATTAGTGTTGGGTTCTGCAAGGAAATATGATGGATGTAAATCCTTAATGAGTCTGTGATTAGTAAAAGGTGTATCACAGAAACACCTTCGAGACTTACCTATATGAGTATGGAAATCAGGCCGTTTCCTAAGAGAAGAACACCGTTCTCTAAAGAAGACTCATGAATCAAGGATATAAGCACAAGGACATTAACGTGCTTGGCTACAGAACACATGATTTATGAAATCAATATGTGTGGAGACTCAGGTTTTATCATAAGGGATACTTGGTTCAAGAATGGTTTCACCATAGAATCTCGATAAGACTTTGAGTTTCTTACACTAAGTGAAGGTTCAAATCCAAAAGATACCTATCATTTATGTGTTGATTTCAACGATGATGCTTAGTCTCAATTGTGCTAGAACTACGTTGGCTTGATCCCACTCGGGTACGTAGGAAGTCACTTCGGTGATGCAGCGCTCCAATTTAAAAGTTTTTTAACTTTGTTTTATGGTTTTTGAAAATAGGGGGAGAATGTTGGAATATTTTCAACTGCACTAAGAAGTCTGGGTGCGCGATCCCCAGTGCTTTGGTCGAGGAAACGCCCGAGGAAGAATTTTTATTCGGTACATAACTGTTTGTGAGTTACAAACGTATCCAAAATTCTTCAAATCCAACAGACGCCATTGATGTCTGTTGATGAAGAGACTCGTCGTTTCATGAAACCTGTTTGTGAAAAGATGCATATTCCCAACAGATGCAAAAACCTCTATAAGTAGCATCTCCCAAACTCGTTTCAAATCATCTGAAAACCTTTTCTGTTTTCTCTCTTTCTTAAGCATCGTCAGAAACTTGTTTACATGTGTTCTTGATGGAATCAAGGGGTACAAACCTTGAATTCAATTTCCGTTGTAGGGCTTTCATTGTATCCTGAAGGCATTATTTCACATACCTGTTGTAATCGCCAATTTATTGGGAGGCTAGAAATAATTGTCTAAAAGAAATCGTATGAGCCTTGAAATCTTTTGAGTACAACAATTTCTTCCAGTGTTATTTCATCTTCTATTGCAACCCGTTTTTTCCAACAGATCATGCGATTGTTTGGTTTGTTTCAAAATCCGTACTCAAGTGATTCTTTTATTAACTAAAGATAAAATTAATAAAATAAAAGGTTGGAAACAAGTTTAAAATTGAAGTGTGCTTTCGTTAACTGTTAACAAGCTTCATGGGCTTCTTTTTATCCCTACAATAATCAATTTTACTGATCCACTGGATATTTTAGTTTTACCGGAAAACCTTCTGCTATCGGGAACAAGTATGCAAAAATTTCAGCAGACAAACCTTTTTGTTATCAAGTGACAAAAATACTATTCTGCCATGTTTTACATACTTGTTTGCATAACAAGACCGTTTTAACTAAATTCTTATCTCTGAAGGGAGATTGACACTCCTCGCAGGCAATTGCCAAGTAAGGGTTTTGAAATCTTCCCTGATGAATTGACAATTTTCTCTTGTATCCGAACAAGTATCTAAAACATGCCAGAATATTGTTTTGTCAGTTGATAACAAAAAGTTTTCGGTGATACGCTAGGTACTTGTTCTGACCTAAAGGGTAGAAGGTTTCCAGTAAAACTAAAATATCCAACGGGATCAATAAAATGGACTATTAGATGGGGATAAGAAGAATCCATGAAGCTTGTTGGTGTATGATAATAACGATAGTGGTACTGCCAGTTATGACATGAAAGGCATGATCAGAAAAGCATTAAAATTCGAGGAATTGGATTAAGGGGTTTGATATAAAGAACGATGAATTTCATTGGGAGTAAATGGGAGACGTTTGCGATTACAAATATCTATGAAGTTTTACTATGGCGCAGACATAGCATAATCTAAAGACTGGTATGGAATATCAAGATTGAACCAAAATAGAGAGATTCATTGATTGAGTGTTTAGATAACAAGAATACAATGTTTTTGATATTTTTGGATGATTACAAATGATACTACAAATGCCTATTTATAGGCTTACAAAGAGAATAAGAGAACTATGCCTATGGAGGCTAACAACTATGCCTTTGGAGGCTAACAACTATGCTTATGGAGGCTAACAACTATGCCTTTGGAGGCTAACAACTATGCCTATGGAGGCTTACCTTATATTCTTTGTTTCTAGAATAATCTACATGTTTAGAACATGTTTAGAGGTAATTCTAACACTCCCCCTCAAGCTGGTGCATATATGTCGCTCATGCCTAGCTTGCCAACAAACTTCGAAATATTTTACTTGGAACTCGCTTTAGTTAGAATATCACTACCTGTTCTTCCGATCTAATTCTAGGTAACTCCACGATCCCATTATACAACTTCTCTTTAATGAAGAACCTATCTATATCCACATGTTTTGTGCGATCATGATGAACTGGATTGTGTGCAATATCACACGCCGCTTTGTTATCGTAAAAGTACAAACGAATTGGTTTCCTAGGAGGATACCCCAATTCGATTAGCGTGACGTTTTAACCACATAACTTCGCAGATACCCAGCGCCATACCTCTCCATTCAGCCTCTCGCACTTGATCGTGAAACAACTCCTTGTTTTTTGCTTCTCCATGTAACAAGATTACCCCCAACGAAGGTAAAATATCCTGAAGTAGACCTCATATCATCACATGACCCACCATAGTCGAATCAGATATGCCTCCATACTTTTGAAGTCTTGACCTTTCTTAAACAAGATCCCTTTTCCTGGAGCAGACTTGTGTATCTTAGGATTCGCATTACCGCATTCATATGTGGTTCTCCAGATTATGCATGAATTGACTAACAATACTCAATGCATATGCAAGATCGGGTCTTGTATGTGCCAAGTACATTAGTCTACCCACGAGCCTTTGGTATCTTCCTTTATCAACAGTACTTAGTTGCCATCCGAACATAATTTCAAACCTGGCTCTCTTGGTATATCTGGTGAGTTGACATCTTTGTCATACCTGTTTCCTCCAACAAATCAAGGGAATATTTTCTTTGTGACAAGAATATTCCTTGTTGATCGAGATACTTCAATTCCAAGGAAGTATTTTAAAGAAGCAAGATCCTTCATCTGAAATTCACTTGATAGATAATTTTGGAGAGCCTTTCTTTCTTCTGGATCATCTCCTGTAACTATCATGTCATCTACATATATGATTAAAGTCAGTAATCTTACCTCGATTTCTTTTTAAGAATAAAGTATGATCTGAATTTGCTGGCGATAACCAAATGCTCTCATAGACTTGGTAAATCTTCCAAACCACGCTCCGGAGATTGTTTCAGACCATACAATGACTTGTTTAACCTACAAACTTTTCCGTTATGCAACTCGACTCCATCATTCCTGGTGGAAGTTGCATATACACTTCTTAGGACAAATATCCATGTAAAAAGGCGTTCTTGACATCAAACTGTTGCAATGGCCAACCCAAATTTGCAAAGAAGAGACAACAAGACTCGCACCGTATTCATTTTAGCTACATGTGCGAATGTCTCATTATAATCTACACCATAAGTCTAGCTATACCCTTTAGCAACCAATCTTGCCTTAAAGCGTTCAATTTCACCATTTGCCTTGTATTTGATGTAAAAACCCAGCGACATCCCACGACTTTCTTTTTCTGGAAATTCAACCATGTCCCAAGTATTATTTTCTTGTAAGGATTTCATCTCATCGATCATAGCTTCCCTCCATTTCGGATCGATAATGCTTCCCGCACGCTATTAGGAATAACTACGTAGATAATTGATTCACAAATGACTTATTTGATTCTGTCGACGGTGATTAGAGACATAATTACTCATGGGATATTTAGCTTTTGATGAAATATCAGGTTCATACATAGTTTTAGGGATACCTCTATTCCGACGTTCCGGCAATTGTTTCTTTGCAGTGTTCAAGAACATCTTCAAATAACGGTTGGATTGGGGTTGGTGATGTATCATTATCTTCTTCAACTTCATCCGCATTATCTTCTGATCCATCTGCATTATCTTCTTCAACTTCATTTATAGCTTCAATTTCACCATCTGTGTTAATTTCTTCCCCACTAACTTTCTGTTCTTTTGGAATATGAAGAACAACATCTTCTTCGATTATGTCTTCTTCATAGTCAAGAGTCTTAATTTCTTTTTCATACTCCCCCGAAGTTCAGACTTGAGTAATACATCACGTGTTCGTGAAACTTAACATCCAATGTGATGTACATTCGTTTAGTTGGAGGATGGTAGCACCTATATACCTTTTCGACTTGCAAAGATATCCCACGAAGACACATTTTAAAGCTCTGGGGAGATAACTTGCTCCGTTGGTTCTTGTGTAAGTGCACAAATGCTACACAACCAAATATGCGTGGTGGCAAGTTTGGAACTGTTGGTGAAACTGTTGCTTCAGTGAGAGCTTGAAATGGTGTCTGAAAAATGATAGTGCTGGAAGGTGTGCGGTTGATCACATATGCCGCAGAGGTAAGAGCTTCACCCCAATAAGTTAACGGCATATGAGCTGATATTAATGAAGCACGCACAACTTCAAGCAAGTGACGGTTTTTCTTTCAACTACCCCATTCTGTTGAGGAGTATTAGGAAAATTTGTCCGATGAACAATACCACATTCTCTTAAATAATGTTGAAAATCAGTACTTAAATATTCGCCTCCGTTGTCACTTCGAAGAACTTGAATCTTTTTATTGTACCGTGTGTTGACTAATTTGTGAAACCTCTGAAATAAATTATTCACTTCATCTTTTGATTTCATCAAGCAAACCCATGTCATCCTAGTGCAATCATCAATAAAGGTGACGAACCATCGTGTGCTTCCAAGAGTGTTAACTTTAGACGGCCCCAAACATCGAATGAATAATCATGAATGGAATAGGACTTTTATTTAAAATTGATGGAAACAAAGTACGATGGCTTTTAGCTAGTTCACATTCTTCACATTGAAAACTAGAAACATCAACCTTTGAAAATAGACTAGGAAATAGCCTTTTTAAGTAGCCAAAAGAAGCATACCCTAACCGTCTATGCCATAACCAAATTTGCGATTTCTCCTTCTCCCCCGAGTACCATTCATGACTAAAGCATTAGATAATCTTTTCTGAAATTTTTGACGCCAAATCTAGATAGTAGAGCTTTCCTCTTCTAACCCCAGATCCAATCGTTCGTGTTCGGATGTCCTTAAACACACAAGAATTAGGCCAAAAAATAACAACACAATGTAAGACTTTAGTAATTTGGGAAACTAATAATAGATTATAACTTAGAGAGGAACGACTAAAACCGAATCTAGACTCAATGTATCAGTAATATTTAATGATTGTTCTCCAATTATCGGAGCCAAAGATCCATCTTCATGTGCAAACGGAGTTGTGTATGGATGTTTTAAGAGGAGAAACTGTCTGGAATCAAAAGTCATATGGTCTGTGCAACCTTGAATCAATTATCCATGAGTTATTAGGAACAACTTGCGAAACATTAAAAACCTTACCATTGGTTGTTTCCATAGCGGATGTTAGATTGCTAACCACATGTGCTGCCGCAACGAAGTTCTTTTTCTTGGGATCGCTTATCCCACCAACTGATACCCGACAATCTCAAAGCAGTTGTCTTTGGTATGACCACGTTTATTACAATGAGTGAAGGTGGCGGACTTATCTTTAATGTTGTATTGACGACGGTTTTATTCGTATATCAACTTCAGTTCCTTTGTTCATTGTAGTATGCCTGGACAGATTCACGTCGTACCAAAGCATAACAAGGTTCTAATTCAAGTATGGGATCCTTCCTTAGAATTTCCCCACGTATTTGTTCAAATTCACCGTCTAAACCAGCAAGAAAAATATGCACCCTCATACGTTGAACTGATTTTCGATATAGTTCAACATCTTTTTCATTTTCCATAATCACCTTATCACGGTGATCTAGCTCACAAGATTTCTACTAATTCCCCATAATAGACCGGGAGTGGTCTACCATTTTGCCCGGCGAGAAAGCCCTTTGATTTAAGATATAAATTTGTAGTTCATCTGCTCCATCATAGAAAGCCTTAGAAACAAGATCCCAGATCTCACGAGCGTAGGTAAACGAATATATCGTTTCATTATTTTCGTGACATAGACATTAATAGCCATCTCTTGACCTTTTGATTTTCTCGCGTACCATTTATCATACTTGTCATCATTTTTAGATGGAACGGAGACGCATCGTGAATAAAGGAGATCTTCTCCTTCTCAAAGAATATGCATCTCAATGATTTGAGACCACAGATCATAATTTGATTCATCCAAAGTAATTCTCGCCTTGAACGATGACCCATCGATTGAAAAATAATTGTGTCGGAAGGTTTTGTGGTTTTAGAATTTTTCGTATTCGAATCTCCCATGGTTCAATACTAGATACAAGGATCCTTAACCTTGCTCTGATACCATATCAAGATTGAACCAAAATAGAGAGATTCATTGATTGAGTGTTTAGATAACAAGAATACAATGTTTTTGATATTTTTGGATGATTACAAATGATACTACAAATGCCTATTTATAGGCTTACAAAGAGAAGAAGAGAACTATGCCTATGGAGGCTAACAACTATGCCTTTGGAGGCTAACAACTATGCTTATGGAGGCTAATAACTATGCCTTTGGAGGCTAACAACTATGCCTATAGAGGCTTACCTTATATTCTTTGTTTCTAGAATAATCTACATGTTTAGAACATGTTTAGAGGTAATTCTAACATGGAATGCTCAGAAACAATGGCAATCCCCCAGAAATGCTGCTGGGAACTACAAGTGCTAGAAGTCCCGTGAACTCTATATGAAGGACACTGAATGAGTGAGTACCTAGAAACTTCTGACATGAAAGAGCTTGATTAGATATACTGCCACTATTAAAGCAATTCGTGGAATTAAATTTAGGCTTTCAATATAAATTTTGAAAGTTCATGTTATTAACCATTTGCAATTTATAAGTGCGTGCATGTATAATATAATAATATTAGTTCGCAGTTGCATTTCCGCGGGTTATTAATCCTTGTAGACTGGTTATATGCTAATTATGATTTCAAGTTTATGAAATGAATCAACAACATGTTGACAACTTATGTATTACAGTCACTTGATATACGATCTCCTAAGCCTAACTTGGGATTACCTAGAGAAGTTAGGTTCAAATGGGTTGTTTTACCCGGTCGAAGGGCCTCGGTTCAACGGACATTGGACTGTCTTTGTTTTTTGACTTGCTAGGGCAGGTTTGTACCTTACTTGGTCGATTTTAAAATGAAGCTCCCATTCAGATACTTTGGGATAATGATGGTCTGGGCTGCTCAAAAGTAGTGGAAGCAATCCTTCAGCCTCATACACGCAGCTTCATTTCCTTGAACGTCTTGTGAAAAATTATACGGGGGATTACAAGTGCTACAAGACCTGGTACTCCGTAACCACAAAGAACACTGAATGAGTAAGAGTTTTTTTTAGCCACTTTTTTAAAGATTTTACTTATGTTTGTTTGAGTTAGCAAAACGATACTCGATTATTCGTAGTGCTTGTCATTTTCCCAACTTATAATTTAATTTTTGGCAGCAATCGTATTCATAGTTTACCGATCGAGAATAAGATGATTCTGTGCTTGATCAGAGATACGACTACTAGTACTACAGCAATTCGTGAAATTGGATTAAAGGTTTCCGTACAAACCAGTTGCAATCTAGAAGTGTGTTCATGTATTTAAGAAGTACTAACATATAAATTCACAAAATTGGTTAAATAACCCTTAAAATATTTTTCCTAGATGTAAAAGATTGATAATATTTGATACTGTTTACGTATCCAGGGATATTTAAGATACTTTTTTAATATCCAAAAAGGATATTTTACCCAACTTTTTTATCTTTAATTATATAATTAGTGTTATAAATCATTATTTATTTACTAAGATGCCCTTTGTGTTTATGTTTAGGGTTTACATATTTTGGACACCAAGTCTTCTATCTATATAAATAGAGGCTTAAACATTGTATTATATATACTAATTAATAGAATTTCACCCTTCTTCTTCCCCTCTATTTTGTGTTTCTTGTTCGTTGTCATCTATATCACAACAAGTTATCAGCAACGTAACTCTTCCTAGCTAACCAAGCAATACGATTAATCTTTTTGGGTTAATGCAATCAAGGGAAGATGAACTACAACACCATAAAATCATTGTTTTTATTTGATTTGCATTACACAGTTTGACTCCATTTTTTTTTATTTTATTTTTGTCGTGAATCATAACCTATGATGGCCATACACTGACGGTTTGTTTTGTTTCTACATAAACTCAATTTTGGCGGATCCCTAATACCATGGATGGATGGATATATTCTCTTCTTCTGAGTGAGATTTGACTTCAGACTGGTGTTAATTAATGACGTATGAGTGTTATAAACAGTCAGGTAACTTAGTGTGACTTTATTAAGATCTTAAAATTTTATTCTTTTTTATGTTTTAAAGTGATTGGATCTTATTTATTTATCATTGAACTCGGAGATTCGTTACTGTTATAACGATTTTTTTTCTCTTTGGAGCAATTGATATCCAATACAGAATCCTAAACAGACACATTCTATATTTCACGGAATGTGGGTGATCAATTTTTGTTTGATTCCTTTTCTTCTCTTATTCTTTTTTCGTAGAGAAAGAAAAAATAAATAAAAATCCATTAAAAGATGGTTCACAGTTTTTATTCCTCTAATAAAAATGTAATCACCAAATACATATTTTCTTACTTCTCTAATTTTTTCATAGAGAAAGAAAAATAAATCGATCGAAAGATAGTTTATACAGTTTCAATTCCTTCATTGAAATTTTAATCACCAAAAATTGGTGTTATCGCAATATAAATACCTTTACGGTAACTAATCACGTATATGGTTGAAAAATCTACGTCCAATTAACTTTGGTATCTTCGTCCATTCGATGAAGATCATGTAATTTAATTATAAATGGTTTCTATATATCTACAAGAAACCATCCTCAACATGGAATGGATTTTCCATATGTGATGACTAATGCGACGTATTTTTCCTTTTTGTCGATGCAATTTTGGTGTACCGTTCCAATCGGTATTGGTTTTTCTCCATCATTTTTGTAAGATATGAGAAAATAAATTGGTATATTCTCTAAAAAAAATTGTCATTTTCAACCAATAATGGATGTATTTTTTTATTTATTTTTCCAAAATTGATAACGACAATGATTTATTTATTTTTACAAAAGAATCATATATGCCAATTGAAATTGGTTTCTCTATAAATCCTAAACGGATGAGATGTCGTTAGCATATTATTCACAATTGCAAACACCAATTGATGCATTCTTAACGGATAATGAGAAAAATTTTCTTCTTCCTAATACTAATCTCCTAAATTAAGTCCATTCAACTTGATGTTGAAATAATAGGAAACAAAAGATCAATGGGTGCGCACCCGGCTTGTTAGCCTAAATCATTAATTAGTCTTTGTAGTGACTATATTGATCTTGATATTATTTTTTTTGAATGAAGTAAAGTGTCTATAATTTCATTCTTAGGTGAATGAATATCTCGCCGGCCTTATAGGTCATTGGAGATTTACGTTTTTCTTTCTCTAACCAACGAATCCATGGTTGATTTTAAATTTGTACGTCAAGTATACTACAATTTTATTTTATTTTTATTTGGACATTTTTTTAATGGCTTTTGAAGTCATTATCTACAGTCCAACTTGTGTTGTTAAAATCCAGATGTTATTAGGAGTATATGTCCTCGATTTAATTGGATAATACTCTACGAACCTGTTTTCGTATATGAGATAATTATATTTCCGCCATAATCAGGGGAGACTATACAATACCAGACGTTTCTCTCCCATTTTGATCAAATCGAAAAAGGCTGTCTACTAGGCGTGAAAATATCTCATTTAGCTTTTCCATAAGCTTATTATGTCCTTTGAAAAGTAAAATCCAATCACTTCTAGCAAGCATGTAGCATTTTAGTACAAGCTAGATAGTGCTCTGATAGATATTATCACAATATGATTCTATTCTCATAATTCATATCTCTTCATTTGAATAATAGGAGATTATAATGCCCGTGGGCGCTGGTACCAGTAAATTTTGAAATTTTCAAAGTATGCATACATTTGAGAATTATGTGGGATCGTAGTGAGCTATAAATTGTCGAATATTCATTTATATTAGGTTTTAAAATAATAAATAATGGTGGTTGTGAACCCCGACCTCTGCAGAGGAATATCGACATATGTGATTGGTTGGCATACAATCCAAATTAGATTGGATACATATAATTTCTTGATTAACGTAATTTTGGATCCAAGACTTAACACCTTAAAATTGCCAAGCCTTACAGTTTGGTGTAGTCATAATGTGTTATAGGAGAATTAAGTTCGTTGTATGAACGATTTGAGGGTTTTTATTTTTGCTCAGACCCTAGAATTGGTTCAAATTTGGCGTGGTAGTCCTTGAAGGACTCTTATGTTATCGGGGAACATATTCAAAATTTTGATCCTTGGAATATTCAAATTATATTCAGGTAGCCACCTGGCTTGATTATGTCAGGGTTAGCAATCCTTAATGTGTTTTTAAAAAAAAATAAAATTGTACAAAACCAGAAATCCGGATTAGTTAATTGATGATATCAATTTTAATGGTCTCTTGAGGAGTCCTTAAAAACACAAAAATACACGCTTTATCAGCATATATTCTTTTTTTTCCCCCTTAAATCTGCTGTTAGAATTATGCTAGCTTAAACTCTTCTTTGAGATAAACTAGAGTTATTATTTTGATGGTTGCTCTTTGTAATTTAGCATTCATAAATCGTCAAAAGTTGTACACTTTTTCCTTCGTTTCAGGTTTTGTCCCACGTGGGTTTCTTGACCAGGTTTTAACGAGGCAACATCTTGTTGACGTTTAATTTTCTTTCGAAATGTTGATATTTGTGCTCTTTTTCCTTCGTTCAATTTTTTTCCCATTGGGTTTTACTGGAAAGGTTTTAGTGAGACAATTTATTCAACATGGTGGTCATCCAAGGGGGAGTTGTATAATTTTTGTTATTTAGTGGATTTCAACCAGTAAGTAGGTCATTTTGTTAGGCCAAATCAACATAACAAACTCATAGTAATTTGGATGTCATTCTGATCTACATAAGGTATAACCACAAATTCAATTTTGGTCACTTATGGTAATTTATCTACATCTTGGCTCTATGTTGAAGGAACTACAACAACAACTTTTGCAAATCATCTCGGGAAGCTAGCAATCCATGACACAAGTTCTCAATGCGTTGAAGAAAAATGTAGACTCCGCAAAAGTATTAATCCAAGGAATTATTGCTTGTAAAACAAAAATGAAGACTTTATCAACTATCCGACATCTTCATGAAAGAACAGTCCTCTTTTGCATTCAAGAAATTCGTTCTTCAAAATTGGAAAGTCTCGACTCAAAGATTTGCACGCCAAGATTTGACTGAAGTATTTATCAGGGGGAGCGTCATCATCAAATTAAGGTGCGTTCAGCGGACTTTATCGTGTTGTACTCTTTTTCCTTAGTCAAGGTTTTGTCCCACTGGGTTTTTCCTTGTCAAGGTTTTAATGAGGCTACGTATGCGTGTCCAACACTGTTTGAGTTTTTACATGCTTATGCAATTTCAGGTTTTTCTCTTTTGAGTTTTCCTGGTATGCTTGTAATGACTTAGACACAGTGGTCATCAGGGGGAGTGTTATAAACCATTATTTATTTACTAATATGCCCTCTGTGTCTAAGTTTAGGGTTTACATATCTTGGACATCAAGTCTTCTATCTATATAAATAGAGGCTTAAACATTGTATATTATATATAAAGATTAATAGAATTTCTCCCTTCTTCTTCCCCTCTATTTTGTGTTTCTTGTTCTTTGTCTTCTATATCACAAAAATTGGGTGACTAATATGCTCTTTGACACTATTAGGCACCACAACAATTCTACATCAGTGGGATCATGTGATACCCGATAGTCTAACAAGGTATTTTGCACCGTTCTCTCTAAGAGTGCAATAATACTTTATATATCTTATGTTAATACTTAATACCACAGACAGAGTCTAAGAGCATCTCCAACTAGAGGTTGTGATGTTCCAATTTTAACCTTTTAAGATCAGATTTGGTATGATCTTAAAATGTTAGCTATAAGATGGATATCACCAAACTACAATTTCTTGAGAATGAGCTAGCAATGTTAAGTCAAGAAGTTATGTCTATCCCTGATTTATTTCTGAAAGTTAAAAATCTTTGTTATGAAATTTCATAATTAAATGAGAAGGAGCCAATTAGTGAAGCTCGGATGCGGCGTCATATCATTCGTTATTTGAGAAAGGAGTTCATGCACTTTATTTCTTCGGTACAAGGGTGGACAACTCAACCATCTATATTCTCATGAATTATTCAAGAACATAATTGAAGCAAAATCAGTTTGATTCACTTGAACCAATCATGAACATTATAGCCACGGTTTGCAAAGATTGCATTCCTTAAGATTTAAATGTTTAAGTACATGAACATACCAATTTGATAAAAATAACCAGCTTAAGTATGTGTATGGGTATGCGTACTTAAGCAACCGTATTTTGATAAGTTTCCAAACTCAGCAGAAATTCTCGGTTCGAAAACTTCCGCCAGTATGCGTATGAGTACGCAAACTTATCTTATCTCCTTCGCCAATTTCGTATACACACATATGCATACACTTGGCTCCCAGTTCATGGATTTATACACTAATGTCCGAAAACATTATATATTCTTATATCCAAATATGGTTACATTATCAACTCTACATTCCAATCATTGAGACATTCTTCTATAATGACAATATACATTTTCACACACTATTAGCATCAAAGCATTTTTTTCAAGTTATTTAAATGTCAACCTGACTTTCGTCATGAGTAAAGATAAACATAGCTAAACCGAAAAAATATTTCGAGAAATATGTAAGCGAGATATACTCAGCTCGAAATCTCAAATGTGTATAGTAGAATACTATATCGAAAAATGACTTATGTCTTAATTATAGGAGATATAGTAGAAATAGACTTTCCAAGTGATAAATGAGTTCAAGTCTCCACATACCTTTTGTCGAAGAAGTTCCACAATCTCCCCTTAGTAGTTATTCGTCTTCTAATAATGAATGCCGAGAAATCTAAGCTTAAATACACTATCTATGTCCTAGTCCGAGACATCTATAAATAGGCTAGAAATCAAGACTTACAGTTTTGATCACTAACATTGACAAACATGCTTGAGATAACAATGCATCCGAGTTCGACTGAGAAATGCTCTAACAATAGGTATTACTAAAAACAAGCATCAAAATAATAACTCTAGTCTATCTAATAAATGAATTTTATGCTACCATATTTTTAAACTGCGGATCAAGATTTTTTTTAGTGTTGCTTATGAAAAGGATAGGGTACCAATTACACAACAAAGTTTGTCACTCGACACATGAATAAATAAGACTAAAGTAGAGCTTATTCCTACAAAATGAATTACGACAAAAAAATCATTCCCGAAAATAAAAAGTTCAATCTAAAAGATGAACTGGAAAAATAAATGAGAGATTACCCTAAAAAGTGTGATATCATGAAAGAGAGATATTCTAGCCAAATGCACCGACGATTTACTCGCTCATCTAAAGAAAAAGAACCGACAAAGTACTAGCGTACAAATTTACCGAGAAAAATGTAAACCCACAATTTATTTTTCAAAATGAAATGCTAAATTAACAGTTCATTTGGTAAAATAAATGGTCATCCCATGGTTCACCTACTCTAGCAATACATTTTGGAATATCAAATTGATATTATTATAAAAATTTAGCTAAACCCATAATGTGAAGAAAGAAAAAAGGATATATTGAAATAATGGATTTTGATTTTGATGTTCAATTGGATTTCAAAAGAAGGAATTTTTAGGAACTACTCTCTGGATATGGTTCTTAGGAATTGGCATGCTGTCCTCATGTAAGCTTGTTTTTTCTTCTTCAGTTGTTTAGCAGGTTCTTTAGCCTGCAGCTTTGTTTACCCTAAACAGTGCCTTCATGTTCTCCATGACTGCATTCTGTTTCTTTTAATGGAATTTGCCCTTCTTTGTGTCAAAAATAATAATAATGGGGAATACAAAATGATTATACCCACCCAAAAAGGGGGAGAAAAGAAAAGAAGAAAACAGTGAGAGAAAAAATGAAATCTCAAACCAAAAAACTTCTTAAACAATCAAGGAGAATCAAAATACACTCGAGCCAAATTCTCGACAACATCATTAAAAGACACTTCTTCAAAGTCCTTGAAACTGAGAGTCCATTTCAAAAGCTTTTCTAATATATAAATTTTGTTAAACTTCAAGTTATCATTGAGAGATTTTCTTAAAATAAAAAGGTTTTCCTCCACTTTTGCACAAAGGAGGCAATTACAACATAATTTAAAATGCTGATGACATCATCTTGTATCAGAAAATGTTAATGAATCTATGCGATCTTTTTAAGTTTACAGTATCTTCTTTTGATTATTAATTTTGTTTTAGATTTGGAATGTTTCCGGGTTTTTTGATGTTTTCCATCAATCTTTTGAAGAGTTTGTAGTTTACGAACATGATTATCTATGGAAAATAGTAAATACAACAACAACGAAAACAACTTCAACTTTAGCAACAAAATAAAGAACACCTCGAACAACAACAGATTTAAAATCATCAACGATAAGTTTATCACCTGCAACAACAATTGTTACCAAGACTCTAGTGCCGATTTAGACCGATGTAGACCTATTACAGCCGATTCATAAGACCTAGGCCCAGTTTTAATTTATTTTAGATTACTTTCTTACCTTATCTTGTTTTTAAAGGTGTTAAAAACCCTGGTCGAATATTATTATCTTTTTTCTTTTTATCTTTTTTTTTTCGTTTGATCTTCTACAAAACAAACTTGGCCTTTTATTTGGATGTGTCCTAATAGAACTCTGAGGTGGTAGTAATGTTTGTATTGGTAGGAGGTTGGGGGAAAGAATCCGTGGAGATCTTTAAGCTCTGATGATTATATTTTGATATTTTTTTTTAACTCTGTAACGGTTCTAATCACGAATTGGCTTATATAAGTGAAATCTTGGGTCTTGCCTCTAAGAAAAAAATAAAATAAAAATGATTTACTATAAAGTGGGTGTATCTTTTGTTTTTTTCTTGATTTAAAATAAAATACCTATTCCTAGTCTCTTACTCTCTTTGAGATTTTTGGATTTATTATTCCTCTTAGGTTTAGTACGTCGACAACTTACATCTTTTGGAACCAAAAGATTATACAAAAGAGAATTACATTTTCAACTTCTTCGACTTCTCATGCAGCAGCGAAATGATTAACCAAGGTTTATTTATGGCTTTCAATTTGAACCGGATTAACTATCAAAGACATGACATGGTCTTTGCTTTTAGCGTCTTCAACACCAAGTCCATCTCCATATTGATAAATGAATAACGATGTTCTAGCAAGATTCAAAGCCATGTTAATGAAAGGAAGGTCAAATGGAGAATCACATATTGAACCGTTCATCTTCTTCCATGTATCCTTGATTAAACCTCTTACATGCTCACGGGCATCCATTTCCGAAGCATTATTTTCCCGCATATAACAATGTATCGATGATGCAACATCACCTCTTTCCAGTTCCGCCTACAATATAAACAACTTACTAATAGTCTAATCCGATACTAACTCCAAAATAAAAGTATTGGTTTTTGAACAAAATAAAATTTGATAAGGAGTATGAATCCTTACCGATGAAGTTGCGAGATCGTTGGAGAGTCGAAACATCATGGATGCACAATAGAGAAGATTATGGTTGTCTTCAAGGGCTTTTAAGACATCAGTTCTAATGTTCTGTTTTGTTGCAAAGAAAGCATGGACTAGAAATACAGAGCCAGAAGATGAGAGCCAACCATTATCCAAATACTCCTTGAGGGATGGTGTGTAGCCCTCGTTACACCACTTGGCCTCTACCAACATCGCTTTTATAAAGTTCGCCCACTGAAATTAAACCCACAATCGGCAATGAGCAGAGTGTCCCTTTCGTTACAAGGATAGGATTATCCAATAATTATTAACCGCAAGATTTCAAATAAATGTGAGACTATTCTCAACAGGACTACTGGCTATAACTAAAAAACTAAAGCGGTAATTAGAGAAGGGAGTGATAATTACCGATTTCGTCAAGTAAGGCAATATGTCCCATCCTTGATCTTTAAGAGTCTCGAAAGCCATTTCATTTGTTGTATTGTATAGAGCTAAGAAACATATTTTCATATAGTAGGGCAGTTTCTCCATTTCTTTAGTATCCCACCTACAAATAGTGATAAATTAGATACTATGTTTAACTTAATACAAACACTAATCAACTAATCACAAGCAGTACTATTCCCTTATTCTTATCTTGGTTGCAAATTCGAAAGAGTTATATATGGAGAATAAGTACCTCTCGAAGACTTCAGTAAATAGCTCTAGTTCTTCTAGAGAACCATAAACATCGTAGATATCATCGATGATTAGTACAAAGTTCATGACTTTGGTAAGCCATTCACGGCAACGCCCATACTGAGGTTCCACAGCTATTCCCATACTCCATAGGAAACTCTCAACCAACCGATCTCTAGCGAAATTCAACTTGGTTGCAACACCAAGATTTCTCCACCACCTATGTGACAGAATATATCATGTATATAATTACCAAGGATCAACATGGATAGATTAAATATCAAATTGAGTAGAACTGGAACATATATATACCTCGACATATTTCGTAGATCTGCTTGATGTGTTGCTTGAACCATGTTAAAGTTCAGTTTTGCCAATTCAAAAAGAAGAGGATTCACATCCTTCTCTTTCTCATATGTATCAATGAACCATTTAGCTTCTGCTCTCTGCATTCTCCAATGTAATGGAATCTCTAAGGAATGGCTGATTTGATTAGCAAGGTTAGGGTCAATATTGTTCCCTGATGAGATAGCCAGTTTGAGATATTTGGTTGTGGAGAATATGGCATCCTCTAAGGCTTGTTCCCCTTTGGAAAGTACGTGTGCAGCTTCATTTAAACTTAACATTCCCTTTACATCATCGCCCACCGATTCTTGGAAATCACCTCTTGCATGTTTGTAGTCATAAATGACATCTTCCATGACCCAGAATCCAATTTAACTAAGACGGTAAGACCTAATAATGGATGAGACACATACATTTGGAGCACAATGGGAAGATGAAAAACAAGGAAGTTTGCTGCGTACAGAAATGACATACCTTGGAAGACTTGAAAACCGTATTGCCGGAAGAGCCTAAAACTGAGAGCAGTGGCATGTAAATTTTCTGTCTTCCAACTATCTATATGTCTTTCATTGTATATGTTTCCTAAGATTCTTTTTATTTCTTCCTCAAAGAGGTAACTCATTCCGAGCCTTTGAATGGTATCAATCAGCACGAGTTTGGCTAACGGTGTTTCCGCCTTTTCTAGCATAAGCCTCACGTCTTTCTTACGCTTCTCCATTCGGTCCATGCAAGTTTCGTCCTACACACATGATTACGTTTTAGTGATGGTCCATATTATTACAGCACCAATTGAATGTGTCAAGCTCCGAGCCTATAATTCAGTATGTAGTAAGGTTTATATGCATGTTCATGTTCGTGATCTCTTTTAAGTTTATAATACAGATGTTAGAAAAAATAAAAATGAATTTGCAAAATAATCACCGCATAGCTACTCCGGAGTGACTCCACAAAATCGTAATCCCAAATGGTGGGTTGGTATTGATAGTGTTCCGACCGCCTAGGAATTGTTGGCTCACAATTTACGGGGATAGAGAAACATTTGAAGCGTAAACTAGCTACATGTGAATTAAAGTTAAGAATTCGACGAGCAAGATCGTGTTTACCAATATGCGAGCTTATTGTGGAAGAAGGGGTTAGGAGTTGAAGGTGAAATGCCATTTTGGTGTTGCTTTGTATGTTCAGTATTGTTAAAATAATGTAGTCTTACATGGTTATGTTCAATTCAAAGTCCTTTATATATAGTTGATATAGTCTAGTTAGGCCAGAATGAACAGTGACTACTAATTTTAATATTTGTGACATATAAAAAACACTCAAATAAATGGTCTCATTTTCCAAACAAAAACAAACGAAAGATAATTAAAGAGATGGGTATATGGTAACCACAGATACTAAACTTATGGAGAGTGAAAAAATCTTAGGATGAAGCTTGTTGCGCTTTGCATTTTGGATATTCGAATAAGTCGACCAATTTCTTTCGGCACTAGAAGCGGAGCTTGGTTGGTTCATCAACCTATCTGCCAAGTTAGCTAGCAAAGGAGCATCTGCTCCATAATTATTCCACCATGATACTGGATCATCTGTGTTTCTATCTCTTTGAGATGCCCAATTTGAGAAGCCTCCTTTGCATCCAGAAAATGCCCCATATTGTTCTTTTATAGTTGCTCTATCTTCCGGGCTTGTAAATAATCTTTCAAAGCATGCATTCCTCCCATTTGACAACTCTTCATCACGATGTGGAGGAACACGATTCAACCCACCCTCAATCCATTCTTCACTATAAAATTTTGGATTCAAACAATGAGCCAGGCAGATTAGTGGATTGTTGCTCTTGTTCCATCTCCGCACAAGAACATTATGTACTTCTTCATAAAAGGAACATGATCCTTCTATCAGATTTGATTCCTCATGTTCAAATATCACCAGCCTCACCTTTTCAATCATACTATCCCATTTTTCATACACCAAGTGCAATGTCGATTTGTCGGTATCGGTGAACCTCAAGAAATCAACTATTGGTGCTGTGAGATTGATCAAGTAAGATACAGTGTCCCACCAATCATCATCAACAATTGTGTTCTTAATTTTTTGTTCCTTAGCAACATCATCCCCTTTATAATTTTTCCAATCTTGGTCCACCACCATAGCCAACAAAGCAGATTGAACTTCAGTCAAACGAAGCAGCATGATCAGTTTAGTGGCAAACCTTGTCTCTCCATAACTCAATAACTTTAGATTAGAATACTTCTTGTAAATTGATAATGCTTTTGAGTGATTGGAAACAAACTAATCAATCTTGCTTGTGCAATCAGGTCTTGCTTCCACTTAAACTCTTCAAATCTAGTTTGGTATTTAGCTGTTGGCTTGCACTCACAAAGATCTCTTAATGCCAAGTTTAGTGTATGTGCTACACATGGAGTCCAAAAGATATGACTGAAAGTACGCTCCACTTGCATAGCATCTGCCCTACACACCGGTGCATTGTCAGTAACTAGTTGTACAACATTCTTAACCCCAACTTCTTGAATAGTGTTCACAAATAGACTTGCCAAGTAGCTTGCATCCTTATAATTCCCTGAAGTATCAATAGCCTTCAAAAACACAGCACCACTACTAGAGGCTCCCATAAAATTTATTAGTGGTCTACTATTATTATCAGACCATCCATCACTCACAATTGAAACCCCTGTTCTTTTCCATCCACTCTTGATAGGTGCTAACATTTTGTCTACATGATCTTTCTCTTCTTCAAGTAGTTTTGTGCTCAACCTATCTGCACTTGGAGGGACATAACCTGCAATATTATTATTTGCTGCATATTGGATCATATCTCTAAACAATGAAGAACGAATAACATGGAAAGGTATCCCACAACCATAGAAAAACCTTGCAATTGAATGATCCATTACATCCCCCGTTAAAAGCAAAGGTCTTATTTTTTTATAAAAAAAATCCTATTTGGACAAAAATGGTCTCATTTTCCAAACAAAAACAAACGAAAGATGATTAAAGAGATGGGTATATGGTAACCACAGAAACTAAACTTATGGAGAGTGAAAAAAACAAGGAAAAATCCTATTTGGACTGTTGCAGGTTCTACAATTCTCTAGAATAATCCGAAAGAAGAATAGACATAGTCAGGTTTCTTTCATCGAGTACTATCCCCATGAATTTCTGGAAGGACACCAACTGGCTAACATTTTTACGGTAACCAGCTTTTCTCTAGTCAAGCTTTTAGTCCCTAAACCCACAAAAAAAAGGGATAAGACACCAATTGGATAACTTTTTTTTTTTTCGCAAAAAAAGAATAACCAATCGATCGTCGAAGTAAACCTCGAATAGAGCCTAATCAGGAACGGGTTTATGGACACTTGTATGGTTTATGTAAGTGGTCATTTCACCGAGTACTATCCCCAGGAATTTCTGGAAGGACACCAACTGGCTAACATTTTTACGGTAACCAGCTTTTCTCTAGTCAAGCTTTTAGTCCCTAAACCCACCAAAAAAGGGATAAGACACCAATTGGATAACTTTTTTTTTTTCGCAAAAAAAGAATAACCAATCGATCGTCGAAGTAAACCTCGAATAGAGCCTAATCAGGAACGGGTTTATGGACACTTGTATGGTTTATGTAAGTGGTCAAATTCTCATTAGAAAAAAATCTAGTTAGTCTTATCTCAACTAGTATAACACGCAGGCGCACGATGCCCCTGCCATTTTGTTCTGTAATTTTGTTTTTCCGTGTATTAGTCAATGGACAAAGTTAATGATCAACGCCTAGTGGTCAAACTTATTTCAAGCTAATCTGCAAAAAAATAATTACAACTAAACTCTAAGGTTTCATTTAATAATTTTTCAATCATAAAATCATTTTTATGTTAAAAATACTCAAAATTTTTTACTAAAATTTTTTCAATCATAAAATCTTTTTTACGTCAAGAATGTATATTCGTAACCCATAGCTTTCTAAATCAGAAAGACTTTTTTATATACAATATGCTAGTGGATAATCCGTGTCATAATGGCCTTCCACTTGAACCAAAAAATTCAATGATCCAAACCTATCGGGTGACATTATTATTAACTCAAACTAAAAGTCCCAGACTTTGCAAGCTTGACTAAAAAAGTAAAAGAAATTAATTGACATATTAATACTACAAAAAAAAAAACAACCAACTACGGGAAAAACATACTTTGACAACCCCCGCAAGTGTCGTAGTAGACCTACGACGACTCTTTTCTATGGATTGTGGAAGGTCCCCGATTTACTACGACTTTGAGATAAGGGTCGTAAACGTAGTTTTGGTTCAAGCCCTAAACAAATGTGATGAACGTTGAACACTTTTAGGTTCGAGAGATCAATCTGTACTAGTCCGGCCTAAACCAAGAAATGGTCGTTCCAGACTTGCTTCGGTCACAAAGTGGAGGAGAAGGGTCGATTTGGGGAGGATAGCGAAGAAGGGTGTTGAGACTAGAAAGTTCTGGAAAGGTAGTATCTCTACTTGTATCAGAAAAGTAGAAGCTTAAGGAGCTTGCTAGTGATGGAATCTTTTTGGGAGAGCTAGCAAAGTTGTTTTCTGATAGTGTCGTATATTTTCCTGACCAAGACTTGTTGTTTGGCAGAAATAGGTGAGACCTATTTATACAAGTGAGATTGAACGTACCATGGCCTCATTAAGGAATAAAGTAAAGTCGCGGATTAAATAGAGGAGGTGGTAACCGCAGGTGTTTATGGTGAAAACGTTTTTCATTACTGCCTTATTTAATCGACCACTTTTATTCCTTTTCACGCCGTTCTTATTGCGAGCGTAGTGTACACTGCACGATGTGACCGCCAAACCAAAACCCCAAGAAAGCATCCCACGGTTTGTGGCGCTGCTAGTGGCGCGTGTGGCATGTGCCAATAGCATGTGCGGAATGCCTTTGTGGTAGGTTGCACGTTGAGTGCAAGTGGCAATGCCAGAGCTGCTAGTGGCGCGTGTGGTATGTGCCAGTGGCATGTGCGGAATGCCTTTGTGGTAGGTTGCACGTTGAGTGTAAATGGCAATGCCAAAGCTGCTAGGGGAGCGTGTGGCATGTGCCAATGGCATGTGTGGAATGCGTTGAAAGTGGATAGCAGTGCGTGTTGGCATGTGCCAATGGCATGTGTGGAATGCCTTGACCGCAAGTTACACCTTGAGTGTAAATGGCAATGCCAAAGCTGCTAGGGGAGCATGTGGTATGTGCCAGTGGTATGTGTGAAATGCCTTGAAAGTGGCTAGCAGTGCGTGTTGGCATGTGCCAATGGAACGCACGTCCATGTTGGCCTAGGGCGCGGTAGCGGCTTTGAAAAATGGCTAGTGTGCGTGTTGGAATGTGCCAATGGCACGCACGGCCATATTGGCCTAGGGCGCGGTAGCGGCTTTGAAAAATAGCTAACGTGCGTGTTGGCATGTGCCAATGGCACGCTCGGCCATATTGGCCTAGGGCGCGGTAGCAGCTTTGGAATAATGGATAGCGGTGCATGTTGGCATGTGCCAATGGCACGCACATCCATATTGGCCTAGGGCGCGGTTTGCAAGCCTAGGACGAGGCCGCTACCTTGGTATGTGCCAATGGCATAGCGGTTGGAAAGGAAAGTGGCTAGCATATCTAGGGCCAAGGCAGAGTGCGTTTGGCATGGCCCGGCTAGCTTGGACTAGGGGTGGCTGGCATGATTTTCCATTGGCACAGAGGTGCGGCTAGCATGGTCGGTATGATTTGGAGAGTTTGGTGTGGCTGGCATGATTTTCCGTTGGAACAGGGATGCGGATAGCATGGTTGGCATGCTTTGGCGTGTTTGGTGTTGCTGGCATGATTTGCCATTGGCACGGAGGTGCGGCTAGCATGGTTGGCATGCTTTTGTGCGTTTGGTGTGGTTAACATAGCTAGGGCCAAGGAAGAGTGTGTTTGGCATGGAGCGGCTAGCTTGGGCTAGGTGTGGATGGCTTTATTTTCTATTGGCACGGAGGGGAATTAGGGTTTTGTTCGTTGTAACCCTAATTTGAAAAAATATCCCCTGTTAATTAGTGACTACATGCATTAAATGTTCTAATAATTGTGTCACCGGTGACATTAGGTTATTCAGGGTTTTACGATTTTACCCTTTATCTAAAAACCACGATCAACATTAAGTCCCCTGCTTAGCTCGTAACAGGAGCTTTGTTGCGAGGTAAGAATAAGGTGGTGACAAACTATCAGCAGTAAATCGTAAAGAGAATTGAGGAGGCTTGTCTGACCTTTTTATAGATAGGATTGGGAATCCTTGCCTCTGGCAGTCTTGAACAAATCGGGAGGCTGGCACGATTGGGAAGTCAGCATCATTTAAAATCAGGAAGCTGGGCGGCATTGAGAAGTTGACGCGAGTTGGGAAGCTGAACGTGCTAGCTGGTGGGACCGACGTAAGGTGGGGAATAGGTGTTTCGACGGATATCAAAGCTTCCTTATTTTGTCTTTCTTTAAGAGCGGCTACAATCAGGGCATCATCCAAGCTAAAAATTTGGAAGCATTATGTCCCTCATTACTTCCTTTCCTTTTTTAAGGTTCATCATTCATACCCAGCGTAATTGCATCATCTCCCTTGTTTGAGAAAGGGTTCTTCTTATTGAGTTTCTCTCTTTAACATGTCGCATAGAGACGAATCATCCTCTAACCAGCCAGATTCTCTAGGTGAAGGCGCGAGGTCTGACTCTTGCAAAGACATCCCGACTAAGGTTATTCGGGATAAGAAAATCATACCGGTATGTTTTCTTCTTCTTTTGGCGGATTGACATACGCTTTACCGCTTGTTTGATGAATTGAAAATTTCCCTTTTATGCAGAGATATCATGTTGGAGCATGTGTTACTGTTATCGACGAGGATGACCTAGTCGTTACCCTCCCTTCAAATCCAACATTGTTGACTGCTGCAGACTTGGAGAATGCTGATTTAGGGATCTCTTGTCATGAATACCCCTATACAGGTTTGTTGTTTGGGACACGTATGAGGTGTCTCTCCTCAAATTACCTGAATGTTGGAAGTTTCCTGGTGTGGAAAGAACTCGAGGTCCTTTACACGAGGATATGGAAGACTTAGGGCCATATCGCTACCAGGAGCGTAGTGAAGTGTTGTTCGTCCGCCTTGGTTTCTGTAGTGAACTGTCTTTTGCCGATGATTATTGAGATGTCGAATATGTCCATCCGTGATGCTACATAGTTGGCCATTCAAAGGTGAGAGAATATGGTATCCACCTGTGAATCCTTGGAGTTTAATATCAGCTGGTTGCGACATCGTCTTAATATTGTGAAAGTCGACAGAGCTGGTATTCTTGCTGGTGTGATTCCTGCCACAAAAGCCATGCTGGAAGAGTAGAAATCTTTGGCCATGGAGTCTCAGAGGATTGAAGAGTTAACTCGAGACTTGAAGGGTAGGACTGAAAGCTATCAAAGTCGATTGAAGATGATATTTTGTAGGGATTATAATTTACTAGATGGGCTTTTGTGACTTGTATCACGAGGTTTGAAGGCTCCTCTTTTTTTTTTTCTTTTTTTTTGAAGAAAATAAAGAAATTCCATTAATCTGTTGGATTGTATTGAATTGATAATTGGTAAGAAAGTAAAGTAAAAGCAGAGAGGGTGTCTGGACGTTCACATTTTTAATGTAGCATGCTGCAGGGAAGTGATTAGGCATAGTATACCTTAAGCCACTTTCCGTTGATGACTGTCTCTAGCTTTCCCCCATCTTCTTTGATAATTTTGTTATAACCGCTGTCATACGCAATAGTGATTATGTACGACCCTTCCCATTTAGGAGAAAACTTTGGTGCTGATGCATCTTGCTGGATGTGTTTGGCGGTTTTTAGCACCAAATCTCCTTCCTTAAAAACCCTAGGTTTTACATGGATGTTGTACGCTCTGGAAATCCTGTGTCTATATGCTTGTGCATGTTCCTCTGCCTGGGATCTTCTGGAGTCTATAGTATCCAGTTCCACAATTCTGGCAATGAGTGTTTCGGCTTCATTCCACTGAGGTCCACTTGCTGCGGAGATTCTGGCAGACGGGACCTTGATTTCTGCTGGGAGAATCGCGTCTGTACCGTAAACGAGAGAGTAGGGAGACATGCCGGTGGAGCTTCTAGGAGATGTTATGTATTCCCAGAGAGCCATTGGCAATTTCTCATGCCAAGTCCTGGGATTATCGTGTACTGCTCGGCTGAGGATTCGGATTAGAGTCTTGTTGGTACTTTTGACTTGCCCATTTCCCTGGGGATAGTAGATGGTCGAGAAGACGTGTTTAATGTCGTACATCTCAAGTAGTTCTTGTACTTTCCTGTTAGAAAAAGGAGTGCCATTTTCGGTAATGATGTGTTTAGGTACGCCAAAACGGTAGATGATGTGTTCCTTGATGAATGCTGCGATCGTGGCTCCAGTGGTTCCTTTCAGCGGGATAGATTCAACCCACTTGGTAAAGTACTCGGTCGCGGTTATTATGTATTCATGCTGTTTTGAGGATGGCGGGTTGATCTTCCCAATGATGTCAAGTCCCAAGCTATAAAAGGGCCACGGGATACTTATCGAATGAAGGGGTGTTGGAGGCACGTGGATGATGTTTCTTCATGTGGGACGGTGAAATCGATACCTAGAAGGCGTGCATGGTGGATCATGGAATAATGGTATTAGCGGTAGCGTGGTAGCAGCAAAGTGGGAAAGCATATTCTGTCTATGCACTCCAGCGTTCCTCCTTTAGTTTGTTCTCCTCTTCTTTCTTTTTTTGTTGGTGCAAACCCTAGACATAGGTATGCCTTCCATAAATCTGTAGGAATATAGTTCCTTTCTTCTAATATTATTATAGTAGCGTCAGCTACCGCATGAATAATAACTGGTAACCGTTATGATGCAAAGTCGGTACACATGGTGATGCAACAAAGAGTTGGAGCTGAAACAGGCGGTCCTCCAAATGACGAATGACGTCTTCTTCTAGAAAAGTAAACCACTGTTGAATGGTTTCCTTTGCACTTCTGTCTTCTGAAATTCTTCCGTGTTTTTTTTATTGAAAGGAAAATGAAACACCTGGCTTATGGTTTTGATTTTCTGGATTTCTGGGTTGATAGAAAAGTCTTTTTTATTTTTTATTTTCTTGGTTTCTGGGTTGATAGGCAAGTGTTACCTATGAGGGTTTTGGGTTATTATTCGGGATGAACCGTTTTTTGGATACAGAAGATATGAAAAGATGAATATGTGGTTCCTTTTTTTTTTTAGGATGATGCCGCTTTTGGTTATGATTGTAAGTGATACAGACATCCCAGGAAAGATATGGAATCGTGAACATTGTGTGTTGGTAGATGACATGGGACAGAACATAACATGGCTATTGGTTTTATCATTCCCGTGAAAACTTGAAAGGGTAAACCATATATATTCTGTCTAGGCAAGACTTACTCGGTTTACCGGATCTCCTGACGAAAGGGGATCCTCGTGTGTAAGATCGTATTTCACGAAAAGAACCACTGTGATTGTGGAAAGTCCCTTGGTCGTTTTAAGTTACTTGATTACTGGATCATTTTCTTTCGATTTCTGTGAAGTCCCCAGCCGTTTCATGTAGCTTCACAACTGGTAACCAGGCTGTCTTTCGGTTCTTGTGAAGTCCCCAGCCGTTTCATGTAGCTTCACGACTGGTAACAGGTCGTCTTTCAGTTCTTGTGAAGTCCCCAGCTGTTTCATGTAGTTTCACGACTGGTAACCAGGCTGTCTTATAGTCGAGTTGTAGATCCCCAAATAGATTGCTTGCTTCTGCCATCCTGATGCCTGGATCGAAGCATGAGATCTATTTCTGAAAGCTGATATGTAACCGAAAGATCAATCCTCCCGCTGTGGTCGCAAATTGTTTATGGGTAAAAATCGTTTCTTCCGATTTCGGTAAATTTGGTAGGTGAGTGAGAGAAATTGGTTCAAACCCTAAACAAATGTGCTGCACGTTGAGCACTTTTAGGTTCGAGAGATCAATCTGTACAAGTCCGGCCTAAACCAAGAAATGGTCGTTCCAGACTTGTTTCGGTCACAACGTGGAGGAGAAGGGTTGATTTGGGGAGGATACGAAGAAGGGTGTTGACACCAGAGAGTTCTGGAAAGGTAGTATCTCGACTTTTATCAGAAAAGTAGAAGCTTAAGGAGCTTGCTAGTGATGGAATCTTTTGGGGAGAGCTAGCAAAGTTGTTTTCTGATAGTGTTGTATATTTTCCTGACCAAGACTTCTTATTTGGCAGAAATAGGTGAGACCTATTTATACAAGTGAGATTGAACGTACCCTGGCCTCATTAAGGAATAGAGTAAAGTCTCGGATTAAATAGAGGAGGTGGTAACCGCAGGTGTTTATGGTGAAAACGCTTTTCATTACTGCCTTATTTAATTGACCGCTTTTATTCCTTTTCACGCCGTTCTTATTGCGAGCGTTGTGTACGCTGCACGCTGTGACCGCCAAACCAAAACCCCAAGAAAGCATCCCCCAGTTTGTGTTGATGTCTCGAGAGTTGGTTGAACCTTGAGTGCAAGTGGCGCTGTTAGTGGCGCGTGTGGCATGTGCGGAATGCCTTTGTAGTAGGTTGCACGTTGAGTGCAAGTGGCAATGCAAGAACTTCTAGTGGCGCGTGTGGTATGTGCCAGTGGCATGTGCGAAATTCCTTTCTAGTAGGTTGCACGATGAGTGTAAATGGAAATGCCAAAGCTGCTAGGGGAGCGTGTGGCATGTGTGGAATTCCTTGAAAGTGGCTAGCAGTGTGTGTTGGCATGTGCTAATGGCATGTGTGGAATGCCTTGACCGCAAGTTACACCTTGAGTGTAAATGGAAATGCAAAATCTGCTAGGGGAGCGTGTGGTATGTGCCAGTGGCATGTGTGGAATGCCTTGAAAGTGTCTAGCAATGCGTGTTGGCATGTGTGGAATGCCTTGACCCCAAGTTACACCTTGAGTGTAAATGGCAATGCAAAAGCTGCTAGGGGAGCGTGTGGTATGTGCCAGTGGCATGTGTGGAATGCCTTGAAAGTGGCTAGCAGTGCGTGTTGGCATGTGCCAATGGCACACACGTCCATGTTGTCCTAGAGCGCGGTAGCATCTTTGAAAAATGTCTAGGGTGCGCGTTGGCATGTTCCAATGGGACGCACGGCCATAATGTCCTAGGGCGCGGTAGCGGATTTGAAAAATGGCTAACGTGCGTGTCGGCATGTGCCAATGGCACACACGACCATATTGTCCTTGGGCGCGGTAGCGGCTTTGAAAAATGGCTAGCGTGCGTGTTGGCATGTGCCAATAGCATAGCGGCCATATTGGCCTCGGGCGCGTAGCGGTTTGGAAAAATGGCTAGCGGTGCATGTTGGCATTTGCCAATGGCACGCATGGCCACATTGGCCTAGGGAGCGGTTTGCAAGCCTAGGACGCGGGCGCTACCTTGGTATGCGCCAATGGCATAGCGGTTGGAAACTAAAGTGGCTATTATAGCTAGGGCCAAGGCAGAGTGCGTTTGGCATGGCGGGGCTAGCTTGGGCTAGGTGCCACTGGCACAGAGGTGCCGCTAGCATGGTCGTC
The DNA here is from genome assembly GCA_023529315.1 of Papaver bracteatum. NCBI lineage: Eukaryota > Viridiplantae > Streptophyta > Magnoliopsida > Ranunculales > Papaveraceae > Papaver > Papaver bracteatum. The sequence goes on from JAJJWX010004821.1 coordinate 372,878, forward strand.
ATGATTTGGCGCGTTTGGTGTGGCTGGCATGATTTGTCGTTGGCACAGGGATGCGGATAGCATGGTTGGCATGCTTTGGCGAGTTTGGTGTGGCTGTCATGATTTGCCACTGGCACGTAGGTGCGGCTAGCATGGTTGGCATACTTTGGCGCATTTGGTATGGTTAGCATAGCTAGGGACAAGGCAGAGTGCGTTTGGCATGGCGCGGCTAGCTTGGGCTAGGTGTGGATGACATGATTTGCCATTGGCACGGAGGCGAATTAGGGTTTTGTTCGTTGTAACGAATTTGCATTGTCCAAATGAAGTCTAAAAACCACCATCAATAGTTGTATATTTAAAAATAACAACTCATGTTTTCAGTTGATGAATATGTAACTACAACTTTTGTTTGGAGTTGTGTGCATAAAACTATTTTGGAAAAAATATTAGGGCTGAAACAGAATTACCCAAAGTAATTCACATTCACATTAACCAGCCAGTGTAACACATTTTCATTTATTCAAGTTAACCTGCCACTCCAATAGCATTACCTAGCTAACTTCAAATCATACAAGTGTGTTGCGCAACGAAAGAAAAAAAAATGATAGATTCTTTGAACAGAACCAAAATTATCATATAAATAGTAAAATGCAGTTATTGGCCTCCCCTACAAATGTGGCAGTAGCCTGCAAAAGATCAAGAAGGAAGATCAGGATACAGTTCAGATTATCTGGATAGTCCGAACTCTGAATTCAAATCAATAGGTCACTCTAATTAATCTTTTACCTACATTGTTGAATGTAACAACAATTGCATCTATATTTTTAGTGCTGCATTTCCTACTGATCATTCTCTAAGGCAGTAAAATTCTAAACAAAATAAGCTACTCATGAACCTTTCAAGTAATTTACAAGATCAATTTTTCACCAATGGATAGTAGCTAATCCGTAAGATACGAGCCCCTAGACGCTACCCATGAAAGGAACGTGAGGTATAATCTTCGTAACTTAGGGTTTTATTTGTTTCACTTTGTTTTTTTCTCTTCTAAATCCGAAGGAATTAGGTTGAAAACACCATGGAGAAACTTCCAAATGAAATCTCAGAAAACATACTTTTTCGCTTACCCTGTAAACCAGCTTTACAAGCTAGAATAGTATGCAAAACTTGGAAAAATCTCCTTGCTAATAGACGTTACAACGGTTTCCTTTTCAAACACCTTTTGGCGAACAATGAAACTCAGCATTGCTTTGGAGACCAGTATGATCATATTGATGTTGATAAGATGAATTACTACTACTCTAATGAGGAACTTATAAAGCTGAAACCTACATGTCTGGGCAGGGACCTTTACAAGAATGGTTGGTGTAAATTGGTCGGATCATGCAATGGTTTGATTTGTCTTAAAATCTATAATCCAGATGGCATCGATGATTCATTCTTAATTTGCAATCCCTTAACTAGAGAAGTTGTTCTTCTTCCAAGCACTAGGTTGCTTGATCATAAGCCTATTGAATCACCAGCCTTTGAGGATTTAAAAGCCTATAGGTTCGGTTACTGTGAATCAACTAATATATACATGGTCGTTATAATGTATAATATCAGGCATAAGGCGGCATATTTCCAAGTATGCACTATTGGCTCTGGTTGGAGAAATGTATTATCTATACCTGGAAAGTTGTTATGTATGTCTGGTATATTTGTTAATGGAGCTCTGCATTGGTACGATTGTGCTGACAGACTCGAATGTAAGACTGTCTCCTTCGACATAGAAGATGATAAGTTCAGATATCTCCCAAAGCCACCTTCTGAAGTTCAGTTTCGGGGTTTCGGTTATATACTCAGGATGCTGGGAGGAAATTTGTGTTTGGTCAGTATAAGCTTTGCTAAGCATCACATAAACATATGGGGGTACAAGAAAATAAACAGTACTGCTAGTTGTGATATGAAATGGCATGATCAGAAAGGTGATTACTATAACCACAATACGTGGAATTGGATTAAGGAGTTTAGTCTAATGGGCGATGTACCATAATCTTGTGTCCCATTCGCGATTACAAAGAGCAATCAAGTTTTATTGTGGCTCAGACGGAAAATTCTCTATTCTTATGATCCTGTAACTTCAACTTTAAACAAGCTTTGGGATGATGAGGGTATGGGCGACTCAGTAGTAGTGGCAGAAATCCCTCACCAAAGCAGCTTGGTTACGCTAGAAGGTCTTGTAAAAAATGGCGAAGGGGATTACAAGTACTACAACTCCCAACAACAAAGGACACTTAATGAGTAAGAGTTCTTTTAGCCACAGTTTTTTAGAGATTTTGCTTATGTTTTGTTTGAGTTAGCAAAAATATTTGACATGGAAGAGTATGATATATCACTTACAGTAGCATGAATGAATAAAACAATTCGGTTGATCCCACTAGCACTATAGCCAACCTGTAGAAACACCCCATTTTGCAAGTAAATCAGCTACAAATTTTCCTTCTCAATAAATATGCCAGTACTACGTACTATTTACATAGACTTTCATTATATTGCAAGAAGTCTAGTTTATGAAATGAATCAACAACATGTCGAGAACTTTCGTATTTTAATTTTAATTATCTTTCGAAATTAAAACTTGCTTTGAAGATTGCAACCAGTACTAAGTATATTTTCTTTCAAGCCCATTTTGGGCTCAAATGTGTGGTATAACCAGAAAGGGCTTCAATTCAATGGAACAAGAGAGTCTCTTTGCTTTTTGACATTGATAGGGTGCACTTGCACCTCACTTGTTCTCATGTAAGATCTAACCTTCATACTAAAATTCTGGAGGCGTAAAACCTCTTGGAGTGAATGTGTTGATCCGAGGGCCGGGTTAATGCATCTCCACTTTGTGTGAGCATCCCACTTGACCTGGTAGAGCCGCGGTGCCACAGAATATTTAATACTAACAAAGATACTCGGTTATTTGTGGTGATTTTTAGCAGCATCGTGTTCATAATTTACTGATCGAAAATAATACTGTGCTTAGTACTGCTACTACATGTTAATATTATTATGAACCAGTTGCAATTTACAAGTGCGTGCACGCATTGCAATATTAGGAAGTTCTAACACATAATCTTGTTGTTCGAATATGCTAATTTTCAATGTCCAAATGAAGTCCAAATGTATTTACAATCCAGATTAGTTTGAGTAAGTGTGAATGAAGTTGTAATCTTGAGCAAGAACATAAATATAAACAGTGAGTTTTAGAGAAACAATCTTGCTTCAATCTATTTCTACTAGGAGCTCTTTATGAGCAACTCTAATTCTATGCTCACATATCTCCTAAGTATCATCAAGATATATATCAAAAAACTAACACTTGTAGACTGATGATAAGCTAATTAAGATTTCTAGTTGATGAAGCTGCCTCCAGATGAACAGCGTTGTTCTCAAACTAATGGAAGGGGGAGATGCAAGAATTTTAGGATGGGTGAAGGTGCAGTTACAGGTCCTAAGACAAGATATTGTGAAAAGCATTACATTCTTGGTGCAAATCTTAACAAAAAGAAGCTTCTGCCTCCAGATGAACAATGTTGTTGTCAATCTAATGGTTTAAGATGGAGATGCAAGAATTTTAGGATGGGTCATGGTGCTGCTGCTGCTGATGATACCATTCCTAGGAGTAGTTATTGTTGGAAAACAATTACTAAAAATTAATTTTTAAGGTTTTATTAAAATTATAATTTATTGTTTTCCTTTGTGAATGAAAAACTTATTATCCCTACATTGTGGATTTTCCACTTTTTAGTTGTTTTAAGAGACTATATAAGCTTTTTAGTCCCACATCGGGGAATTCCTCTTCTTAAATTATTTTGTTCCATTATATAAACAAATTCACTACTTTTGTAAAATCAATGGGAAAGGGGTTGCTCTATATTTTAGAGGGACCCCAAGGGAAGATATTTTATATGTTTTCTTATGCGTTCGCGATTTTACTTAAGGGTTTTTTCGAAGTTGCCAAGCTCAAGTTTGAGCATCTACTACGTATGCTAGTAGTAGGTGTATTAGGGTATTTTATCCTGGAGATATCCGTCCTGTGAGGGCTATAGCATCACTCTTGAGTGTAACCGGGCGCTAATGTCTTAAGGGCAACGTGTTGAACACGTGACTCACTCTGTTTTCAAAGTTTTGCCTTGTTGTTGTTGCGGAGATCTGGGGAGCTCATCCGTTTCGTCAAATTTATCACTTCATTATAAAGGAGCTAAGTATCAATAACTTTTGCTTATTTGATTTTTTATTTGTTTTTGATTATTGCACCCAACAAACTTAAGACATTAGAAGTTTGTAATAATCATGGATGTTAATTGTGGAGTGAAAAAATAAAAACGAATTTTTGGTCAGCTGTAGAGTTTCGAATTTATCTCTCAACCTATAAGGAATTTCGATGAAACCTTTTGACACAATGTAGTATACATCCTGATAGTTACCTACCTAAAAACTTCAGAATTTTTTGAGTTCAAAAACTATTTTTTCGATATTATACAAAAGAGAGAAACCTTCTTGAAAAATTCTGACAAGCAAAAATTAGATGTTAACTAAAGTAGTTTTTATGGGGTAACCATGAGTTTTTTGATATGGTGATTCAAACGAAGTTTGTATATCTTGATGTTATCTTCAAAACTTATATTTTATTTTCCGATTCGGAAATAAGGTTTGTGAGATGTGGTGTATTAGGTGATTGGGAAATTACCGTGTCAGTGGTCAAAGTATATACGAAGATTGTGACATGAAATTGAAAAGGGACATGGCTACCAGGCGCATGTGGATGAACACAAGTCTTCCAAAGCTGATAAAAGAGAGAACAACAAACACAAATCTAAGCATAGTCTTCATAAGAAAGGTATGTTTCGTAAAACTGAATCTGGCATTACTTTAATTAAGGGTGATTGTGATGTTTGTAAAATTACTGGCCACACTGCAGTAAATTGTAGACAACATAAAAACCTTAATAAGTAGAAAGTTAATGCTAATTTAGTGAAAACAAACTAGAACAAGTTCAGTGGCATGATGTCAGAAGTTATTTTAATAACCAATGTGAGAGACCAGTAGGTGGACTCTGGAGCCACCAAGCATGTTTGTTAAAACAAAAACCTATTCACCTCCTATCATATGATAGGGGATGTCGAGAAACTCTTTATGAGTACTCATCTGCAACAGAGGTTGCTTAAAAGGAAAAGGTCGAGCAGAAGCTCATATCTGTAATATTCTCACATTGAATGAAGTTTTCATGTTTCGGGCATATGCAAGAATCTTATATCTTGTTCTGTTGTAGTTGGTAAAAGATTTAAGATATTAATTGAATCTGGAAAAAATTTCTTTGTCGTGGCAGTGATTTTTAGGCAACGATTATAAGACTTAGGGTCTATATAGGCTTAATGAAGAAAAAAAATGATGAAGTGAACATAATTGATTCTTGTGTTTTCTTTTGTGTGATTGAATGTTTTGCATGGTGGACTTGGAACCGTAAACTTATAAGTCAACTCATAAACTGGCTAACATAGGCTGTGTACCCTAATTTAGTTTGGATATTGATCACAAAAGTGAAATCTTTGTAGAATCAAAATATGCTATAAATTAAACCTTTTAGCAAAAATGTTTAGAGTAATTCTAAGACGTTAGAATTAATTCAGTAATGTCTAGTTGAAATGAGTTCAACCCAAACTAAGGTGGAAAAAGGTGGTTTGTAACTTTCATAGATGATTTTAAGAGGTACTCTCTTGTATACTTGCTTAGGGGTAAGGATGATTCCTTGGAAGCCTTAAGAGTATAAACTTGAAATTAAAAGCGAAGTATATGCTACCACTAAATTGGTTAGGTATAAACATGGTGGAGAGTATGAAATTCATATAGGATAATTTTACTTGTTAAATGGAATTATTCATGAGATCGCACCTCCTTATTCACCACAGTCTAATGATATAGTTAAATGTAAGAACATGACCATTAAGGAGATGATTTATGTCATGTTTATTAAAGGATAACCGCAAACTTGTGGGGGGAAGGCGTTCTCTAATTTTATTATATCCTGAATAGAGTAACCTTTAAATGATCAGATAAAAATCCATATGATTATGGAAAGATAGACAACCTTTTTATGCATATGTGAAAGTGTGGGGGTGTTTAGATAAGGTTTCTTGAGTACCCTACTTTATATAGATTTTTGGTTGTGTGTGCTGATTTTTCAGACTTTGGTGTGATTTTTCTGACATTGGTGTGAATATTTTTATGGAGTCTATGGATGTTCTTTGAACATGTTTATTTTAAAACTTGTATCTTCTTAGGGATATGTTGTTGATCCCCTAGATGTTTTTCAAATAGTCAGAACTTATCTTAAAGGAAGATGAAGTTAATGTTGAGCCTAACATGCCTAGATTAGTCTGAGCTCCATACTTGTAAAGAATCCTTGACATCTACTGAAACCCTATTCTGGTAAGAAGATTCATTTAGTGAAATGGACTCAGCCCGTCCGAACCAAACTTGGGAGTTTGTTAGTTTACCTTCAGGGAGTAAGACCATGTGATGTAAATGAGTCTTTAAGAGGAAATTTTAGGTAGATGGAAATGTAGAAAAATATTAGGCTAAGTTGGTAGCTAAAGGCTATAAACTAAAATAAGGTGTAGATTTCCTTGATTCTTATTCACTTCTGACGAGAATTACTTCTCTTGAGATGCTAATTGATATTGCTGCCATAAACAACTTGGAGATACATCAGATGGATGTTAAGACGGCTTTTCTAAAAACTGTGAATTAGATAAAGAAATTTACATAGACCAACCTGAGGACTTTGTAGTGAAAGGTTATGAAGACAAAATTTTTTAAGTTGAACAAATATTTGTATGGTTCCAAATAAGCACGTAAATAGTGACATGGAAAATTTGATCATGTAATAATATGTAGTGGATTTAAGTTAGTAAATCTGAAAAGTATATTTACAAGTACCTTGTAAAGGATGCATGTGTGATTGTGTGCTTGTATGTTGATGATATGCTTATACTTGATACAAACATAGATGTGATTAATTCCACTAAAACATGCACTAAATGAGAACGTTGACTTGAAAGACTTAGGCCCTTTTGATATAATCTTAGGGATGAGGATTAGAATATAATCAAACATTTATAGTCTTAGTCATTCTCATTATGTTGAATTGTGCTGAAGAGATACAATCAGTCTGATTGTAAGCTTGCTTGTACTCCGTACGATTATTCTTGTAGACTTAAGAAAAATAAGGGTAATGGAGTATCTTAACTTGAATACTCAATAGTTATAGGATGTTTGATAAATTTAATGAACTGTAAGAGTAGACATTGCCTATATTGTGAGTAAGTTAAGTAGATATAATTGTAGTCCAGAGCAAGAGCATTCAGATGCACTGAGTAGAGTATTATGGTACCCAAAATACTCTATTACCTTTTATTTGATATATGAAAGGTATCTTGCTGTCCTTAAGGGACTTTATGATGCAAACTGGATAGTTGACTCAGAGGAGTCTAAGTATACGAGTGGATATGGTTTCACTCTAGCATGAGGGTTTGTTTTTGGAATATTTTCAAACATACATATACTGCTCAATTCATTATGGAATCTGAGAGTTTTGCATTATATAAAGCACGAGAGGGTGCCGAGTGCCTAAGATGCTTTTTAGAAGACATTCCTCTCTGACATAGGCCTGTACCAGTTATATCTATACATTGTGTTAGCCAAGCTATAATAGTTAAAGCTAAAAATAACTAATCTCAGTCGGCGTTATTTCCATTGATTGGATGAAGTCCAAAGAGAATATCACGCAACCTTTGATGAAAGGTTTATCCAAAGAGATAGTTAGAAATGCATCGAGGGGGATGGGGCTTAAGCTCATAAATTAAACTTGCCATGAAGGATACTCAACCTTGATGACTGGAGATCCCAAGATCAAGGTTTCGAATGAGACAACTAATTTGTGGTGGGTAAAGGTAAACACTATCAGAGAATTTTATTCTCTGTCCCTTCCCTATGGTGTAGACGTGATAGTGTGACTGCATGTGAAGGATGACTTTTAAGAAGTCTTAATGAGTTCTATAGTTTCAATTTAAGATTGAAGTGGGGTGTAGCAGTAAAACTCTTTATGGAACTCACCTATCTGAATGAGGAAGTAGGTCCGCTTCCTATGAGAATATGAGCTTTGATTCTCTAGAGCATTCTGAGTAATAGGATATGTCAAGGGCCAAATTGGACAAAACGGCACGATCTTGGCAGCACCCTGGGAGATATCATCCGTGGTCGTTATTGCGAATTACATCAAATGCTAGCAGTTCAAGACATAGTTCACTGTATCTAGCAAGTAATTCCGGTAATATCTCACTAAGCAAAGGTTCAAGACCCCATGGACACCTCTGCCTAAAATGGTATTTCCTGCGCTTTTTATGTGATTTTCGTTTTGATGGTTTTGGCATAACTGGAACTTATGACCTAAGGGTCACTAAGGATTCACTAGTTCATGCTTTTTCACTTTGGTGAAAGAAACTTTAGTCTCACTTGTGAGGAACTAAAGATGAAAGCTCTCTATACTATATGATTTTTCCAATCCATAGTATGACCCTGGGGTGAACACACTGTTGTGTGGGGGAGATGATGTTTGAATGGATAGTATGACTTCAACACCCACGATTTTTCTGGCTATTCAGTCAGTTCGGGAGATTGGGTTGTTGATTTACTAAGAACTATTTGTGTTTTCGTGTTTTATTGAGTTTTCATTCATGTGGGGGATTGTTGGAAAACAATTACTAAAAATTAATTTTTAAGGTTTTAATAAAATTATAATTTATTGTTTTCTTTTGTGAATGAAAAACTTATTAGTCCCACATTGTGGAGTTTCCACTTTTTAGTTGTTTTAAGAGGCTATATAAGCTTTTTAGTCCCACATCGGGGAGTTCCTCTTCTTAAATTGGTTTGTTCCATTATATAAACAAATTCACTAATTTTGTAAAATCAATGGGAAAGGGGTTGCTCTATATTTTAGAGGGACCCCAAGGGAAGATATTTTATATGTTGTCTTATGCGTTCGCGATTTTCCTTAACGGTTTTTTCGGAGTTGCCAAGCTCAAGTTTGAGCATCTACTACATATGCTAGTAGTAGGTGTATTAGGGTGTTTTATCCTAGAGATATCCGTCCTGTGAGGGCTATAGCATCATTCTTGAGTGTATCCGGGCGCTAATGTCTTAAGGGCAACGTGTTGAACACGTGACTCACTCTGTTTTCAAAGTTTTTCCTTGTTGCTGTTGCGGAGATCTGGGGAGCTCATCCATTTCGTCAAATCTATCACTTCATTATAAAGGAGCTAAGTATAAATCACTTTTGCTTATTTGATTTTTTCCTTGTTTTTGATTATTGCACCCCAATAGTTATTGTAAAAAACATTACAGTTATTATGCAAAGTATTATCAGAACCATCTTAAGAAGAAACGTAGAGGCTTGAAACGGGGTAGTAAGAACGTACCGGGGAAAGATAACCGGTCCCTTGATGTAACAGGAAGTACGAAACCAGCAACCAGTGATGATACCTGTGAGTAATTCTTATTATAACTCATTTTTGTAATTTTGTATGTTTCTATTGCTTACATGTTTAAAATTCTGATAACTAAATTTCATAGTTTCATCTGTTGTTGCCGTTGCTGTTTTTGTTGTTGTTAATGTTAATTTTGGCTGCTTACACTTATGATAATTGAACATATTCCCCTAGAGGAATCATTGTCTAACTAATTAGGAATTTTCTATATAGCTGTTACAATTGGTGGTACGGGCAATATTAAGAGGAAGAGGAAAAATGTGGAAGATTTTTTTTATATTTTTTGATAAGAAGACTTTTATTTATTTAAATCTAAGAGTGAACATTACATATGATGGGATCTAATCTCAGATTAGTCCTTTCTAGTAATTTAGTTCTATCACAAGAGCTCATATTCTATGTAGATAAATAAGTAATATTTCTAGTTCTCACTTCCTTAGCAAGTCTATCTTCGAAATCCGAAAACTTCCTAGGTTTATACAAAAACAAAGATGAATTACATATATTATGGGAAATTTTGCATCTGTTGATGCTTGCTTGAGCTCTCCATAGATGGTCTTCCTGACTAGCATCTCCATTCATGATCTTAATTAATGTCTGACAATCATTGATAAAGCAACAGTTGTTGATATTTAAGTCCTTCACCCATCGAAGAGCTTCAAGTTCAGCTTTTGCTTCAGCATCTAAGGGGAAAGCATCCCAGTGTCTGCTTGCACAACATTGTTTTATGCTTCCTGTTTTATCTAAAATGGATATAGCATAACCCATGGAGAAATCATCCTCAAAGAAAGAAGCATCGAAATGTATAAGCCTTTTAAAGTCGTGTCTGTTAACAGTATGAATATCAATGCAAGAATTTCTGACAAGTAAAACATTATGCCTAAAAAGGTTGTCCCTGGAATAAATGTTATTCTGATAAGAAACTTTTATAGAGTCAACTAGAATTTGAGGCAATGGCATAACATTATCAAAGTTCACCCTGTTTCTAAATTTCCAAATAGACCAAATAATGTAAGTGATTTTATCATGCTTGTCTTTAAGAACTTTATTATTCATCGAATAACTAAACCAAATCAGAATATCATAATGACCTTGAAGATTATAGATATCACACAGATCAAAGGCTTCCCAAACTTTTCTTGCAAAAGTACAGTTAACAAAAAGGTGACATTCATTCTTTGCCACGCTAGCTTCACACAGCAAACAGAAAGGTTTTGTATTTTTGACATATTTAGACATTTTGTAACCTAATGCTAAGGCCGCAGACACAAGTTTCCAACATAACATATTAACCTGAGGCATTAAGTTTAAATTCCAAATTTGCTTCCAAAACTTAGCTTCATTTTTATCAAATTTCAGATCAGTGAGAAAAATATAAGAAGACTTAGTGGTGAGTTCTCCATTCTTAGTTGAATTCCATCTGATCCTATAATGCATATTAAGATTAATGGCTACGGAATTTATAGCATTGTGAGAAGTATAATAAACATATTTTGAGATAAGATTCATATCCCAAGTTCCATCATTACAAATCAATTCATTGACAGTTTTAGGCATGTTATCATCAATAATAATAGGATTAAGAGGAGAGGATTGATTAGGCATCCATATGTCAGTCCATATATTAATATATATTCCATTATTAACCTGCCAAGTATAATTTGACTTAATGACCTCAAGACCCTTTCTATTACTAGACCAAATCCAGGAAATTCTATGTTTTCTGTTTTTCCGTAAAGGATTATGATACCTAAAGTATTTATGTTTTAAGATTCTAGCCCATAAATGCTCTTGATTATGAATTAACCTCCAAGCTAATTTAGTAATAAGCGCTAGGTTATGTTTATGAGGAATTCTGATTCCTAGCCCCCCTTGACGAATGTCTTTAGTTATACTAGGCCACGCTTTAGGATAATAGCATTTCTTTTTATTCTTTTTTTGCCACCAGAAGTCCCTCTGGTCTTTGTCTAAGTTATCAAGAGTTTTTTTTAGGGAAGTACAAACACTGGATTTGGTGGTTAGGATAAGCACTAAGCACATTTTTGATGAGCACAGTACGTCCAACATGATTAAACATATTTCTAATCCAACCTTGAAGAGCACCATAATACTTGTTTAATAAGGGTTCAAAATTGTTAACTTTATTTCTGTCAAAGAAAAGAGGAGTCCCAAGATATTTATCATCTTTAGAGATTTTCCTAACTTTAAGAATTTTAGATATGATTTTACAGTGTTTATTGTGCATTTTAGGGGTGAAGTAAATGCATGATTTTTGCAAGTTGATGACTTGCCTAGTCATCTCACCAAAGATTTAAGGGTATGAACCAAATTTCTTGCTTCATTAAGATTAGCTTTAGAGAAAAGAAAACAGTCGTCGGCAAAGAAAAATGTGGAAGATGACCGGTTCGTTGATGATACTCTTGAAGATTCTGATTGTTATGTTGATTTAGAAGATTCTGTTGGTGATCTTATAGATATGCTGGGGATGGAAAATTGGAATTGGAACAACGACGAAATGTAATGGAAATCTGAGGCTGATATGCTTTCTTCATTTGAAGAGGATCCTATTCTATTATACTTATGACTCAGCTCAACAGTTTCCTTAGGACTAGTTGCTATGTTTATCTTGTCAATGAAGAAATTCCCTTTGAGGAGATTACTTGTCCTTGAAAATTTTCACCCATAATTGGTCTAGTTTCTAAAAACCGAGCCATCTTCACTCCTCGGATGACAGAGTGAATTCCAAGCTGTTAAGTTAATAGCCTTGCCAGATTGATGCCCCCGCCAGAAATTTCTTGGCAGAGAATCTATAAACAGATCAATCAACCTATTCAATACGTGACAGGGTTGATGCTACACGCAAGAGATACAAGTTCTGCATGCTTGACATGCAGCTTCTTCTTTTTTTTCACTACTCCAATCTGGCCAAGTGGACTTTCAGAAAGAAAACTAAAAACCATTATGTTGATTCCGCAAGATCTCTAATAAAACAGTCTAGCCCCTCTGCGACAATTGGTGATACCTGGCTGCGTCGGCCTGTACCGGTACTGATTAATTGAAATAACACCAGTGTACCAATAAATAAATAAATAAAATAGATAACACCAACGGATACGAGCTAATCCATAAGATCCGAGCCCGTAGACGCTACTTATAAAAGGAACGTGAGGCAATTTCCTTAGGGTTTAATTTTTGTTTCTCTTTCGTTTTTCTTATCTAGGTTTTAACTAGATTGACAGCACCTAGCATGGAGCAATTTCACAGTGATATCTTGGAAAACATACTTTTTCGTTTACCTATCGGGCCAGCTTTACAAGCTAGACGAGTATGCAAAACTTGGAGAAATCTCCTGGCCAATAGACGTTACAAAGGTTTGCTTTTCGCATTCTGTTTGGAGAACAAACAAACTCAACTCTTCTATGGAGAACAGTATGATCGGATTCATGTTGACAAGAAGAATTACTACTACTGTTATAAGGAACTCATTAAGCTGAAACATGCCGTGGACCTTTACATGGATTGTATGTGTAAATTGGTTGGATCATGCAATGGTTTGGTTTGTTTCAAAATCCGTAATCAAGATACCATCGATTCTTTCTTAATTTGCAATCCCTTAATAGGTGAAGTTGTTGTTCTTCCTAGCAGTAGGTGGTTGTTTGATGCGCCTTCTCCAGCAATGATAGCCTATGGGTTCGGTTATTGTCTCTCAACCAACAATTACAAGGTTGTTAGAATGTACTATAACTTGAAAAAAAAGGTCATAGATGTCCAAGTATGCACTATTGGCAGTGGGTGGAGAAACGTAGTATCTATACCTAACTAGGTATGCTCATCGCCTGGTATATTTGTTAATGGAGCTCTGCATTGGTTGGATTTTGATGGCATACTAGAATGTAAGACTCTCGCCTTCGATGTAGAAGATGAAAAGTTCAGATTTCTTCCAAAGCCACCATCTGAAGCCCGACATTGCATTTCCAGTGATTCCCTCATGTTGCTCGGAGCGCATTTGTGTCTGGTTCAGAATACCCTTTTTGATAGTCGCATAAACATATGGGCGTATAAGAAAAATAATACGACCATTAATGGTACTGCTAGTTATGGCATGAAAGGGCATGATCAGAAAAGCGACTACTATAACAAAAATTCGTGGAATTGGATTAAGGAGTTCAGTATAAAGGCTGGCGGATATTGTTGGGAGCCATTCGTGATTACAAGGAGCAATGAAGGTTTATTGTGGCGCGGACGTAGCGTTCTGTATTGTTACGATCCTAGAACTGCAACTCTAAACAAACTTTGGGATGGTGATAATGGTCTGGGATGCTCACAAACAGTGGCAATCCCCCACACAAATAGCTTGATTTCGTTAAAGGATCTCGTAGAAAATGCTGCTGGAGATTACAAATACTACAATACCTGTGAGGCTGAGACCTTATAACAAAGACACCGAATGAGTGAGTACCTTATCCCATTGTTATTAGAAATTTTGCGTAAGTTTTAGCTAGAATAAAAAAAATCGATGAACGACCATAATTAGAAATACTACTACTATTAGCAGTTCGTGTAATTGGATTAAGGATGAATTCATTATAAATTTGGAATGATCCTTATCATATTGGTTCTCTTTTCAATTCTGTTTGCAGTTGCATTTTCGCGGGTTATTACCTTTTGTAAACTGATCTATATGCTAAGAGCTCTTGTTTATTAAATGAATCAAAATGTTGAGAACTATTGTATCTCATAAAACTTGATTAATGGTATTAGACGATTTATAAAAAGGAATACTATTTTTAACGGTGCTGATACCATTGCACACTATTTTTAGAGATTTTGCATATGTTTGTTCGAGTTAGCAAAAAAAAATCTGACATGGAAGAGATTCACTTCTCGCAGCTGAATGAATAAAACAAGGTGGTCGATCCCGCCATTGCGAACCTGTAAAAGCCCCCCACTTTGCAAGTAAATCAGCTAGAAATTTCTTCATCAATAAATTTACCGGTAGTACCATATATATATATATATATATATTATATAGTTTTCATTATATTGCAAAAAGTCAAGTTTATGAAATGACGAAGCTACGATCCGAGCCTTTAAGCTAGGAAAATGCACGTTCATTTTCCCTTGCAAGCATGCTCGTGGAGCATGATTCAACTATTTAAGATTCCACACCGTTCCAACGTACCTTTGTTCCGCAAAGGAAAAATAAAAACTTTCTTAATCCGGCAAAAACGGTCTTTTGAGTCCCTAAACGATGGAATTTGGCTAAATTTTGGTGACCACATGTCTTGATCTTTGGGCCCTTTCCCATCAAAATGGACTCTTCTTGAGCTAAATTACGACACTCGGGTTTTTATCCTATGTCGAATGCCTTGATAGGAAGTATGAACATCCAGTGAATGCAATGCAACTTGCCTCATCAAGTTTGGCCACAATCATTTCTTGCATCGCATCACCGAGATTAGATGATATGAGAGGTCAATGTGCCGCAATCATCTCCCAAATAGATGATATGAGCGACAAAGTGCTGGACCGACAATGCTTTAACTCATTGCGGCTAACTACGTACCCTTCCCTACTCTAAAGGGATCAAGCATAGACCGTAGTTCATCCACAAAGGGACAACAACTTAAGCCAAACTCGTTTACAAGGCCGTGGCATCGCAAAAATGGTAATGGCATGGTCTGTATAGGTCATTCCGCCAAGATGCACAATCATTATGCATCATCGGGTCCGTGACATGGCATAGTGATGCCTAAGCACCAAATGCCCTCTTCGCAAGGATGTGTAACTATAAATGAGCCTTAGGCATCATTTATACTCTTCCGGCTAAGCTAGGAAGCTTATTTGGTGCATGGTCCGCATATGCACCTTCAACCAAGTACCCCTCCTTATATATGTCTTAATGGAATTTCTACAAGTACGGAAAGGGGACCAAATTGACATGCCAACTTTAATGTTCATGAACGATGGCTGCGTATTCGCACAATGATTGCGTGTAATGATTGCGTATTCGCACAATGATTACGTGTAATTCTTGCGATTTACCACAATGATTGCGTGTGATGATTGCGCAACACTCGTTCGGACAGCCCTCTCTGGCCTAATGCAGAATGATTGTGCGATATTGGCTACAGGCCAATAGCTTTCATAATGTGCAATGATTAAGCTGCAAGCTCAAGGCCACCTACCCAACTGGCCTAATTCATTATCATGATGCAACATTGGCCCTAAGACAATATTCCTCTTAACGCGACAAAAACATGAGATGAAGCTTCATCTCATGCCATGGTGCATCTTTCAGCATGCCCCATGCTATAAACACGGGGTGTTACAGGATGGGTGGGGAATTATGTGGTATTGATACATTGGAAAAATTTATAAGAGAATCTTGATTATTGCAGTGGTTCTCCTAAGACTGAAAGCCTTTGTTGGGAGCATTGGGTTGAGAGCAGATGTTGTGAGAGACATTACAGGAATCATGTTTTGGGTATTCTGGGTTTTGGGTAGATTTCCAGAAGGAAGGGTGATGGGTGTTTTTTTTTAATCTTTTTTCCGGGTATGGGGTATGGCTTTTTTCTGGTTGCTGGGCTAGGGTTGGAGGTGGGGTTGCTAACATGTTTCCAATATTATCTCTTTCTTTCTCAGTAATTAAAGCTGTACCATTATCCTGCATGGCTGGGATATTTTGCATGCACACAATCTCCGTGAGATTAATTGCAGGATTTTCAGGATTTGTAAGTATATTCTCCAGCTGTTGAGTCAATGGGGTAGAGATATCGAGGGAAGTATTTTGAGCTGGCATATGACTCTTGCTGGTTGTATAGTTGCCGGAGATATTGGGGGATAGTAATGACTGGATCTTCTAAACATGTTGAGAACTTTTGTATTTTAACTTCATGACATTTCTAAGTATCTTCCAAGATCAAAACTTGCTTTGAAAGTTTGAAGATTGCAACCAGCACTAGATATATTTTCTTTCAAGCCTATGTTGGACCAAATGCACGTGACAAGGGGTATAAAAAAATGCACTTTGGGCGAGAGTTTTCTTTCTCATGGAACCTTGATATTAACGAAGTACTGGAATTCAGAACGCTAATAGAACCGTCCAGCATTGGATAACAATCTGTCAAAATCGAGGGATAACATTTTCAACATCGTACGTAAATCATAATTTACTGATCGAATATAAGTTGTTATACGAAACATTCTTTTGAAAATCTTCTTTGAGAAAAAATCAAACTGAGAATTTTATTCAATTTACATCATTTCGTCAAACTCAAACAATAAAATGTGGCGACTTGGTGGAAGTCGATCACAGGGTATATGGTACACGCCAGGGAAAGAAGTTCTGCGTGCTTGGCAGCTCCAGAAGGCTTTTTTTCACTACTCCAAACTGGACTCTGCATGATCTCCAGTAAAATAGTCTGCCCCTCTCCGACACTTGGTGGTACCTGGCTACTGCGCCAGCCTGTACCGGTTCGGATTAATTAGATAGCACTACATATGGATTGCACCAACGGGTACGAGCCATTCCATAAGATGCGAGCCCGTAGATGCTACCTATAAAAGGAACGTGAGGAAGTTTACTTAGGGTTTTAATATTTAGTTCTCTTTCGTTTTTCTTATCTAGGTTTGAACTAGATTCCATGGAGAAATTTCACAGTGATATCTTAGAAAACATACTTTTTCGCTTACCCATCGAGCCAGCTTTACAAGCTAGACGAGTATGCCAAACTTGGAAAAATCTCCTAGCTAATAGACGCTACAAAGGTTTGCTTTTCGCATTCCGTCTGCCGAACGAAGAAATTCAACTCTACTATGGTGAACAGTATGATCGGATTCATGTTGACAAGATGAATTACTACTACTCTTATGAGGAACTCATAAAGCTGAAACATGCCAGTCGTGGCATGGATCTTTACGAGAACGGCATGTGTAACTTGGTCGGATCATGCAATGGTTTGGTTTGTTCCAGAAACCGTACCAGTGGTTCTTTTTTAGTTTGCAATCCCTTAACTGGAGAAGTTGTTGTTCTTCCAAGCAATAATTCATCAGAAACCCCTGGGTCCTTAACAGCTTATGGGTTCGGTTACTGTCGCTCAACCAACAATTACAAGGTTGTTAGAATGTACTATAGCAGGAAAAAGGTGGTACATGTCCAAGTATGCACCATTGGCAATGGGTGGAGAAACGTAGTATCTATACCTAACAAGTTATTTGTATCGGTTGGTATATTTGTTAATGGATCTCTGAATTGGTTGGATTATAATGACATACTAGAATATAAGACTCTCTCCTTGGATATAGAGGATGAGAAGTTCAGATTGCTTCCAGGGCCACCATCTGAAGCCCGACCTTGCGACTCTAGCAACGTACTCGGGTTGATGGGAGCGAATTTGTGTTTTGTTCAGAAAGACCTTGCTGATGGTCACATAAACATATGGGCGTACAAGAAAAATAATACCAGCATTAGTGGTACTGCTAGTTATGACACGAAGGGGCATGATAAGATAAGCGACTACTATAACAAAATATTGTGGAATTGGACTAAGGAGTTTAGTATAGAGGTTGGCGAACATTGTATGGATCCATTCGCGATTGTAAGGAGCAATGAAGTTTTATTGTGGCGCACTGAAGTTTTATTGTGTAGCGGAGGTAGGATTCTGTATTGCTACGATCCTACAACTTCAACTCTAAACAAACTGTGGGATGATAATGGTATGGAATTCTCGGAAGCAGAGGCAATCCCCCACACAAACAGCTTGATTTCGTTGCTAGATCTTGTAGAAAATGCTTCTGAGGATTACAAGTACTTCAAGACCTGCGAACTCTATAACAAGGAAACTTAATGAGTGAGTATATATACCTTTTATTTTCGACGGCCAGAAATCCGTTGATTCTTAACGGTTTATTTTTAAAGTAGTAGATGGTGGTGTTATAGTATTGGAATATGATCATTTTCGTTATGAACATATAGCTATGTGATATATATAGTAACATATCCCCGAAATTTTAGCTTCAAATCCATTTCGTTTTGGGTTTTATTCGCAAAAATGATGTTGAACGTTTGAGATAGCGTGATAATAAAAGTGTGAGCGGATCCTTCTTCAAACATACTTCTCTTAAAAACTTAGGGAAGTATATCGAATCCAGAATGTGCCACCGGTGTCACTTAAAAGCCTTTTCAGTCTGAAATTTTAACCCAGAAAAACGGGTCATACGCGGGTCAAGAAAGGATCCATGGAGCGGCTTTTAGTTTAGAACGCTTATGACGTCCTTATTTTTGTGACTTCCAAAACCATTAATTACTGTTGCTAAGAAAGTTCCGTTAATCGGTCGGGCACCCCACCGTTTCACGGTAATCTAGTTTTAAGAAGGAGAAGTTGTTTATTTTTAGAATTACTTAGATTGTTCCAAGTTTAGTTAGGATTCTATAACTAGAGTTCAAGTCTTCTCTATATAAATAGGAGACAAGTCTTATATGTATTTTCTCAACTATTCTTCGTTGCGAAAACTCAACGAAGGGTTTACAATGGCTACCTCCTCCGTAAACCCTTTTGATCTCTTGCATGGTGATGATGCGAGTTGTGAAGATCTTTCTGTTCTTGTAGCAAAAGTCTCTGCTACTAAGACTTCTCATCCTTCTCTAGTAAAGGAGAAAACCAAGAACACTGCTCCTGCTCAGCTTCCTTCTAAGCCACTGTCACCTTCAGAATATGTGAGAACTGGAGGTCGAGGCACAGGAAGAGGAACTGGAGGTCGAGGAACAGGACGAGGAGGTCATGGGGATAACTACCATACAGATTCCCCTACTAATGGTGGTAATGCTGATTGGCAAGTTGTTAGATATGATCATGGATGGTAAAGGAAGGGGGCTGTTGAATCAACCAATTGCCAATCAACCCCAATCAATTACTCCACCAATTGCTCATCCAATCACTCATTACAATCTCTCCACCAATTACACCAATCATCTCTCCAATTACACCAATCATCTCTCCAATTATTTTTTGTAAATGTAAATTAAACTATAAATACCTCCTAATTTTGGAGATGAATATAACAATAAATTCTGAGTTGAACCTTAAGTTTTAAGTTTAACATGGTATCATAGCTCCATGGTGAGTTGAGTGCTTCTTAGTAGTGAGTGCTTCGTTACTTCGATTGATCCTTCTTCCGCTGCGCTTAAGGTTCTTGTCTTTCTTTATACACTTATTAAAACAAGTAAGTTGTACTACCGATTTTATGATAAACTTGTTATGCTAAGTTTATGATTGTCCCTTTTAAATCCTACTTAATCTTGTTAATCCATTTATCTTGGACTAAGTAAGTTGTACTGCTGTTTTTTTTTTGTTTCTTACAAACAGTTCTCATCTTTGATCAAGATATTGTTTTCTCATCAAGAATCAACTTTTACACCTTGTTGTTGTTTTATAAGAAACCCTTGTTAAGTTTCGTAAACCTCCTTATAAGCAAACCCCTGTTAAGTTTGTTTTTCATATATTTGGTTGATTTGTCGAACTTAATTTCTCTGTGCAAGAGAGAAAACTTGATTTTGAATTTGAACTCTTACCGTTTTTACCCTTATAGGACTTATTCCTCCTATTTCAATTACTCATATTTTTAGCTGCTAGCTAGTATCTAGCCGGTTTGTTTTTCGACCCCCATAAACAGTTGTGCACACAATCAGTTTCATTTATATCTTTTTAGTCTCATTTGTAAAAAAAAAAAAAAAAATCATTCAAGTAAAATCGATATGGCTTTACTTGTTACAAATTCAGAAAAAGATCATGGTTGGGTACTTGATTCCGGTGCCACTAATCACATGAAATTTGCAGCATCTCTTTTGGAGAATGTATGTAAACCCGAATGCTCAACGGTTTATAATGCCAATGGAGTTTCATGTCCGGTTCTGCAAATTTGGGAGAGTGAAGTTGAATTCTTCTTTGACTTTGGAACATACTCTGTTGATTCCTTCTCTTTCTAATAATCTTTTGTCCGTAACACAAGTGACTGCACAATTAAATTGCGTAGTATTAATCTATTCGACCTTTTGTTTTCTCCAAGATCTTAGTAATGGGAAGATAATTGGGCGTGGTACTAAAAAAGGAGGGTTATATTACATAGATGATGTGTGCGAAGGACGGTCTTAGTCGGCCAAGGGGTCCTCTCATGCAAATGAAGATCAAATTCTATTGTGGCATCACCGGTTGGGTCATGTTTCTTTTGGTTATTTACAACACTTATTTCCAACTTTATTTTTAAACTGCAAGCCTTCTGATTTCAGTTGCGAAACTTGCATCTTAGCAAAGAGTCACCGTGCGACTTACCCTGATAGCTTTAGCAGAAGATTAATTCCTTTTGCTTTGGTTCATTCTGATGTTTGGGGGCCCTGCCGAATTACAAGTAATTCAGAATTTCGTTGGTTTGTTCTATTTGTCGATGATTGCATGCGTATGACTTGACTTTATTTGATGAAAAATAAAAGTGATGTAGCTGGTATTTTCAAATCTTTTCATGTGATGATTCAAACACAATTTTCCACCACTCTAAAGGTTCTTCGTTTTGATAATGGTGGTGAATATGTTAATGAAGTGTTTCAAGGTTATTTCCAGGAACATGGTTCAATTCATGAGATTACTTGTCCTTCTACACCACAACAAAATGGTGTTGCAGAGAGGAAGAACAAGCAATTACTTGAGATTACTAGAGCTTGTTTGATTGGAGCAAACATGAGGCCACATTTCTGGGAAGAAGCTATCACTAATGCAGTGTATCTTCTTAATCGTGTACCGACTAGTGTTTTGAAATTTCAAACACCCTTGGATAAATTGGCTTCATTTATGACGATTCCTTCTCAGCTAAAACTCCCTCCGCGAGTGTTTGGATGTACCGTTTATGTTCACATACAAAAACATTTGCATACCAAGATGGACCCATGTGCACTAAAGTGTGTTTTCGTTGGTTATCATCCGTACCAAAAGGGTTACAAGTGTTATCATCCTTCTACTCATAAATTTTATGTTAGCATGTATGTTACCTTCTCCGAGCACGAGAAGTTTTATTCAACATATGAATCCATTCCTCCTCTTCAGGGAGAGAGTTAAATTGAAGAGTTGAATTGGATTGATTTATTTCCAACTAATAGTGAGATAAATCTTCCGGCCAGTGAAGAAATTTCAAGTAACACTCCTGGTTCTACTGATATTGGTGCGACCACAATGACACCTACTGAAACAGTTCAAGAGGTCGAAACTCATGTGATTGAAGTCCCCGTCCTTTCTTCACCAGTAGTACTTACAACGAGTTATCCTCTTGCTGAAACTCATGTGATTGAAGTCCCCGTCTTTTCTTCACCTTTAGTACCTACAACGAGTTATCCTCTTGCTGAAACTCCCGAGGTGAACCCAAATCCTTCGATTAATACTGACAATACTTGTGAGTTACTTGAAACTGTTAAGTACCAATTACCACAAAGAAGTAATCGTGGAGTTCCACCAGATCGTTTTTCACCTGAAGCAATTAGGAAGGTGAAATATCCCATTGCAAACTACATGTCTACTCATAGATTATCAGAATCTGGAAAAGCATTTTTCAATCATATGGAAGATGCTACCATTCCTAAAAATGTACAAGAAGCTTTACGTGATCAAAAATGGGCTGATTCGATGAAAAAGGAGATGATGGCGCTGGAAGAAAATAATACATGATAAATAGTAATGTTACCAGAAGGAAAGAAACCAGTTGGTTGCAGGTGGGTATATACTATCAATCATAATCCAGATGGCTCTATTGATAGGTATAAAGAAAGACTTGTGGCTAAAGGGTTTACCCAGACTTATGGTATTGATTATCAGGAGACATTTGCTCATGTTGCAAAAATCAACACTATTCGAGTATTATTATCCTTGGCAACAAATCTAGGATGGCCCCTGCAACAATATGATGTAAAAAATGCTTTTTTACATGGTGATTTACAAGAAGAAGTATACATGTCATTACCTCCAGGTTATAATGCTCCGAACGATGCTAACATGGTTTGTAAGCTAAAGAAGGCCTTATATGGTTTGAAGCAGTCTCCCAGAGCTTGGTTTGGGAAATTTCGTCTAGCAATGAAGAAATTTGGGTATACACAGAGTAACGCTGATCATACCTTGTTCCTAAAAAGAGTTGGTGAAAATTTAACGGCGCTTATTATCTATGTGGATGATATGGTGGTAACAGGAAATGACCCTGAAGGGCTGAGTAATCTGAAGAGTTGTTTGTATTCTGAGTTTGATATGAAGGATCTGGGTGGACTTAAATACTTTCTTGGCATTGAAGTTTTACGATCTGAAAAGGGAATTTTCTTGTCTCAATGAAAATATGTGATTGACTTGTTGAAGGAAACCGGTATGCTGGGTTGTGAGCCGATTGGTTCTCCTATGGAACAAAATCATGGTCTTGAAGAGTGTTCTGATCAAGTACCAGCTGACAAGGGGAAATACTAGAGGTTAGTTGGCCGTTTGATATATCTTTCTCATACAAGACCTGACATTGCATATGATGTAAGTGTTGTAAGCAGATTTATGCATAATCCGGGTCAACAACACATGAATGCAGTAATAAGGATACTGAGATATTTTAAGTCCGCACCAGGCAGAGGGTTGATGTTTTCAAAACATGGACATCTCAATGTATCAGGTTACACCGACTCAGACTGGGGAGGCAAAGGCGATAGGAGAAGATCGACATCTGGGTATGTTACATTCGTCGGAGGTAACTTAGTAACTTGGAAGTCTAAGAAACAACATGTTGTTTCCCTGTCAAGTGCTGAAGCAGAATATAGGGCAATGGTAAAAGGCATTTGTGAATTGTTATGGTTGAAAAGGCTTATGGGAGATCTTGGTTTTCCACCTGAAAAACCTATGAAGTTGTTTTGTGATAATCACTCAGCAATCAAAATTGCAGAGAATCCGGTGCAACATGATCGAACGAAGCATGTGGAAATTGATAGGAACTTCATCTATGAGAAACTTGAAGAAAACATTATTGAAGTACCATATGTCCGAACAACACAACAGCTGGAAGATATTCTGACTAAGGACGTATCAAATAATATATTTAAAGATTCACTTATCAAGTTGGGCATCTGTGACATATATGCACCACCTTGAGGGAGAGTGTTGAATCAACCCCAATCAATTACTCCACCAATCACTCACTACAATCACTCCACCAATTACACCAATCATCTCTCCAATTACACCAATCATTTCTCCAATTATTTTTTGTAAATGTGAATTTTACTATAAATACCTCCTAATTTTGGAGATGAATATAACAATAAATTCTGAGTTGAACCTTAAGTTTTAAGTTTAACAGAGGCTTCAGTTAGTAATGGTGGTAATAAAGCTGATTGGAAAAATAAAGATGACCGTGGAGGAAACGGAAATAGGGGGTATTCTAAGAATGAGAATGTAAAGACTTCAGACATCCCGGCGGAGAAAGAAGAAGACAAAGAAATGTCCTTTGCTGAATTTGAAAAGGTCAGGCTTGAAAAGAAGAAGGCTTTAAACGCAATAAAAAGTGAAGAGAGGAAAGTTGTTGCTCTTGAAAACGAATTTAAAGATATGAAAATACTTGAAAAAAATAAAGAGGAAGAGCTTTCTATCAAGCTGGTGGGTAAAGGCAAGCTTAAGAAGATGGAAAGCCTTGCGGAGGAAAAAGCTCGCAAGTCAATGGCACTACATGAATTTCAGAAGCCAACAGTTGAACATGAGAAGATTGATAACAATGGCAAAGGTTCTGATAACGGTGCTCAGGGAGATCGTATCGGCCCATCTTCTTCGGAGCAACCAGATAAAAGGGAGATTAAACGCGCCACCCAAGTTCATTCGACTTGGCTATCTGCCGTACGTCTTGGGGTGAGGATCTCAGCAGCAGATGGATAACAAGGGAGGATGAACTATGTTAATCTAGTTAGTAGGACTAGTAATTTCAATTATGTAATGGCTTCGTTGTTTGACACTATTTTAAAGCCACCATCTCAAGCCCAACATACAATTACGTAGTGTCAAAAAAGATGCAAGTTACATGCGAACTGCAAGAGACCCATGATTTAACTAAACATATGTGAAAGAAACTTATTAATGAAAAATACTTTCCCATGAACTGATGCACCAGTCAAGATTGTAGTTAAAGTCTCTTCGAAAGGCAGTACTCCAAGCTATGATACTAGCCTTTATTTCGATGATAACCTGAAATGAAGATCGATTTAAACCTTGAAATCTTCTTTCCAAATCCTCCAAAGTATAGCCGCAGGAAGCAAATCCCATATATTCTTTGCAGGCCCATGAATGTGTCTTGATGACCAACTTTTTGGAGGAACCCAAGTGTAATAATCTGGAGGAAGCGAGTTCCAAATGTTAGTGGCAAATGGGCTGCTGAGGAGCAGATGGGGGGTGGATTCACAACTATTAAGGCACATGGTGTTGGGTTTCAGCCTTATGGCCCAAACATTTGGCACCCCCTTATCAAATTAAGGAAGCTACCTAGCACATGCCTTGGTTTTTGGTTATAAGACCAAAAGGCACCAGGAGACTCATTTAATTGTTCGAGCTCTTCATTTTTGAAGAAGAAAGAGAAAGAAAGAGAGA
The DNA here is from genome assembly GCA_023529315.1 of Papaver bracteatum. Lineage (NCBI taxonomy): Eukaryota > Viridiplantae > Streptophyta > Magnoliopsida > Ranunculales > Papaveraceae > Papaver > Papaver bracteatum. The sequence goes on from JAJJWX010004821.1 coordinate 398,067, forward strand.
AAGAAGAGAAAGAGAGATAGAGAGATTTAAGTCACCATTTTTGGTGAGATCAGAGGCATCTTGAAGAGGAGAAGAAAGGGTTCTTGTTGAAGGATCTTTTGGTTGTTGTGGTGGAGAATTGATTGATCAATTTCCACATCTCTTCAAAGGGGGAAAAATATAGGGTTTGTCAAACCCTAGTAGTAAGTATCTCAAATCACTTCTTATTCTTAAATTGATAGTGAATCTCATATTATATATGAATGAATTGTTGATCCATCCTTAGGGGTGAGTGTAATTAGGCAAATTGATATCCAAGTGTTATAGGCACCTTGGGGTTGTTGTTATCCCCAAATTTGGGAGAATTGTGTGTAACCCATTATTGTTATAGTGGAAGATTTTCCCGTGGTTTTTTACCCTTCACCTTGGAGGAGTTTTTCCACGTAATTGCCGGTATTGTGTGATTGCTTCTATATCGTCATAGTTTGTGTATTTCCGCATTGTGTTTCATTGCTCGTGTAGGTTTCGTATTGCGCTTAGCGGCTCGTATTTCGTAAGCCTCCCCCAACAAGTGGTATCAGAGCTTTTGGGTTGAGCTAATCATGTGCAATGGCGGAAGCTAGCACTAGTAATAGAATGGTCAATTTGACCGGTGAGAACTTTGTCATATGGAAGGCGAAGATGGAAGACTGGTTATATTGTAAAGATCTCTATGGTCCAATAGAGAGTAAGGGAGTAAGGCCTGAGGCGACAAGTGTAGAAGATTGGAAGGTTACTAATCGAAAAGCAGTTGGTTATATTCGCCAGTGGATTGATGATAGCATTTTTCATCATGTGGCTAGTGAGACACTAGCATATCCTTTGTGGACCAAGTTAGAGGAGATATATGATCAGCAGTCTCCTTGTGAAAAATCTCTTCTATTCAAAAATCTTGGAAAGCTGTGTTACAAGGAAGGGAGTTCAATGGCGCAACATTTAAATGAAATGAAGGGGATCATGAATCAGCTTACATCTATGGACCTCAAAATTCCTGAAGAGGTTCAAGCTTATTTGTTGCTAAATATTTTACCAGACAGTTGGGAGCCATTGAGGAATTGTCTCAGTTATTCTGCTCCAGACAAGAAGTTGAACATGAATGTTGCAACTAGCAGTTTGCTGAGTGAAGAAGTTAGAAGAAGGTCACTAGACTCATCTCATTCAGAAGCTCTTGTGACAGAAATCGGGGTAGAAGAAAAGACAGAAGATAAGTTGGCCGTAGCAAGTCAAGGGGTAAATCAAAGTCCAGAAAGGAAGTTGAATGTTGGAACTGTCATACGAGAGGTCATTATTCAAATGAATGCAGGAAGCCGAAGCAAGAACACAAGAAGGGGAAAGGAAATGATAACCAAGACAATGGTGTTGCAGCTACTGTAACAAATGATGATATCATTGTATTCTCAGATTGTAATGATGTTTGTGTGAGTTTTGCAGGTTCTGATTCAGAATGGATAGTTGATTCATGTGCTTCTTATCATGCTACTCCTCATGAAGATGTATTTACCTCCTACAAGGCTGGTGACTTTGGGTCAGTCAGAATGGGAAACAGTGGTGTTGCGAAAATTGTAGGAATGGGTGATGTGAAGGTTGAGACCAGTGTTGGCTGTACGTTGGTTCTCAGAAATGTGCGACATGTACCAGGTCTTCGTTTGAATCTAATGTCACCTGGAGTGTTATATGATGAAGGGTATAACAATCACTTGGGTGATGGAAAATGGAAGATAATCAAGGGCTCCATGGTTATTGCAAGAGGCAAGAAGTGTGGCACATTGTACAAGACACAATTTAAGGTGTTGAAAGGTGAGTTGAATGTTGTTTACAAAGATTCAATCTCCGAGCTGTGGCATAGAAGACTTGGTCATCTTAATGAGAAGGGAATTCAAATCCTCGCCAAAAGACATGTTTTTCCAAATGCCAAAGGTATGCAATTGGGTAAGTGTACTCATTGTTTAGTTGGTAAAAAAACTAGAGTCTCTTTTCATAAAGCTTTACCCAAGCGCAATTCTTGTATTATTGATCTTGTTCATTCTGATGTATGTGGACCTTTAAGGGTCAAAACACTTGGTGGTGCTGTTTATTTTGTTACTTTAATAGATGATGCTTCAAGGAAGGTTTGGTCATATGCAATCAAGACCAAAGATGATGTTGTTCATGTGTTCAAGATGTTTCACAGCATGGTGGAAAGAGAAAAAGGTAGAACCTTGAAGTGCCTTCGTTCTGACAATGTGGGAGAGTAAATTGGGCCACTTGAAGTGTATTGCAATAGCATGGGTATACTCATGAACAATCAGTACCGAAGACTCCACAACATAATGGTATTGCAGAGAGGATGAACCGCACTATTCTTGAGAGAATCAAGTGCATGTTATCTCATTCCAAGTTGCAGAAGCATTTCTGGGGTGAAGCAATGAATACTGATGTGTATTTGATCAATCGATCTCCTTCAAGACCGCTAGATGGAGAAGTAGCAGAAAAGGTATGGAGAGACAAAGAGCCTACTTATGATCACTTGAAAGTGTTTGGTTGCAGGTCATTTGTTCATATCCCAAAAGATCAAAGATCAAAGCTTGATGACAAAGCAAAGCAGTGTGTGTTCCTATGCTATGGAACAGAGAAGTTTGGTTACAGATTTTGGGATCCAGTTGAGAAGAAGGTTATCAGAAGTAGGGATGTAGTATTCCTTGAAGACCAGATTATTGAAGACTTTGAGAAGATTGAGATGCCAAAGATTCAAGATGATATGACCTTGGATCCAAATCCAATTGTTCCTACTCTTGAACAACATGATGATGATGTTGATGGTAATGGCAATGAAGATGAAGCTCATGAAGATGTTCCAGTGGGTGATGTTGAGCAAGAAGTGCAGCAACAACAACAACCAGAAGCTGAGTTGAGAAGATCCAGCAGGACCAGATTACCTTCAACAAAGTATCCACCACATGAGTATGTGATGCTCACAGATGCAGGTGAACCAGAGTCTTATGAAGAAGCTCTCAGTGTTCCTGAAATTCAGAAGTGGTTGAAATCCATGAAAGAATAGGTTGGCTCTTTAGATGAGAATGACACTTTTGATTTGGTTGACAATCCTGAGAACCAGAAAATTCTGAAGAACAAGTGGGTGTATAGAATCAAGACTGAAGATGGTAACTAACAACCAAGGTACAAAGCACGCTTAGTTGTGAAGGGTTATGAGCAGAGAAAGGGTGTTGACTTTGACGAGATTTTCTCACCGGTGGTGAGATTTTCTTCTATTCGGGTTGTCTTGGCAATAGCCGCTAGTTTGGATCTTGATATAGAACAACTAGATGTCAAGACAACATTTCTTCACGGTGAGTTGGAGGAAGATGTGTATATGGCACAACCCGAGGGTTTTGAATTCAAAGGCAAAGAGCACATGGTGTGCAAGCTAAAGAAGAGTTTATATGGTTTGAAGCAAGCTCCAAGAAGATGGTACAAGAAGTTTGAATCGTTCATGAAGGAACATGGGTACAAGAGGACAGCTTCAGATCATTGCTATATGTTGATGACATGCTTATTGTTGGCAAAGATAAGAAAAAGATTGACAGGTTGAAGTCAGATCTGAGCAAGTCTTTTTCTATGAAAGACTTGGGTGTATCAAAGCGTATTCTTGGCATGGAGATCACTCGTGATAGGAAAGCGAGGAAGTTGTGGCTATCACAAGAAAGCTACATTGAGAAGGTGTTGCAAAGATTCAACATGGACAAGGCTGAACCGGTAAGTTGTCCACTTGCAAACCATTTTAAGTTAACTCGTGATCAATGTCCTGTGAATGATGTTGAGAAACGGAAGATGGAGAAAATTCCTTATGCGTCCGCAGTTGGTAGTTTGATGTATGCAATGGTGTGTACAAGGCCGGATATAGCTCATGCAGTTGGAGTGGTAAGCATATTTCTATCAAATCCTGCTATGGAGCATTGGGAAGCAGTGAAATGGATACTACGGTATCTAAGGGGTACTTCTAATATATGTTTGTGCTATGGAGGAGACAAGCTAGAGTTAGTTGGTTACACAGATTCAGATTTGGCAGGTGCTCAAGACAGTCTCAAGTCTACATCGGGTTACTTATTTACCTATGCAGGGGGAGTTGTGTCTTGGCAATCCAAGTTACAAAAATGTGTGGCATTGTCTACTACAGAGGCAGAGTACATTGCAGCTACTGAGAGTTGCAAAGAGATGATATGGACGAAGAGGTTTGTTAGAGAACTCGGTGTGAAGTAACAGAAGTTCATCGTTTACTGTGATAGCCAGAGTGCCATCCATCTCAGCAAGAATTCGAGTTTTCACTCGAGGTCCAAGCACATCAATATTAGGTATCAGTGGATACAAGAAGTTCTCGAGGAGAAGGTCTTGTATATTGAGAAGATCCATACATATGACAACGGTTCTGATATGATGACAAAGTCGCTACCAAAATACAAGCATGTGTATTTCTGCAGCAGGGCAGGTTTGGTGGTGATGGATACCTTGCCATAAGTCGTGAGGGGGAGATTGTTGGGTTTCAGCCTTATGGCCCAAACATTTGGCACCCCCTTATCAAATTAAGGAAGCTACCTAGCACATGCCTTGGTTTTTGGTTATAAGACCAAAAGGCATCAGGAGACTCATTTAATTGTTCGAGCTCTTCATTTTTGAAGAAGAAAGAGAAAGAAAGAGAGGAAGAAGAGAAAGAGAGATAGAGAGATTTAAGTCACCATTTTTGGTGAGATTAGAGGCATCTTGAAGAGGAGAAGAAAGGGTTCTTGTTGAAGGATCTTTTGGTTGTTGTGGTGGAGAATTGATTGATCAATTTCCACATCTCTTCAAAGGGGGAAAAATCTAGTGTTTGTCAAACCCTAGTAGTAAGTATCTCAAATCACTTCTTATTCTTAAATTGATAGTGAATCTCATATTATATATGAATGAATTGTTGATCCATCCTTAGGGGTGAGTGTAATTAGGAAAATTGATATCCAAGTGCTATAGGCACCTTGAGGTTGTTGTTATCCCCAAATTTGGGAGAATTGTGTGTAACCCATTATTGTTATAGTGGTAGATTTGCCCGTGGTTTTTTACCCTTCACCTTGGAGGGGTTTTTCCACGTAATTGCCGGTGTTGTGTGATTGCTTCTATATCGTCATAGTTTGTGTATTTCCGCATTGTGTTTCATTGGTCGTGTAGGTTTCGTATTGCGCATAGCGGCTCGGATTTCGTAAGCCTCCCCAACACATGGGACATCTGCTAGCAAGCTTGAAGTTGCGCCTCTGTAAGGAGTCTTGTGTGGATATTCTATCGAGGGCAGCACACCAATAGAAAAAACTTACTTTGGGAGGTTGGTGGGGATTCCATATATCTACATATGGAATTACCTGAATAGGATCTACATATATATGGGGTAGATAAAATGATGTAAGCTGACTTTACTGAGAAAATACCTGAACTTGAGAATGGCCAAGATCTCGAATCTGCAGTGTTAGAGTGGGAGTAGTGGGCAAAATATCCAACATTGAGATCAGCTGCATAACTTCAGCCTCTTTGAGATTTCGCTTGAAATGAAAGGATCCAGCTTAGTCCATCATGAGAGATTCCCTCATGTTGCTGGGAGCATATTTGTGTCTGGTTCAGAAGAACGTGGTTGATGGTCACATAAACATATGGGCGTACAAGAAAAATAATAACAACGTTAATGGAACTGGTAGTTTTGACATGAAAGGGCATGATCAGAAAAGCGACTTCTATAGTATAAATGTTTGTTGGGAGCCATTCGCGATTACAAGGAGCAATGAAGGTTTGTTTCTGCACGGACGTAGCATTCTGTATTGTTACAATCCTAGAACTTCAACTCTAAACAAACTGTGGGATGATGATAATGGTATGGGATGCTCACAAGCAGTGGCGATCCCCCACTGCTTGATTTCGGTGAAAGATCTCCTAGAAAATGCTGCCGGGGATTACAAGTACTGCAAGACCGACTCTATAACTAGCACGCTGAATGATTGAGTATCTTTTTTTGTGCTTATGTTTGAGCTAGAAAAAAAAAGAACTTCCATGAAAGAGCATGATAAAAAACTAGTCTACTTCAGCAATTCATATAAAAAAAAATGAAAAAAGAACGCTAGAAACAGGGATTGAACCTGTGACCTTGTGGTTAACAGCCACACGCTCTAACCAGCTGAGCTATTCCAGTTATGTTGTGAACCGCTTCTTATGTTTAGTATTTCTTGTTTTCTAGTAAATTTTACAGAAGTAAACAAAGCTACTGTCACTTGGTTGCTGGCTTACAACATATCTGATAGAAAACAAACAATAGGCCAGAAGACAAATTTCCTAACATATCAATCAAAAAGTCACTCAAATCTTTTTAACATAAAAAAACAACAGGAAACTTCATTTAAGAAATTAACCTACAACTGTCACTTGGTTGCTGGCTTCCAAAAGATGCGACTGAAAACAAACAAAAGGCCAGCAGCCAAACATTACAAGCTAACCCGTAGTTGAAGTGATCCATTCAGAATTGCTAAACAAAATAACAGTTAAAATCATAGTCTAGTATGACCTTGGTAGAATGCAGGCCACCGTCACTACTAGCTCGCATTCAGAACGCCACGAGTGTTAAATATCCTAAAGTTTGTTTTACTTTTTGAACCCAAATATCTACTATCCCTTTTGAGATCAAATATTGCTTTCTTCTACTGCTATACCAGCAAAGTCCTAATTCTTGCTTTTCTTCCTTGGGTTAGCGTCCCCTACCTCTTGCAGCTGTCCTAGCATTCCTTGCAATTTTATTCTTCCGGTGGTACTTTCCATTCTCTCTGATTGATCAGCTGCAACTGACACGGAAGCGGTGAATTGCATATCCTAGTGATTCACTTGAATAGTAAAAGCATCACTCAGTAGAGGTCCTTTGACCCTTAGTTTAATAGCAGATAAGTTCAGCCCGAATTTTGAGAAATTGGAAACCTCAAGCAGACCCCCACATTGTGCTCCTATCATTTCAAAGGTATCAGAATTCCAAAGAGAGAAAGGAACTCCCCGAACCAAAACCCACCTTGCTGATATCTCCACAATCTCAGCTGTGGAGAGTAGGTTCATGCCAGATGACCATGGGACAAATCGGAACTCAACGTATTCAAAAAACCATGGTTCTTGCTTAAACAAATATTCCCTTTCTGTAGTGTTCTCAATGCAGAATAGAGCTCTAGTAGACGAAACTGGTTGGAGATGGAAATCACCTGCTAACTTAAATTTTTTACTCATGGCTGCACCTACTTTTTCCCATGACTCAATATGACTCTTAGCTTCGATAACAACCATCATATTCCAATTCATAGAATCTACAGTTTTGTTTTCTTGAATGATGGATGAAGTTATCTTCTCAGAAGTGTAGGTCGGGCAGATCTTGCAGCAGCGTAGACGAAGAATAAGCTGCACAGTAAAGTGATTCTCAATTTTGTAGTCAGCTAGAGTTTTACCATCTTGCAACTGACGACCACCAAAAATCAGACGTTGATCGACTAGTGGAATTCCTTCCCTGTCTCGAATCTTAGACTTCAGTGTCTCAACAGTGTCCAAACTCTCGACCTCAACGGTGGTAACTATCTTTTCATAAAGCTGGATAAATATCTGCATCTGTACATTGAATTGAATGAAACAAATAGTATATCATCAAAGGATAAACTTGTTCATAAACATGCACACAGATAAGTATCTAGAACCAAAAAATATTGATTAACTAATTAGTATGATCAACTCCTAATCGCTGCCTGCCTGCATATATATGATGGATCAACCAAATGCAAAAAAGTATGTAAAATTAGATGAAGGATTGAGAAGGTAACCCTGGCTAACCTTGAAAGGGAGTTGAAAAAATTCGTTCAGTCAGCAAAAAAAAAGAAGACAGGGATATTGCAGAACACAAGAACGAGATTGGATGTTGAACTCTCAAAGACAACTTTACTTCATTGAGTTTGGAACATGGTCGTGGGTGTCTGATCTGATAACTTTACCACTCCACCAGTGGGATCATACTTTTACTGTCAGAAAACGTACAATTTCATGAGTTATAAAACGTACAGTTCCATGAGCTATAACTATCAGAATAAACTGATATACAAGGATCTAAACAATTAAAATGCAGACATTTACATACACAGATAAAACCAATCTTTAAGTTTTCGCTGTTGCATTGGCTTAGAGAGAACCTCTGCACATATGACCTCAACCTAAATATGATCCACCATCGACCCTTCATGTGTATCAAAGTTCCTCTTCTTCTACTAATATTTATACGTCTTAAGCTTGTGATGTGAAACTTATGTGGAAATGGACATGAATCTATGCTTATATAATTTTGGTCTCCTAATACAACGCAAGCAAAGATCCTTAGTTGTATATCCTAATAACCCACAAATATCGATCCAAACAATTGGAAGTGCGAACAATCCAGAGCTCAAAACAGAAATTTATGTGGAAATGGACATGAATCTACGCTAATATAATTTCAGTTTCCTATACATGTTCTTAATACTGGAATATAACCCAGGCAGATATCCTAGTTGTATATCCAAAAAAGCCGCAAATACCAGCTCAAACAATTGGAAGTGCAAACAATCCAAAGCTCAAAATGTAAAAAATTGAGTGCTGAACATCATTACCAGTCCAATGCGATGTTGCTGTTCACGGCCTGAAGAAAGTCGACCTGGTACGAACGCTCTTTTGCTGATCTCTTGTTTTAAAGCTGTGCTCGTTAAATCTTCCTGTAAATATGGCCATATGAATTATAAACCACAATGAGATGTACACAATATCTTGGTGATCAAATGTATCTAAGATTCTAAATGCTATCTATAAGACATCACACAAACCAAGTAAAACGATCAAGTTAAATGAAAGGAAATTGCACTGCATACATACTCATTTCGATCATTAACACATCATAAGAACCAAAACCAATTAACCATATTACTAAATGCCACAACAAAATGGTGATTAGATTAAGACTGTAAAACCAATTTGAATTTACAATTATGAAACCCAAATCGGCCCTAGGGTTTTTGTTCATAAATTGAAACACTGAAACGAAATTTTAGTGTGTAAGAACCTAAAACCAACCTGAATTTAACATTATGAACACGAGATTGTAACAGTGAGATGAAATTTCAGCGGCTAAAACCAATTGGAATAAAATTAAAGAACACAGTTTAATCAATTTTGCCCTAATTTTTTTTTTTTTTTTCAAAAATTGAAGCAAAAACAAAACACATATTGAAGTATAATACTTACTTGGGAGGTTTATTCTTGTTAACTTGTAATTGCTTGCGTCGGTTTTATTAATTCTCCATTGTCGTTATGGTTTCTCCCCTTCTCTGTGTCAGTCGGAAGGCACAGAAACGAAGTTGAAAAATGAAAATGGGGAGGGCATTTATGGAATAGATGGTTTTATACGAGGGTTGAGGTGAAACCGGGCTTTAAAGGGGCAAAAACTCTTTAACAAACAACACAAAAAACAACCACACACATAAACACACACTAATGGCGGGACCCCCTGCTAGCTTCCGCGGGGCCCACGGGACCCACGAAAAAAAATGTGAGGAGAAAAGAGAATATTGTTTTAGTATTGTTTTTTTGGTTGTATGTGTAAAATGGTTGTTAAAGGGGTGGGACTTTGGGAACTTAAAAGACTAAGTCGAGGGTAAATGGTACGGGGAAAATCAGATTTATATAAAAGTTTAAAAACACCCTCAATTATTTTCACTTATTACACTTTTATCATTCCATTAACTAATTAATTTAGTAAAAAAAAAATGAAAAATCATTAAATGAAGTATTCGTCCTATCACTTTTATCATTCCATTAACTCCACTTCTTAAGCCGGACAAAAGTATTCGTCCTATCGTTGTTGGGACAATTTGTCGTCGTCTTGTATCCAAGGTTGTTATGAAGGGAATTGGCAAGGACATGGCGACCTACTAACAGGACTTTCAGTTTGGGGTGGGGGTTTCAGGAGGTGCGGAGGCAATTTTACATGCAGTGAACATCTATGTTAGTAAGCACCATTTAGACCCTGGTCTTACTATGCTAACTATAGACTTCACCAATGCTTTCAACCTAGTTGACCGCACAGCCATGCTTCTTGAGGTTCGTAGACTTTGTCCATCTATATCCCCATGGGTGGATTATTTGTATGGTCAACCGGCAAGATTATATGTGGGAGATTATCATATCTATTCTTCGACAGGGGTGCAACAAGGTGACCCGCTGGGTCCATTGTTGTTTGCTTTGGTGCTTCATCAACTTATAACGAAGATAAATAAGCAGTGCACATTATCCTTACAGGCTTGGTATCTTGATGATGGTACTATTATTGGTGACACTCTCGAAGTAGCGCAAGCACATACTGTCGTTCAAATAGAGGGGCCTCGGTTGGGACTTATATTGAATATTAAAAAAACCGAAATCTTTTGGCCCTCTTGTGATGGAAGAAAGGTAAGGGATGGGATGTTTCCTGCTGAAATCTCAAGGCCAGAAAATGGGGTCAAACTCTTAGGGGGTGTAGTCAACCTTAATGATGAGTTTTTGAAAAGGCTTGCTATCAGGAGAGCAGAGAAGGCAGTGGAGTTAATGCAGATTTTGTCCAGACTACGTGATCCTCATAGTGAGTTATTACTTCTGCGTGCATGTATGGGCATCTCTAAGTTGCTCTTTGGCCTTCGCATTTGCTTCCCGGGATACACTACATAGGTAGTAGATATCTTTGATAGAGGCTTGAGGGAGGCGATAGAGGGAATCGTTGTGTGTGGAGTCCCGTTTTTTGGGGAGCTGCAATAGAGACTAGTTACACTGCCTATCAGATATGGAGGCCTTGGGTTATACACGGCTAAGGAAGCATCACAATACGCTTTTCTTGCATCACGTGTGCAATCTTGGGGATTGAAAGATAACATACTCAGGGATAGTGGAGTGGAAGGTATGGACGATAATTTTTATATGGCATTGAAAACCTTACAAGAAACTCTGCCTGACCAAGACTTTAGTAGTTTTACCAATAAAGACACCGCCCCACTTAAAGCACAAAGCAACCTGGCGAGTTCTCTTTTTGGTAAAGTTGTTAAAGATATGGGTAGGGTTTATGGGTTTTTGGACAGACAAAAAGAAGTTTTTGGTTGCCTACAAGCAACGCATGCGCATGATTTTCTTCTTGCTATCTCGATTGAGGGCCTTGGACAAAAGATGTCCCCCTTGGATTACCGGTCTATCCTTAAATATAGGTTAATGATTCTCATATACCCTTCTGATTCTCGTTTCCCTTCTTGTATTACAGGCTGCTTAGACGCATATGGGGAACATGTTGTTCATTGTAAGGTAGATCCTGGTTTTAAATATAGACATGATCATGTGAGAGATATCTTATATGATGTATTATGGAGGGATGGTATTTCAGCAAAGAAAGAGGCGCCGGTCAACTTTTTGACGGATCCTCTTGAAGGGAGATCAATACTCAGGCCAGCAGATGTTCTTATTTTTGGGTGGGCCAACGAAAAACATACGTGTGTTGATCTTACTGGGGTTTTTCCATTAGTAGGCATCGGTCAAGGCTCTTTCACAGTTGGACAAGAAGCTTTGAAAGCTGCCTCGGGTAAGATAACGAAGCATGAAAAGGCATGTATTGATAATGGACATGCTTTTATTCCCTTTGCCTTTGACACTTTTGGGTATTTAGCGCAAGAGGCGGTTGGACTCCTAGCGAGGGTTCAAAGAGTCATGCATAGTAATGTCATGACTCCCGATTCGAGAGAGTTTTTGTTTAAGAGGATAGGGTTTGGTATTCAAAAAGGGCTTGTGGCGCAGCTTGTTGCTCGCTTGACTGGTATGTAATAACTCGGTTTATGTTTGGAAATCAATTGGTTAAAATTCTTAAACATTCCTCAATTCCTTTGATTATGTGTAACTAAATCTTTATTCCAAAAAAAAATTAAATGAAAAAAAATTAGAAAATCATTGAAAAAAAAAAACGTCCCTTACTCCCCACCTTTTTTCCTTCTTCTTCTTCCCTTACTCCCCCTTTCCCTTTTCCTTCTTCTTCTTCTATCATCCTTCGTCTGAAACGTTTCCAGCAATAAGGTACGAATTGAAATACCCACTCTTTATTTAAACTTTTTATTGATTATTCAGTTGGTTTCGAGAATTGTAGGTCTGAAAAAATAATTTCAGAAAATATTTATGGCTGGGATATCTAAGAACTCCCAGCTGTTTATGTTTGTTACGGTTGGGATGTTTTAGACCTCCCAACCGTAAAGTAGTCCATGCGTACGAGATTCATAAATACCATCCGCAACAAGTTATTTACGGCTGGGTTATAAGCCGTATATTTCTCTGTGTTCGTAATTGATTACGTCTTGGTTTTCCTATCCGTAATATGAGTAAGCAATGCGAAGAAGAAAAAAAATCACAGCCGTTATTGTTTTTACGTCTTGGTCGATACATCAAAATCCCATCAGTTATTTTTGTTGCGGCAGGGACTTTCCATTTTTCCTAGACGTTATCTATTTACGTCTTGGTCGATTAATAAATATCCCATCCGTAATTTTGTTTTCTTCTGTAACTATGAATTTTTGCTAGCAGTTTTCATTCTTACGGCTAGGTTGTGTCAAGATTTCCCAGCCATTTTTTCTTATCTTCCTTTGGTCTTATTTTTCTTTGAACAGAAAAGAAAAGAGGAAGAAAAGATCAATAGAAGTAACACCTTCTACTGATCCCACTCCAAATCAAAATCACACCTTCTACACTAATAATATCCACTAAAACTCCTACAAACTCAATGCAATGTACTCAAAGGATAAATCCAACTTTACTTTGGATGAAGACTTATCTCTTTGCCAAAAATTTGTGATATGCTATCCAAAGAAAGGAGAAAAACGAAGGAATGCTAGTGTACCAAGTAAATCTTATTGGAGTAAGATTTTTGAAATTTTTTGTAGTGAAACAGTTTACACTAACAACCGCGATGGGATTGAATTGTATCTTCGATTTTCAGACATATGCAAAAAAGTGGAAGAGTATATGGCTTTACTTCGTATGTGCAAGCAACTTCGACTTAGAGGTGAGACTGATGAAAAAGTAATAGCTCAAGCTAGCAAGGAATTGAGAAAATGGAAAGGTTATAATTTCAACTTCTAAGCTCAAATGACCATCATCAAAGATTTCTTGATACATCGAAAGGGATGTTATTAAAACCAACTTTGTAATGGGGAAATATTAAGCATGTAATGAGTTTTATTGTGGCCTAGTTAATGAAAGTATTAGTAATTTTCAGTCGTATTAAGAATTTATGTTGAATCAAAACATTTCTCAACTTTCAAATTGAATTTATGGATGGGAAATTTATGTAAACCCAGCCGTAATACAGACTCAGGTTATTCTGGGAAGAATAACGACCAGGAGTTCTTAACTTCCCAACCATTTTTATGTGTTCACGGTTGGGAGTTCCTAATATCCCAACCGTTTGGTCGATTGTCGGTCGGGTCGACACATTTACCCATCCGTAAATACAAAAATTCCAGAATAACCTCTGATTTTTGACGAATTTGAATTGATTAAATTGATGTTGGGAGTTGATTATAAGGTTATCTTGAGTTTTGTGATGAAGGGTTTCATCATTTTTCTTCAAAAAGTTTTAAAAAATATTCACCAAAATCACCATTTTTCCTTCTTCAAAACTAAAAAAAAATCAGGTTTTGATTTTCAAAAGATTAATGTTTTGATTTTCAAAAGATTAATGTTTTGATTAGTCTAATCAATTCACTAACACTAATTAGTTAGCTTAATCAAATTAATTAGCACTAACCAAATTAAGGGTAGATTTGACATTATAAAAATGGATAGATAAGGGGTCATATGGGTTGTTATTTCATGACCCCATTAGGCCCAAAACAAATCACCCTTTTTAAGCCAAAATAATATGGTTCTAAATAGTGAAAACTACGGTCACACCCATTTTCCAAATTTTTTCCACCATCAAACCCGCCGTCCCAGAAGTTCACGGGCGCACCCATTTATTTAGAAAAAAATATTAGCACTACAAAATTAATGACTTTTACTCACGGCCCAATTGCCACGGATTTGAATATCCATGGCTATTTGTTACATTTTGCCACGCTGCACAGGTTACCATGGAAAATAGGTCACTCATTTTCCACGGCATGATATCAACTTCCCACGGGCCTGGATTTACACATTATAAACTTGCCGGATGACTTCTACTCACGACGGAGTGGTCTGTGGGTATAGCGGGCCTTTTTCTTCGGGTCAACAAATAGTGTCGTGGCAATTGTATTCCGTGGAATTCTCTTAAAACCCAAAGTCGTGGCTTGTAAACCCGTAGAAGACCACGATCCCCACCTGATGAGATAACTCCCCAGCTCCTCCCACCTCCCTCAACTCTCCTCTTTCTCAGATTATGGATTCTATAAAAACAATCGATTCTTTGAAACCGTATACACAGAGAAAATTATACTTCAGGTAAGTTGGGCTTTGTAAAATTAGGTCTTCTTTTTTGATTTTCTGAAACTAGGGATTTTAAGTAGTAATGATTTATGTAGGAATCAACCTAATTGCATGTCGATATCAATTATTTAGCACTGGTTTAGAATTTATCTTCTTTAATTTGGATTTTTTTATGATTGGGTCAGATTTGGAAAAAGGAAATTCATCAATTTCATTATTCTCTGCAAGACATCATCGATTTTATCTGCACAAGCCGGTAAGAGATTTAATTTCTTGTTCCTTGATTTCCTACTGCGATTGTCATACATTTTGAGTTTCTTTTAGATGAAAGTTCAATTTTTGTCTTAAAATTCCAGCTAATGTTCTTGCTTTATAACATCAAGTATACTAGGTTTACACTAGGTTTCTGTTTAGCACTCTATTTCTAATTAAAGTGTAATTGCAAAACCCAGTATGAATGTATTTCTAGGTTAGTCAAATACTCTTTTTAGTTATTCTCAGTAGGTTGTTGGCTTAAGTATCAGGAGTTTATGAAAATTGCTTTTCTGTTTGGTATTCTCACTCTAGAAAGAAAGAAAAACCATGGAAAAATGCAGTATTTGCTGCGCTTCAAGGTGGAAGATAGTGAGACCTAATACTCCTTCTAAGATACTGCGCCACTTCCCGTTAAAGCCTAGGCTTCAACATTTGATTATGTCTTCCAAAAATGCCGAGGACATGAGATGGCATAAAGAACGGCGAATTGATACTTATTATGATCCAAGTAGTTCAGTGAACCATATTGATGTGTACTTGAGACCTTTGATCGAATAACTTAAAGAGCTATGGGAAGGAGGGGTTGATACTTAAAGAGATTCTTTTAGATCCAAATTTAGATTTTTGTTTTAAAATTCCAGTCATTGTTTCCTTGTTCATGTGATAATTAAGTCATCGCTCCACCATGAGAGTCTAACTATTACATTGCAAAGTTTTTTTTCTATATATTATGGCTCAACCTTTTGAGGAAATACATGAAAAGTTTTAAGAAGTTCTAGTATAAAATAGGTACATGAACACAATAACCTGCACTGGTAAATTTTATTGTTGTGGTGCCTGCTTTGGTTATAAGATTTGAGATTGAGTGTTTAAGAGGGTGAGTCGTGCATTGTTATATGTGTGTCTCTAGCGGTATGGAACCTAAAAAGCAATCCTGGAATCCATATTGGTATCAAAATATCTTGTGTTGTCTGTTAAAAACATGTGACAATCGTAATGAACGGAAGAAATCATACGGGTGGATGGTGAGTGATTTTACTCTTGTTTATAACAAGAGGTTAGAAATGTATGAGTGCTAGATTAAGATGTATAGGTGACGTATGTTCCTCCAAGTTTATTTCTCTTGATGGAAAATGTTTTAATTGGTGCCATAGCTTTGAACTAAACAAATTCCATTTATGTTTTCAATATCAACCATAACTTATAACTACGATCCTAAACCATATCGCTGGGGATGATTTGAATAATGGACGTTCAGTTGAGTATCATGTGATGCCAAAATGGTTTGTAGGCCACTATGTGGGACAGACGTTAAATCAACATGTTGTACTATATGGAATCTCTCTGTCCTAGGCGTTCCTTCTCGTTTAGATTAGGTCACTTGTAGAGGCAGGGTAGGACTGTGTTAGAGAAATCTGAACAACAACATATGAATGACTCTGACAGCAAAATTGATATATACAAAAAATTATTTAATGTCATTTTAATTGTATTCATGATTTTGATAGCCTTTACACAACACACTACAGATATGTTTAATTTAAAATGAAAATGCCACTCTTCATAGGTGAGACGATTACACATAACAGTGGTATTATGCACAATGTTAAACCTGAAATTATAAGTCTGTAACTGTGACATGTTATGTTGTTGACCACAATTTCTCAAGCTAATGTGAAATGAACCTTCTGTGTTATTGATTTGTTTCCTTGTTGATGTGATAAGTCATTTTTATTGAACTGTTGCCTTGTTACTTATTCACCATATTGAAGGGGAAGAGAGCATGTTAGTCCAAATACAAGAATCGCTTAGAATGTTTTTTCAAATTTGACCCATTCTGCTCATCTTCCCTAGCAGGAAAAGAAACTTTATGTTTTCTGTATCTACTGGTGGTAAATCTCTGTCTCTCTGTAAGTGAAATTTTGCCAAGTAGAAGAGGCACTCGTTGATTATTACGGCGCTCAAGTTGGTTCGTACTTGGTAAGTTCTCTTTCGCGATCTAAGTAGTATTACTTTTTATTTGTGCATTTGTTCTAAAAATTACCCCATATATGTTTTTGAGTTTCAGATGCAAATTTCAGGTCTTCTTGGATTTCACTCAATTCTTCCAAGTGGTTTTGGTTTTTGCTGCTACTTTTATGTTGTACATTCAAGGTAAATGTTACATGACAATAGAATCTGTTTTGTGATGTATGAGCTTGAAAACTAGTACTCCGCCGCTTCCCGGTAAAGTCTAGGCTTCAGCGTCTGTTTATGTCTTCCAAAACTGCAAAGGATATGAAATGGCATAAAGAATTGCGAACTGATACTTATGATTCAAGTAGTCCAGGGAACCGCATTAATATGTTCTCGAGACCTTTAAATTTCTCCGGTAGTTATAACGATAATGATATTCTCAAGAATAAAATTTTTCAACAAAACTCTTTTGACAAATAAATAGCTCTTCTCGGCCCATGTGCTGGCCTTGTCGTATGATGCTTTGAGAAGTTAAAGTATTAAGATTGATATATTTTTTTATGTACCATAGTGTTTCTCTTTGGAGAAGGATATTTGTCTCACAAATAGGACTGCTCAACCAAAACGTGGAGCAGGGTGGCACTAAAAACTCATGTACAGTTTAGTAACTTATATTTCGGATAGCTTGTTGTTGTTAAAATGTTGTTGGAATATTTTATTATACTTACTTACAGGGATGATTCCTGAAATTGGGAATGTGATGAGAAATGAAATGGCTTAGAAATGTCACAAAGGATTTTAGTGTTTGAACGGGAATAATATCGTCATTGTTGGATTTGCTTTCTGTCAATGTTCTAATATCATGATGAATTGATTATGTCAGCATCTGACTCCGAAACAAGCTAACTTTACCTTAGCTTATCTGGATTACTTTAATACCATACTTATTATCTCAATATCCTGATCCCACTTCTAGTATGCAATTTAGTCTTGGGTTTCTTTGTGTGTTTGGATTGGTTTGTGCTTGGTTGACTCTAATTTTTCAGTTTTCATGTTGTGCTATATTGGTTGTTATTCTTTTGTTTTTGTGTTTTGATAAGCTATGTGAAGGATTTGATACTTATGATACTTAAAAGAGTTTATTTTAGATCCAAAGTTTGATTTTTTTTTATTTGTTTTTAGAATTTTCTAGTTTGTTTCCTTAGAAAATTTTCAAATTTGACCCATTCTGCAAAAATTTTAGGTCTTCTTGGAGTTCAATCATTCTTCTAAGTGGTTGTTGTTTCTGCCGCTGCTATTACTTTGTTGCTGTACGTTCAAGGTAAACATTACATGAAAGTGGAATCTTTTTTCCGATTGTAGTTTTTTGTATGAGATGAAAAACTAGTGCAGGACAGCTTTATTGGTAATTTGATACTTTTGGACAAGTTGAATTTTGGTTTTACAGAATTCGTCAGTATTTTCTGGTAGAATGAAGGTTTTAGGGTAATTTGATTAACCACTTTATATGTGATGTGGTCTTGATGCTCTATTATAATACATGTGATGTGGTCTTGATGTTCTATTATAAACTTGCAATACACATAACTGACAAGGTTTTCAGAGTTTATTTCTCATATAGATTAGTAGCTTGAATTCATGACTAATACTTCCATTTTACTTAGAGATCGAAGGTTCACCATTTAACTTCATCACCAGTAACTACTAAGCCTATTACAAATCAACTCTTTTTCGATTGTGTAAGCTTATACGCTGAAAAAGCATCAAATTTTTATATGTTATTGGTGGCTAGCTAATATGTTATAATTTTGTACCCATAGGACCAGAGCTGGAAAATATGATGCTGGATAAACTTATTACTTAGTGTCCATATCATATATTTGGGTAACGTGAGAATCTTAATGTTTGAGCTTAATTATTTTGATCAGTAGGATAGGACCAGGTCAGTGGTTAATAGTTAAAAGTTAGGATGAAGCCAGGTTTTGAAATTGTAGATTCACCTTGGCTACATTGCTCGCTGCCTTTTTTATATCTTTTCCTTCTCTTCAAATTAAATCTTTATAAATGTCTATAAAGAGATAGTTTTGAAAATTGCTGTCAATTCAATTTTTTCAATGATGCATGGATAGTTTTGGTTTCTCGGTTCTTAATTTTGACACTCTTCTCAAGGAAAATTGTGTTTCCTGGTTTTGATTTCTTAGTATTAGATTTATTGTTACTCTTTGTGTTTTTAGGTTGTCATCGCAATAGTTGAGCATATATTTGTAGTCGTTTCATGATTAAGAGAACATGGATAAGAGCTGGGTTGATAAGGGCCCTGCTTCTCTAGAGTATGAGGAAGGGTTGAATGCATTCTTAGATTGAGGAAGGGTTGAATGCCTACATCCATGGAAAGCTTAATAGGGAAGGAAACTTTAAGTGTCCTTGTACTGATTGTAAAAATTGTGTGTGGCAAGAGCAAAGTAGAATTGTTAATGATTTGGTATGCTATGGCATGTTGCCAAGTTATACGAATGGGATTCATCATGGAGAAAGAAGTGTATCAACACCAGCACCAGAAATCAGGAATGAAGATGTTGAGGTTGATACTCATGTTGATGCTGATGGTATCCGTATTAGGGACGATCTTAGTGGATGATATACATTAACATAATCGTTATCCAATAGCTTTCCAACCATCTTAGTATTTTCATACACCAGTGGATGATATACATTCATGTTGAATTATTAGGAAATTTGAAATACTCTGAATTTCTTGTTATTTTTTCTTCCATGGATTGATTTCTGGGTAAATAGATTCTTAAATGTTTGATGGATGTTTGTGCTTGTTTGAATTATTGAGAGGAAGATTATAGTTCTTATGTATCTTCTTAATGTTTTAAATGTTATATTTGATAAGAAATACATACATGGATATTTTCTCCCGTTGTTTGTCATTGATGTCATATTTGATATCTACATTTTGCAGGTTAATTTCACTGAAAGATATTATGTTCAAGGTGTTGCAAGATAAATGATAATTAACTTTGGAAGTAAGAAATTCATCTGTGATAATTTAAGTATTTTATTTTCATTCACTTTTAAGTATTTTGTGTATTAGACTCAAAATGGTTTAGTATTAAGTATTTATTTGCTTTCTTGTATCAGACTCTGAATCATTTAGTATTAAGTTTTCATTTTCTTTGGAATGTAATCAATCAGACAAACATGTAGTACTTGTGTTTTTTAATGAATAGATTCCTTCTGAAATTGTTGTAAAGTAAATATTGTCTTGTTATTTTAGTGTCTAGCAGTAAAAACTGGCGATAATCAGTTTTAAATAGCTACATTGCAATACCCACACGTGGAAAACGTGGCTAGCACCGTGGCTAATAGTCCCACACATGTGACATCCGACTAATTATTAGCCACGACAATACCCGTGATAAATGATCATACATTATTAGACACACAAAGAAAAACCGTGGAAATCATCATGGCAAATAGTTTTAGCCACGAGACTATTTGTCACGAGGAGGCTGCCGTGGCAAGTTATCTTTTGCCACGGATTTTTGGTCAACTTCCACGGTTTTTTGGCGTGACTAAAACTTAGTATTTTTGTAGTGTAGGAGACCCATTTTTTTTTAATTAGAAGAAAAAGATACGGAAAGATACGAGAAACGAAAATATAAGAGAAAGAGGAAGAAGCTATTGATTTTGTTTCAAAATGAGATTCTCTCCAACTTTTATCATTTTTAAATATTGATTCTTATTAGGTTTCTCTTCTTTGTTCAATTCAGTTCATACCGATTCAACTTTTTGTTTCTAGGTTTTAGTTTTGTATTGGAATATTCGATTCTTAGGCTTGATCTCAACTGGCTTGATATCAAGTATGATTGGAGAAAGTTTGAAGAAGCAACAACAAAGGAATTGATCATATATTCTTTACAAAGGTAATTATATTAAATCTTCACCTTTCTTAGTTCATTGTCTATCTCTCTGTTCATATTGCAATACATTCGCTGAGTATGTCAAAAACGAAGGTAACAACCCCATTTCTTCACATCTTTCTGGATTCTTTGCAATTTTAGAATCATGGGGTTGTAGCGAAAATTGATTAATTTGTGATTAAATTAATTCAAATTTGAGTAATTTCGCAAACAAGATTGGAGTGACAATCTAGGTTTAGAAATAAACCATGAAATCCTTTTTTTTCCCACTCAAATAAGTATCAACCTTAGTTAAATTTTCAATCTTTGAGGAATATGAACCTTATACTTATAGTGACAATTTGAGTTCATTGTGAAGACGAAGAAAACAGTAAGATCCCTTTTTCCAAGTTTAGTGAGAGTAAAGTAAATTCGTTGTTCTTCTTATTATCTGTAGAATTTTGTTATGATTCTCTTTACTGCATAGTAAGTATTGTAAAAATGGATGGATAGGTTTAGGTTTTAATCAGTGTTAGCATTTTTGTTCTTGTATGAGGAGTCTAGCTTAGATGCACTAGCTTAGCTACACTGGTAATACAAGAATTATTCATGTACTAATGTATTTATACGATTGGAGGTACATTTGGATTTTGTTGTTGTTTTTGGTCGATGAGTTTGGAATTGCGGATTATGCTCCAGATGTGTGTTGATTAATCCCACTTGATGAATGAGTACATGGAGGAAATGAGTGTAATCTTCTTATCCACTCAATTGACGATCACTTTCTCATGAGATGTTAAAGACTAGAAGAAGTATTTGATCTGCAATGCATTGACGAGCACTTGCTCATGAGATGTTAAAGACTAGAAGAAGTAGTCGAGCTGCAATGCATTGAAGAGCACTTTCTCATAAGATGTTAAAGATTAGAATAAGTAGTCGAGCTACAATGCAGCATAAATTCCTCTTTGACAGGTAATTGTGAATTTTACAAGTTAGCGTGGTTTGTTTTATGGTCGGCTGTTTTGTTTGGGCATTTGTATTAAAATATACTTCGTCCAATTTGACATTTGGTATCCCATATTTTAGCTCAACTCTCTTCGAGTTTAAGTCACATTGTTGGAGTCACACGTATACGTGCATAAAATTCAGTAAGCAGGTGATGTAATTGATGGTTCAGGAGGGTGCAGTTGATCTATCTGATGATTTTGCAATTAGTTTAGTTGGCAAATCCAAAACAGTGAAGTTCGGAAGAAATCAAGAAATATTGAAAATAATGGGACATCTATAACTACTCCAAACTCCATAAATAAAAATAAAAATATTAAAATAAGAAAAAACAATTATTACGGTCATTTGATTAACAGTTAAGGAGGACATTGATTATCCAGACCTCTAGTCTGACCAACAAACTCCTTCACTTGCGACATTTCATTCCTTACATCCCAAAGTTGTAAAAAGATGTTAAGCGAAATTACTAAACCTAATTAAATAATATTTATGCATTTAATTTCAAACATTTCAGCCATACCTTTAAAGAAGGCGATAAATCATCATCTGACGCTAAGATGAGATGATCAGCAACAGCAGGATGCCACTGCAAAAATGAACAACAACAAACTAGTACACTCAAATTAACCTCGCACTTACTACACTCAGAGAATAATATCACCATAGACTCAATACTCAAGCTTACACCTGGGCTTTAACTTTTTGCCAGGGTCTAATGCATTTCAATTGTAGTGTTATGTCACTTATACAAGATTCCCCATGAATTCACTAGTTTCAAGTTTGATAACCAAACTAAATAACAAGCTGGTATGCCTTATTTTTCTTTCTCATCAATTCCAAATCTTGTGCAAAGAAATCACATATGCACCCTAAATTGAAGAGCTCATCAATTCCAAATA
The DNA here is from genome assembly GCA_023529315.1 of Papaver bracteatum. Lineage (NCBI taxonomy): Eukaryota > Viridiplantae > Streptophyta > Magnoliopsida > Ranunculales > Papaveraceae > Papaver > Papaver bracteatum. The sequence continues at coordinate 420,607 of JAJJWX010004821.1, forward strand.
ATGTGCAAAGAAATCAAATATCTCTAAACTTATTAACAAGATGATTACGAACTACCCTTTTGTTCGAAATCAAAGAAAAATAAAATCAATAATATACAAGTATATACCGCAAGATGAAATCATGACTAAAATTGAGAAGAAGAAATCCCCATACATCTTCTTTATTTGAATAATCCACAGCTGAATTCCAAACATAGATGGGTTCATTTATTTCATAGCTTTCCATCAAAATCTTAACAGAATGAGTTCATTCGATTAAATAAACACTAAAAATCCAAGTAAACAGGAATTAAGTTTCTTTTTTGTTAATTCCTACTCACCTTCTACAATCACATCCTCAACATCAACATCTTCACTATTATTTCCAACCTCCTCTTATTCTCCGTCCTACAAATATCATACCTACAACCAAATCCAAAAAAACCAAAAATTTATACAAAAAAATAAAAAAATAAAAAAATAAAAAAACTAACCGATGCACTTACCATAATATCCTCAATTGGTTCATCCGCATATCTGTGAGTTCAAAAATCTCAAAATTACAGAAAATTGGGAACCGTAATTGCAAATTTCGGTGAAGAAGCGAACCTCTACTAGTTGGTTCTTTGAAACTATAGGAACTGACTCTTGATTAATTAAAGACGACGACCTCTAATAGATCTGTTAGGGATTAAGGGTTAGGTTTATTGGATTTTGTAGATGGTTAGGGTTTGTTCTTTTCTTTTCTCAAATTTTTCTCAGATCACGGATGGCTAAGGGAAAAAAAAATCAGAAGCTAAGAATTAGAAGATAACAGTTCCGAAGCTAATATGCAGAGGGTTTGGTTTTTTTTTGGAGGAACGAGATTAAGCGAGAGAGAAATAAGAAGGAATCGGGGTTGAAGAGAGGGTATGTGTTTCTCGAAGGAATGAGGTTGAGCGAGAGAGAGAAGAAGGAATGGGGGTTAAAGAAAAGATAAGGATAAGTTAGGTCAAAGGGGTGTAATAATTTTCATGCCCAAAATTGTTTAACTTGACTTGGGCGTAAAAACAACAACTATTGTTACTTGGAAAGTAGACGAATGGCACGCCTGAAATACCCGATGTTGTGATTCGCAACAAAGCACTAGCCGTTCCGAAACATTAGCAACATAAATTAGCAACGGCGCTAATGTTGTTGCTACTCTGGGTTGATATATCCTTAAAATGGTGTAGTGTGGGATACAAAGTGTGTAATACCCCGTGTTTTTAGCATGGCGCATGCTGAAAGATGTGCCATGGCCTGAGATGAAGCTTCATCCAAAGCTTCCGTAGGTTGGTAAGAGGTATATTGGCTTAAGGCCAATACCGCGCCAAAATGGCGCATTATGTTTGGCATTTGGCCAAGAGCCAATTCTCGTGTCAAAGGATGCATTTGGCCAAGGGCCAATATTGGGTGCCAGGTAATGCACATCGCGTATGCATATTATCTAAGGCCAATATGACATTAGTTGGAAGTTACATTGGCCAAGATCCAATCTCGCACCAAGGGTCCTTCAGGCCAATTGGGTAGATGTCCTTAAGAATGTACAACCATCACATCTGGACATTGGTGTGGCCTATGGGCCAAAGTCGAAAATACAGCCCTCACGGCCCTTCATCAGGTTTGGCTCGGGAAATGTTCAGCCATCCTGGATGGGCATAGGAACTGGCATGTGAGCCAGAACTAAATGTATATCCATCTTGGACGGTTATTCAGTACAATACATGGCAACGACCATGAATTGTAAAATGGGGAGTTGATGAAAGATTTTTCCTCCCCTAATCAAAGTTGTAAAAATGTCAAATAAACATATATAGGGAGGGGTAGTTAGTTGAGGGTGAATATGCGTACTATGCACCAAGTAAGATTCATAGCTTATCCGGAAGATCATAAATGATGCATAAGGCTCATTTATAGTTGTGTAGCCTCGCGAAGAGGCCATTTGATGCTTAGGCATCATTATGTCATATTGCGGACCAAACATGCATCACTTGGATGAATTTGACGGGATGACCTATACAGGCAAGGCCATTACCACTATTGCTTGGCCACGGCCTAGCAAACTAGTTGGATTAAGTTGTTTGTCCCTTCGAGGATGAACTACGGTCTGTGCTTGATCCCTTTAGAGTAGGGAAGGGTACGTAGGCAGCCGCAATGAGTTGCAATATTGCCGGTCTAGCACGTTAGACCGTCATATCATCTAAGCTCGGTAGCTCGACGCAAGAGATGATTGTGGCCACACTTGATGAGGCTTAGTTACATGCCAGTAAGTGGATGCTCATACTTCCTATCAAGTTATAAAGAGTTGGTAAGCGAAGTAACGTAGGGAATAGAAAGGTCTTGGTGCGGCATACACCAATGTCCAAGGCTTATGCCTAGACAAGACACGTCAATACGACGGTTCCTCATCTAGCTAGGAAATTCAGTGATGAATTCCCCATCTTTTGGCTAGCCAGAGATGCATGAAAAATGCATTGGCATTGGCCTTATGGCCTTAAACCCTTCCGTGGACAGGGGTGACTTTGGAGCGGTGTGGAAGTTAAGTTAGCTGCGTCATGCTCCACGGGCAAATGAGCGTGCATTTACCTATCCATAAGGCCCGGATCATAGCTTCATCATAGCGCATCGGGGAAGTTACGGCCTACGGGGCAACGCGCCAAAGGCATATTTTTCCTATCCGTCACAAAGTGGGTCTTAGGATAGGATCATATCATGCACCTTTGCTGGGAGGTAATGCAAACATTCCTAAGCAAACAAACATTCCTTTTAAAATTAAGAAGATGTGTTTGGATCATCCAAATTTTATGGAAGTAGTTGCACAAAGTTGGTCCGAAGAGGTTGTTGGAGAACTAGCTTACATATTCCAATATAAATTAAAGAGATTAAAAGCCATTATAAAGGATTGGAACTGGAGAGTTTTTGGAAATGTTAATGTACAAATAAAGAAGCTGAAACCAAATGAAAGCATCTATGCACATTTCTGATAGTAATCCATCTGATATTGAGGCCCTGAACAATTTGGTACAAGCTCAAAATATCTATAATTCAAAAGAAGTTCAGTTAAACTCTATGATGAAGGAAAGAGCAAGGATAAAATGGATAAAAGAAGATTCTTCTAACACAGGCTTTTTCCATGCTAACTTGAAGATTAGACAAGCAAAAAATTTCATAAGTGAAATTCTAGATAATAATGGAGATATCACTTCAAACCAAGAAAGAATTGTTGAGATTCTGGTTAATCATTATGAGCAGAAATTTAAATATAAAGAGGTGGAAAGAGTGATTATCTCTTGGATGTCATCCTAAAAGTAATTCATGAAAAAGATCAACAAATGTTATATGCAGTTCCAAGTGTAGAAGAAATTAAAGAAATAATATTTAGTATGGACTCTGAAAGTTCCCTAGGTCCAGATGTTTTTTCTGGAGCCTTCTACAAAGCTTGTTGGGAGATTATACGGCATGATATCATCCAAGATATCCAATTCTTCTGGCATAGAGGATTTATCCCCAAAGGTCTTAATTCAAATTTCCTTGTTCTAATTCCTAAAGTCGATGGAGCAAAAAATCCAGATCAGTTTAGACCAATTGGTTTAGGTAATGTAAGCTTCAATATTTTTACAAAAATCATCAATACAAGAATTAGTACTATTATGGAAAAGTTAATAACTCCTCAACAGTCAGCTTACATTAAAGGCATAAGTATTCAAGATCAAATCTTATTGGCATCAGAGATAGTTAATTAAATGAAGAAGAAAAAAAAAGGAGAAAATGTAGGAGTGAAGATTGACATATCTCAGGCCTATGACTCAGTTAGCTGGGAGTTTTTACTTCATGTTTTGATCAGGTATGGATTCTCCAATTCTTGGTGTCAATGGTTGAAGATACTATTTGAATCTGCAAAAATAATATCAGTATCAATAAATGGAGGACCACATGGTTTTTTCTATGTTGGAAGAGGTTTGAGACAAGGGGATCCATTGTGTCCAACTCTTTTTGTACTTATGGAAGATGTCTTAAGTAGATGCATTCTGAAAATGGTACAAGAAAAGTTGATAACTCCAATGGTGATAAGAAAGGGAGTTCATCTAACCCACTTGTTTTTTGCTGATGATGTGTTTATATTTTGTAATGGAGCTAAAATAAGTGTTGAACATCTTGCTAAGATGATGGAAGATTATCAACAAGGTTCAGGTCAAATAATAAACAAGGCTAAGAGTAAGTTGTTTATTGATGGAACTACATTGTTAAAGAAGCATCAAATTAAGGAAATTATGCATATGGACATGAGATCATTTCATGACAAATACTTAGGAGTAATCCTTGCTTCTAGATAAGTAAAAGTCAGCTCAGTGTGGACAATGGTGGATCTAATGCAACAAAAGCTAGCAGCTTGGAAGGGAAGGCTTCTATCATTTCAGGATAGATTGGTGCTAATTAAGTCAGTGATGCAGAGCATTCAAATTTACAATATGACAATCGATAAATGGCCTACTTCAGTGATTAAAATTTATGAGAGAATCATAAGGAATTTTCTATGGTCAGGTGACGGAGAAACCAGAAAATACACTATTTTATCTTGGAAGAAAATCTGTACTCCATATAGTGAGGGGGGACTGGGTATTCAAGGGATGGAGATCATTAGTAGAGCTATTCTCATGAAAATGATGTGGAGAATAATAAATTTAGAGGAGGATTGGGACATGTTTATTAAGGCAAAATTCATAAATAGAAAAGGGAAATGGAGAGATGATTGGAAGTAATCTACTATTTGGTATGACCTAAAATGGGCATGAAATGTATTAAAAGATAAAATCAAATGGTGTGTTGGCAATGGTCAAAAAATCTGAATATGGAATGATGTATGGGCTGGAGATACTCTACTAATTCTCAAAACAGAATTTAATTCATACGTTAAGAAGAATCTACAAATGAAACTGGCAAATATTATTCAAAAAAACAGATGGGAGCTAGGTGCCAGCTGAATTGCAACATCTTTTGAATGCTCAAAATTTTCCTGAACTGGGAGAAGAACAAGATCAACTAATCTGGACTGGTAATATACGAGGTAACTTTACAACATCCTCAGTTATTTCTATCTTAAGACACAAAGAACCAGAAATGAACTGCCACAAATACATATGGAATACTTTCCTACATCCTAGCATAGCAGTTAATATTTGGAAAATTCTTAAAGGAGTTTATGTAGATTACATGGTCGTGGTGAGTAGGGGATATGAATTAGCTTCAAGATGTTGTGTCTGTGAAAAAGATCAAGATAACATGAATCACTTGTTATGGCATTGCTCTTTTAGAGTAGAAATTTGGACTTGGCTCTGCAATATTTTTGAAGTTTGTCCTCCACAGTCTTTTGAAAACATTTGGAGCAACTCAAAAAAATAAAATCCATATTATAAAAGAAGCTTGGATTATAGCTTCTTGCTCTGTGATCAAAGAATTATGGTTCCAAAAAAATAAAAAGCTTTTTGAGGAGGTTAAACAAATATCCAGCACTTCAAGCACAGAATAATAAAAATGGTATCAGAAGGTGGGATGAGAATGAAGGGTACTATATGGAATCAGAGTTATGGTTTACAAATACTTGAATACTTCAATTTGGGTAGCAGACAAAGCAAGTTTCAGCGAGTTAAAAGTTGTAATTGGATTTCACCTCAAATTGGATTCATTCTATTTTGTTGTGATGGGGCATTTGTTGGCAATCCAGGAGCTGCAGGCTTTGGTGTGGTTGTAAGGAATCATCTATGTCAGGTGGTTGGAGCAATGGCCGGAGGAATTGATATTGCCACAAATTATTTTTCAGAAACTTATGTTGTTGTATGTGCAGCAGAACTGGCAGTTGAATGGTGGGAACATTATATAATCATAAGTTCAAATTCTTAAACTGTTATTTCAAACTTTGCCAGAAATCAAGTACCCTGGTTTATCAGAATGAGATGGTTAAGAGCAATTAAGAGAATCTCCTCAATTCAGTTCAATCATTGCTTCAGAGAGGTAAATTTCTCAGCTGACACAGTACAAAAAAGGCAGCCAAATTAAATGCAGGTGAAAGGAAAAATTTTACTGGTAAACCAAGCTTTCTAACAAGAATTGAGATGCCAGGGGTTCAGTATTACAAATTTTGTTAAAGCTGAAATATAGTTAGTTGTGTGATTTGTTCGGCTTATACAATTGGCTTTCTTTTTGTTTTCTTTTTGGGCCTATATAGTTGGCTCTTATTTTTCTTCATTTTCTTAGAATCGTATTTTGGGGACCATGTTTTTTTTTGGGGACCATGATTTTTTTTCCTAGCGACGTGTTCAGTTGAAAAATATTTTATGCAACGTAACCGAATTAAGGTTCGGTTGGGAAATATTTTGCGACGTAACCGAACTAAGGTTCGGTTGGGAAATATTTTTTGCAACTAACCGAACTATTGTTCGATTGGGAAAATGTTTTTTGCAACTACCCGAACTATTGTTTGGTTGTAAATGTTTTTGCAACAAATCGAACTAACTAGTTCGGTTGGTAAATGTTTTTTGCAACTAACCGAACTAACCAGTTAGGTTGGGAAAAGTTTTTTGCAACTAACCGAACTAACCCGTTCGGTTGGTAAATGTTTTTACAACTAACCGAACATAAGTTCGGTTGGTAAATGTTTTTTTACAACTAACCGAACTTATGTTCGGTTGGGAAAAATATTTTTTGCAACTAACCTAACTTATGTCTAAAAAGCCATAGTCCCCTCAAAAAAGCCATGATCCCAAAAAAATGGTTCTTTTCTTATAACCTCTAATTTTTGGGCTGCTCTTATATCAATAATACATATGATTCAGGAAAAAAACTAAAAAAAAAACTATACGAGGGATTGATGCGGATCTACTTAGTTAAAATTGATTCGGCCACTACAGTGGACACAGTCATCTAGCATTAACGTGTAATACATGTCAATTTTCCAACTTGTATAAAAAGATTGCACCGCTAACGGAACCGTCAATATTGGATAAACTTTTCAACATCGTACGTAAAATATAATTTACTGGTCCAAAAGAAATTAATATAAAGTTCTTTTAAAATCTTCATAGAGAACAAACTGACATTTGTTTTTTACAACTTGCATCATTTGGTCAAACACAAATAATTCCAAGTCCTATAACGCGTTTTCATATTTTCTTTAAATTTTAGCACCCATTACCCGTTTGCCATTTATATTATACATTATCTCTTGCTACCAATGTTTTAATGGTCATTGTCTCTGGCATGATGCCACTTATTCGTTGCAACTTTTTCTTTAAACATAAAAACAAGATTTACAGCAAGAAAATGTACTAATAATAATATTCAAATTTGGATATAATAGAAGAAGGTTCAACGATAGGACAATGTATAGCCTTTTGTCATTGTCGAGTTTCAACTTGGTAAAATGACTTCCGCTGCTGCCTTTTTGCCATATGGCTGGATTCTCTCTAGTTTTATTCCATCGAATCACTAGTACTTTCTTTTATTGCATGTATGGAATCCACCCTAATTTTAGAATTACCTCTAAAAAGCAAATAAGTCCATTTTTTTTAAATGCAAATTGTTTTTGTTTTAAATTTTAGAATTCATTTTTACTGGTACTGCGGAAAAACCATCATAGACACCATCTCAAACTAATGTGCCGAGTAAAAAAGTTGATCGTATGCCACAGTAATAAAGTGATAAAGTCACTGGGTGATGATACCAGTGATCTGAGTTCAAAACTTGTTAGGACAAAAAATATTACTGACCAAAAGAGAAATGAAGAAAAAAAAGGCTAGTCGTGAATTCTGTGCGTGTATACCAATGTGCCGAGTAAAACATGTCGGCATGATAGCAAACTATTACGTATCGGTTAATAAAAAAATCAAAATGCAAGTAGGAAGGTGTTGAAAATGAAGTTAAAAATTTGCATGGTCTAGAACTCTCATCAACAACCACTTTGAATAGTTCCATACTTTGATCGATTCCAGCTATACTGAGATTCTTAGAGTTTAAGAGCGAGTAAACTAGTCAAGTATTTGGACTGTTGTTGGGTTTGCACACAGTAAGCCGCCATGTCCCATGACAGAAAATGGATCTTTGAAAACGAGAGAGCCAAAATTTCTTCACCTAACTAAAAATGAAAATTTCAAACTAAACCAAACATGCACCAAGTCAGAAAATCAATGTAGAACTCCACATCATAATTGATTGCAAAGACAAAAAATTAGTTTAAGTGTCTTATCTTTTGCAATTTTCCACAACTTGGAGATATGAAATTTAAGAATATGACAACCTTAAAAGGCCTATATAAAGGGATGATAAGTGTACCATAAAATCACAACAAAAAACCATTTAGTAAAGCCAAAGAAAATGGCTAACAGAGGATTCTCAATGGCTTCTTCAATCACACTTTTAGTAGTATTGATTTCTCTAAGTTGGCCATTCTTTGCTGAGGCAGATGGTTACTATAGTTACAAATCACCACCACCTCCAACTCCAGTGTACAAGTATGCATCACCTCCACCCCCAGTTTACATATACAAGTCACCACCACCTCCAACACCAGTATACAAGTCTCCACCTCCACCTACCCCAGTTTACAAATATAAATCACCACCTCCTCCTACTCCAGTTTATAAATATAAGTCACCACCACCACCCACTCCTGTATACAAGTCTCCACCTCCACCTACCCCAGTTTACAAATATAAATCACCACCTCCTCCTACTCCAGTTTATAAATATAAGTCACCACCACCACCCACTCCTGTATACAAGTACAAGTCCCCACCACCACCCACTCCAGTCTACAAATATAAGTCACCACCACCACCCACCCCCGTGTACAAATACAAATCCCCACCACCACCCACCCCCGTGTACAAATACAAGTCCCCACCACCTCCTACTCCAGTCTACAAATATAAGTCTCCACCACCACCAACCCCAGTCTACAAGTACAAATCACCACCACCACCAACCCCAGTCTACAAGTACAAGTCACCACCACCACCCACCCCAGTATACAAGTACAAATCTCCACCGCCACCAACCCCAGTTTACAAGTATAAGTCTCCACCTCCTCCCACCCCAGTGTACAAGTACAAGTCACCACCACCACCAACCCCATCCCCTCCTCATCCTACCCCGGTTTACAAATATAAGTCACCACCACCACCCACCCCAGTGTACAAGTACAAATCCCCCCCTCCTCCCACTCCTGTCTACAAATACAAGTCACCACCCCCACCAACACCATCCCCACCTCCTCCAACTCCAATTTACAAATACAAATCACCACCACCACCCACCCCTGTCTACAAGTACAAATCTCCTCCTCCTCCTACCCCTGTTTACAAGTACAAGTCACCACCACCACCAACTCCAGTCTACAAGTACACGTCACCTCCTCCTCCTCATTACTAATGAGTTATTTATCCTGGTTTCATTTTTATTTCGTCCAAAATATTCACACCAATAAGTAATAAAGCAACTTCATTGAAGGCTAAATAATGGATTATGGACATTGTAATAGTTCTATTTTGTTTCCTTTTGTCAGTAGTTATTATTGCATGTTATGGAACGTCGAGTGCCTTCCTTCTCAAGTGAATCAATGTAATTTCCATATATACTTTTTGAATAAATTTATTTTCTGTCAACTTTTGTTTAAAACTATCTTCGTGTACAATCAAAGACTCAAAGACATAAGACCTTTCCCGTTGGGAGCTATCCGAGTCCATATTTTAATGGTTAGAAGTGAAACTTGTTCGTCACTGCAAAGATACTTAAACAAAATATGTACTATAAGCCGATTCCCTGAAATATGAAGTCCTTCAGGCTATTATCTCCTTGGACACACCTGTATTGCTGCAACATGTAGTGCATGTTCTTGCAGTTTCCGTTATGCAATGGCAGTGATACACTCCGACCGGCTTTCTCTGTGCAATGCAGCCTAAAATTAATGGACCAACTCTTAAACCCCATAACGATCGGTATTCCAATAATAGAACAATATTGCCTTCTGTTCTTGTCGGTTCTCAACTTGGTAAAATGACTTCTACTACCACCTTTTGCCATATGGCTGGATTCACTAGTTTTATTCGATCAAATCACTAGTACTTTATTGCATCGCATGTAAGGAATCCTGCCAACTCTCGGAAATCACTCAAATACTTATGAAAATTGTGTGAGAAATCTCAACCGCTCATTCATTGATCCATGCCATTAACTTTTGTTTGCTGATTGTTAATACAAATTATGATCAAGCAAAAAAAAAAAAATGTCATTCACAACATAAGTTATCATATCAATTCTCCAAAATAAAATTTCCAAGGAATGTACTTAAATTTCCATGGGTGTGTATACCAATGTATTGAGTAAAAACTCGTCGCCTCGTCGGCAACCTATATATTATTTTTGAATTAATAAGAAAAGTAAAATGCATGTAGAAAAAATGTGGAAATATGAAGTTAAAATTTGCATGGTTTGGAACTCTCTGACCATTAACGGCTCTGAATAGTTCCAGCTACACTGAAGTCAAGTGTGCGGATTATTGGGTTTACACACAGTAAGCCGCTATGTACCGACGTCCTATGACAAGAGATTGGATCTTTGAAAGTGTGAAAAGAGAGTTAGAGAGCCTAACATTTCAATACCTAACTAAAAATTTCAAATTAAACCAAACTCCACGTCAAAAGAATCAATGCAGAATTTCACATCATAATTGATTGCAAAGAAAAAAATTAGTTAAATAAAGTCCTATCTCTTGCAATTTTCCGCAAGTTGGGGATTTTGCATTCAGGTGACAATCTTAATAAGCCTATATAAAGGGGGGTAAGAAGTGTACCATAAAATCACAAAACAAAGCCATTTAGAAAAAGAGAAAACAAAATGGCAAGAGTACTACTAGGAGCCTCAATGGCTCCCATCACTGCACTTTTACTAGTGCTGATTTCTCTGAGTTTCCCATTCTTTAGTGCAGCTGATGGTTACAATAGCTACAAGTCACCACCGCCTCCAACGCCAGTCTACAAATCACCACCACCACCCACTCCAGTTTACAAGTACAAATCCCCACCACCGCCAACCCCGGTCTACAAATCCCCACCACCGCCAACCCCGGTCTACAAATCCCCACCACCACCCACTCCAGTGTACAAGTACAACTCCCCACCACCACCAACCCCAGTCCACAAATCCTCACCACCACCCACCCCAGTCTACAAATCCCCACCACCACCCACTCCAGTGTACAAGTACAACTCCCCACCACCACCAACCCCAGTCCACAAATCCTCACCACCACCCACCCCAGTCTACAAGTACAAATCCCCACCACCGCCAACTCCGGTCTACAAATCCCCACCACCACCCACCCCAATTTACATGTACAAATCCCCACCACCGCCAACCCCAGTCTACAAATCACCACCACCACTCACCCCGGTGTATAAATACAAATCCCCACCTCCGCCAACCCCAGTCTACAAATCACCACCACCACCTACCCCAATCTACAAGTACAAATCCCCACCACCGCCAACCCCAGTCTACAAATCATCACCACCACCTACCCCAGTCTACAAGTACAAATCGCCACCACCACCAACCCCGGTCTACAAATCACCACCACCACCAACCCCGGTCTACAAATCACCACCACCACCCACCCCAACCTACAAGTACAAATCACCACCACCACCAACCCCACACTACAAATCACCACCACCACCCACCCCAGTCTATAAGTCTCCACCTCCTCCCACCCCAGTCTACAAGTACAAATCTCCACCACCACCCACTCCAGTCTACAAATACAAGTCCCCTCCTCCTCATTACTAAAGTGTCCCCGAGTTTCATGCTCATATATATATATTGTCAAAAATATTTACACCAATAAGAAATTATATATGCATCTTCACTGAAGGCTAAATAATGTTGTACTTGTGGTTTTTCGTTTCTCTCGTCTGTAGTTCTTGCATGTTATGTAACTTCGATTGCATTTCTTCATAAGAGGACCAATGTATTTCGGTATTTCCATTATATATAATCTTTTAATAAAATTATTTTTCTGTCAACTTTTGTTTGTATCAATTCATATATGTGATCTTCAAAAGTCTTATTCTCATCGCACTAGCAGTGGCTTCCTATAGAGAGAAGTTATGATGGGTGTTTTTACACTCTCATTTCGAGTTTATGTTTTAAAGGCTTGAAGTAAAGCATGTTTGTCAGTTCAATGATACTTGAACAAATTTCTTGGAGTTTGGGTTATATCTTACTCATGGCAATGATGCACTTCTTCCGGATCCTCTAGTGCAGTTTAGCCAAAAATGCATAATACCTACTCCCCATTACAACCAACATTTCATTCGCATCACCGTATTTCACAGTTCATGCAGGGAAGTGAGGAAAATAAAACAGTAGAGAAGAAGAAAACGAAAGAACAAAAGAGAAGAGTGAACTATAACCAAATGACTTCTTACCAAGGCACCCGATATATTGGATATGGGAAGGCGCTAGGTGGTCCTAACGTTTGTAAGTTAAATGACTATTTTACCCTTCATCCATAGTATCCCAAACTTCTTTAGATGTATCTAGGCCAGTGACTTTACCAACGACGCCTTCTAATAATGAAGATAGCAGAAAAAAAAAGAAGGATTGCATCTTTCTCTTCGTAATTTGTAAATTCATGATTGATTTCTTCATATTCAGGAAGTGTATGTGGGGGTTTCACTTTTGAGCTATCAACATATCCCGTGAGGTTGTAACCTTTAAAAATTGTGCTTTCCACAAGAGGAAATTTGTATCCGTAATCTTGATTTAACCAGATGGTGGGTATCAATCTGGTGCAGATTGTTTGTATTTGCATCCATTAAAGAAGGAAGGGTTTTGCGTGGTTTTGTGGTCAAAGGCTGATACTGTATTTATTATTTGAGTGAAAATTAGTTTTCAAGATTTAAACTCTAAGATATGTGTTTGGATTATGTCTTTTCACCATAAGACACCTAGTCATGAATAGGTGTTATGGAAAGTCATCATTGGCCATGGTGAGTCACCTATGGGTGAAAAGATACCTTGTAGAGTTACTATTAATTCTATAAATACCTATTTCTTGATTAAGTTTTGTATGGGTTTTCACAATTTTTTTAGAAGCAGAAAACAAGTCTTTATGTCAAGAGTCAGAGTCATTTAAGAGTACATTAATCATTAACATTTGCTGGCCAAATAGTATCGCAGTGCTACTTAATATAAGGCGTGATTGTTGTACCTTTGAAGACGACAACCGTAGAACCGTGAGCACCGTATACGGGGATGAATTTTCTTTAAGGAAAGAGGATTACCTCGCCTCGATCAACCAATTTGATAAGGCTTTCTAACTCCCTTCTTATTATATTGTATTTGTCGCATGAACATAATTTCCGAAAAACCGAAACCGCATATTATTTCCGACATATACCAACTTAGGAGATGAGCATTCTATTTATATGCAGAGATACAACACGTTGTTACATATGTTGTTACATGTTCAAAAAACTAATTAACAAAAACATTTAAAAAATAGGAAAAATGTTTTAAACTTGCATTGGAGAATGTAAATTAACATAGATATACCAACAGGGACGGAGCTGTCAAGAGACAAATGGGGCCCCTAGACCCCACTACTTTCTGAGATTTAGTTATAGAAGCTTAGGTAATTTAGTAATATTTTGTAGTTGTGGGGGCAAAGATATATGAAAACGTTGATTTTTTCAGAGTCAAACTAATTATATATATTTATTTTTTTTTGCCTTAGTTAAAAAGAAATATCTCTCATTAGTCATTACCCTCAAAAGTTCACTCCAGTCCTGGACTCCTCGACCATATCACACTTATCAGAGACAGAGAACCAAGACGAAGGAGAAGAATAGATTGAAAAATACCAAGGTATACCTACAGGGGCGGAGCTAGAAATCAAGAATTGGGTGGGCACCTTATCAATTTATGCATGTTGGAGGGGGTGCAAAAGGGTTAAAATGACCAAAAATTGGATAAACTATCTTAAATTAGGCTTGAGAGCTCACATTTGAGGGGGGCAAGTGCACACCTACCTCTCCATGTGGCTCCGCCCCTGTATACCTAACTATTAAAGTTCAATTAATGGTTTTTGGTCCTTAATCTTTGGTTGTCAATGAAACTAATTCTCATATTTTACTTTTCTGACATTTGTATCAACATGTAAATACTCTAAACGATTTATGTATGGTTAAAAAATAAAATTTGGTGAATGTTAAGAGTTTTGATTTCAACCCCAGGACTGAAAAGTCCTGGCTCCGTCCCTGTATACCAAACATGCATTTATACCAAACATGCATTTATTAACGGAAAAATTAAATAACAAATTTACATATTATGTCGGAGTAATTTGCTGATGACGCTACTTTACTTTACTGAATCAGTTGCTTGGCTACTTTACTGAATTTGTTCACGTACTATCCAATCAAAATGTGTTAGGCGGGATAAATTCTCATCATCTGCATTTTCTTGTGCGTAACTTTTGCTAGCCTTAAAAAAGATAATGGGCCTAACCTGTTTCCAGCCCAATTGTCATACCTGGAACGATCCGTGAACTCACCCAGTCAGTGGCTGAGTTGCCATTTTACCGGACTTAGTAATTCTGGACCGATTTTACCCCTTCTTCGTCTGTGAGTTTTCTTGGTTTACAGAGGGAAACTTGGTTGCATTATAATTTACCAAAATGAAATTGTATCTCATAAAAGTACCAAAATTTACTAGTTTGATTAATATCATTTCTATAACCTCACACATCCATAATACCCGCTGTTCAAAGGCTAATAATGGAAGAAAGAAAATGCTAGCTCTCCCTTTGGCTCCAAAGGAGAAGCCTTTGAGAAAGTATTGTAATTTATACTTGAAAAGAAAGAAAGAAAAGGATACATAAGGTGCCTTTAATATTCAACCACTCCCTCAAGAATCTTATACTTTAATCAGTTCCAGGCATCCAGCTGCTAATGGTGATATATATTTTTGCATGAGTTTACACGTTAGAATTTTCAACATAGTAAACTAGTAAAGTCACCAGTATACCCAATCCAATCCCCATAATACAAAAAAGATGTCCCAAAGTAAAGGGACATGAAATATTAGTAAATGGTGAAGAAAACGAGTTTTAAAATTGGTCCCCAAGTTTAAAATTTTATGATGACCATGGAAAAAGTAATAATTATGCAATCAAGAAAACAATAATAGCAATGCATTATTACAAGCGAAAAAAAGAAAAATGATCAAAGCTTCATGTATACAATATTTTAAACACCGACAAAGAAGAATGTAAAAACCAAATAAAATGGTTAATGTTGTATTCCATGAAACTAACAGAATGGTAACATTATTAAATGTGAAAACGAGCTAAACGTACTGAAAAGCTGTTATCCGGAGTAAATTTTGACGGTGGATTAGAAAAATAAAGGGTTACATATAGCACAAGGGTGATAAATATTTACATGGAAGAAACTTCCATCAAATAATTTGAACAGTTCAAAGCTTAGACCAATTCCAGCTATTAGATTCTCAGAAAGAGAGTACTGTCAAGTGCACTGTTTTCCATCAAAAGCCGCCATGCCCCATATGCAGGAAATGTCTTACAAAGTTAGTGGAAAACACAGAGCTAAAGAATACGACATTCTTAACAAAACATCAAGATTTTTCAGTACCTAACAAGCAATTTCCAATTAAAACCAAAAACACACCAAATAATCAATGCAGACCTTCACATCAAAATTGATTGTAGAGACAAGATTGGTTCAATAATTTCTCCTCTTTTTCATATTTCCACAGCGAGTAGGAGATAGTATATTCTGAGAATGTGATCCCTTAACATGCCTATATAAAGGGATGAGAAGTGTGTACAATAAGATCATAACACAAAACAAACCATTACAAAGAAAAGAAAATGGCAAAAAGAGCTGGAGCCTCAATGGCTTCTTTCACCACATTTTTGGTGGTACTCATATCTCTCAGTCTTCCATTCCAAACCATAGCAGATGTTTACTATTACAGCTCACCACCACCCCCAACACCTGTGTACAAGTATGCGTCACCGCCGCCGCCTACTCCCGTATACAAGTACAAGTCACCACCGCCACCAACTCCTGTATACAAATACAAATCGCCTCCTCCACCTACTCCCGTATACAAGTACAAGTCACCACCACCACCAACCCATGTATACAAATACAAATCACCTCCTCCTCCTACTCATGTATACAAGTACAAGTCACCACCACCACCAACCCCTGTATACAAATACAAATCACCTCCACCCCCTACTCCCATATACAGGTACAAATCTCCACCACCACCTACCCCCGTGTACAAGTATAAGTCACCACCACCACCAACTCATGTATACAAATACAAATCACCACCACCACCTACACATGTTTATAAGTACAAGTCACCACCACCACCTACTCCAGTGTACAAGTACAAGTCACCACCACCACCAACCCCAGTTTACAAGTACAAATCACCACCACCACCTACCCCAGTGTACAAATACAAATCACCTCCTCCTCCTACACCCGTGTACAAGTATAAGTCACCACCACCACCCACTCATGTATACAAATACAAATCACCACCACCACCTACCCCCGTCTACAAGTACAAGTCACCACCACCACCCACCCCAGTTTACAAGTACAAATCACCACCACCACCTACCCCAGTGTACAAATACAAATCCCCACCACCTCCTACTCCAATCTACAAATATAAATCTCCACCACCACCCACACCAGTCTATAAGTACAAATCTCCACCACCACCTACTCATGTCTACAAGTATAAGTCACCACCACCTCCAACACCGGTCTACAAATATAAATCACCACCACCACCTACCCCAGTGTACAAATACAAGTCACCACCACCACCCACTCCGTGTACAAATACAAGTCTCCACCACCACCCGCTCATGTCTACAAGTACAAGTCTCCACCACCACCTACTCATGTCTACAAGTACAAGTCCCCTCCACCCCCTACCCCAATTTACAAGTACAAGTCGCCACCACCCCCTACTCCAGTTTACAAGTACAAGTCACCACCACCACCCACCCCAGTCTATAAGTACACATCCCCACCACCACCTACTCATGTCTACAAGTATAAGTCACCACCACCACCTACACCAGTCTACAAATATAAATCACCACCACCACCTACCCCAGTGTACAAGTATAAGTCACCTCCGCCTCCTACTCCAGTTTACAAATACAAGTCACCACCACCACCTACTCCTTTCTACAAATACAAATCTCCACCACCTCCTACCCCGGTGTACAAGTACAAATCCCCACCACCACCTACTCCAGTACATAAGCCTGCTCCTCATCCAGTTTACAAGTACAAATCACCACCACCACCTACTCATGTCCACAAACCCGCCCCAGTTTACCTATATGCATCACCTCCTCCTCCTCATTATTGATGAATTACCTAAATCTCCACTCGGTTTCATCCCTGTATTTCCCTATATGTACTTCAATAAGAGAGTAAAGCATCTCCATATCGATTTAGTGTACAAGGAAGGAAAGAACCACAGATGGTGGATTTCATTATTCTTCTGTTTTCTATTTTTTATTAGTAATCCTTGTACGAGTATGTAAACTTCAAATGCATTCCCACGTAAGAGCACCAATGTATTCTCATAATTATATACTTTCTCAATAGATTTGTTTTCTCCCAACTTTTGTTTCAAGCTTTTATAGCGTTTGCACAATTCAAAAGGAAACTCCATTATGAAATTTCGTTCAAACCATCTCCATTTAACATCATTATTACACTATAAGCGGGAAGATATATGAAAGCTTCCATTGTCAAGTTATGTTGTAAGACCTATTTCCATTATTAAGATGAATACATGCACGCGTACATGCATTAATTATCCAATTTTCATTGTCAAGATAAATATATGCACACGGTACACGGACATGTATTAATTAGCCTATTTCAATATTTCTTGAGCAGTTGGTATTTTATACCCCTCCGTTCCATTTTAGATGATGTTTTAGGGTTAGCTTTTTGTTCCACAATAATTGAAAGTTTTTATATTTTTCCATAAAACTACCAATTACATCTTTACATATTGTCTTGAAACTATAAATCTTTTTTTTCTTAAATGCACTAATAATTATTAACATTTGAACACAATTCTCAAAGATATAGATGGAAATTTTTTATATCTCTCTTCATTTCTTAATCTGCGTGAAATCTCCAAAAACATCGTTTGAAGTGGAACGAAGGTAATATTATTTTACAAAGCCATTTCTACCTCCTTTTTCATTAAAAGTATAAAGTTAAAAAAAAAAAAAAAAAAAAAGCCATTTTTTTTGTACATCTTTAGACTGAGTAAAATGAGTGTGTTTACATGACTATTCTCCCGCAATGATTTATACTAAAGCCGCAGCACGTTTTCCCATAATACCAAGAAAAGTTGAAAGTAAAAAAATAGAAGAAAATATCACCATTCAGAAGAAGAAAGGAGTGACAAGATTTTCTGACCTTAAACTAAAATAGGTAAATTATAGTACCATGTAGTAAAAGTAGTCATTTACAATGATTTGTGCTTATTTAAAGAAAAGTAGTGATAAAATAATTTTTCACCATTAGGAAGGACAATAATGCATCAAAAGAACAGGAAAAGAAGGATCCAAAGAACTAATCTATTTGTCAGTGCATAACAGCCATAAAAACCAAGTCAAAGAATCAGTGCAATTCCAAACTAAAAGTTTCAAAGCTCTCAAATCAAAGGGCACAGACAAAGATTAGGTTCCATAATTCGATGCTTTTTTCTTTTCTTTTCTTTTCTTTCATTTTCTTTTTTTTCTTTTTCAATTTTCCACAACTTGCAGATTTCATAATTTTTATGAATGTGACACTTCATATAAAGTACGTAGCCCCAATCACACTATTTAACCGTAGTTCTTGCATGTTATGTAAACTTGCTGGTGTGACCGGTTGACTTCTGTGTGACTGAAGTTTCTATGTATTGATTCCATAATTTTCCCTTCTTTTTCTGGCTATGTCGACACTACTAGCTCCTTTCCCTGAGCTGGTTCGGTCAATCGGTTGAACTTGAATCCGCCTCGTCTAACCAAAAGTACTTTGGATTAGATTTTTTTTTTCTTTCTTTTATGTTCTTGTTTATTTATTGAAAAAGTTAGAAACTGATGAATTTTGAACTCAGATAATAGGTATATCACTAATTCTTCTAACCAGCTTTCATTTCTTCCGGCATGTTAGAACATTATTCATTGATCTGTGATTTGATTTTGCTTCAAACGCATACTATATGTTGCCAGATGCATAATGAACTTTTTTCAACCCATTCTTTAGAAATACCAAGGACACAAGTAATCAAGAAAGCAATACTACCGACTAAACAGTACAAGGCAGAGACCAGTATGCTACAAGTTACACGCCTGCAATTAAACTCTAGACATTGACCGTTATTGCCACCTTACACGGCACGAATGACTAGCCTTATCACAAATTTATATCCTTTGTCTCAGAAAATCAACAAAATATGACCCCAAAAACAGTAAAAGATCAGATGCAAAACCTTGCAAGTCAAGTGTGTTTGGCCAAGAGTTTACATCACTTCACAGTTCACACCACATAGTAACAGTAAAGCAGCCGTGTCCCCATAGCACAGAAAGAGGGTTGAAAGTAGATGAAAATTCCAGTAAAAGCAATCAGAATATGCCAATATTATTCATTTTTTAAATAGGATCCGAAAATGACTCGTTGAAAATTTTGTGTTTACCATTTACTTACCAAGACAAAAGTTGATAAATAATTGTTCAGAACGAAGACAAATATTGCATGAAAAAACAAATAGAACAGATCATATCTTCAGGTATAAACTATAAACTATTACAAATATTGCATGAAAAAACAAATAGAACAGATCATATCTTCAGGTATATAAACTATAAACTATTATTATTCTAGTCACCGACAGTAAAGAATAGCTTCCTGGTCACCGCAACACAGCTTGCTGGTGGCTAGCAATCAAATTGGGTAATAACCTACTACTATGAGACGTACGCGGCTTTGGAGTGGTTGAGGTAATGAAGTTGACCGCCGTATGTGATTGTTTCTTGCGTCCCTGTTTTAAGCAACAACATAAGTATTCGTATAATATACGTGTACTTATTATTGGAACAAAGGCTTTTTTAGCCATAATTAACAAAAATGCATGGAAAAAAAAAAGCAAGACGAAAATTCGTTTGGTAAAGGTGACAGACAGGAATGTGCTAGTTATGCATCAGTCGGTATGGATTCATAGGTAGAATGAATCTAGCGATATATATGTCGAAAGTGCAAACCATACGGCCTTTACACAGTGAAAATAACCTGCATTATTAGCTATATTCAACTTTCCAACTCCATCACTGATTGCAGGATTTCTAAAAAGAACCTACATTATTAGGAAACACAGTGAAAACAAAAGATACTGCTTATTGTATCAGGACTAATTTTAAACAATTTCGTATTTGGCTCCATTCCAGCTATTAGATACACAGGGAGCCAGAGTCAACTGTTTCATTGTGTGTTTACACCCATAAGCAGCCATGAAGCATATACCGAAAATGTCTTGCAAATAAAAAAGGACAAACCATGTGACAGCTTAACTAAATACCAAGACTTTATATACCTAACCACTAATATTCAAATTAAACAAAACCCCAGTCAAATAATCAGTGCAAAACTTCACATCAAAGTTGATTAGAAACGAGATGGTCTCAATAATGGATGGTAGAGACAAAGATTAGTTCCATAATTGATATTTTCTTTTTCATTTTTCCACAACTAGGGGATTTTATATTTAACAATGACGCAACTTTATAAGCCTATATAAAGGGATGAGTAATGTACCTTGAGATCATAACAACAACACCATTAGTAATAAGAAAGGAAAATGGCAAGATCAGCAGGAGCCTCAATGGCTTCTTTCACAACATTTTTGGTGGTACTCATATCTCTCAGCCTTCCATTCCAAACCGTAGCAAATGTTTACTCTTACAACTCACCACCACCCCCCACTCCAGTTTACCACTATGCATCTCCACCTCCACCAACTCCAGTCCACAAACCTACTCCAACTCCAATTTATCATTACAAATCACCACCACCTCCTACTCCGGTTTACAAGCCACCCACTCCTACCCCGGTGTACAAGTACAAGTCACCACCACCACCAACTCCAATCTATAAGCCCACTCCCACTCCAGTATACAAGTACAAGTCACCACCGCCACCAACTCCAGTTTATATATATAAGTCACCACCACCACCTACTCCGGCCTACAAGCCAACTCCTCATCCAGTCTACAAATACAAATCACCACCACCGCCTACCCCGGTTTATAAGTACAAGTCACCGCCACCTCCTACTCCAGTCTATAAGCCCGCTCCTCATCCAGTTTACAAATACAAATCACCACCACCACCGACTCCAGTTTATAAGTACAAGTCACCGCCACCTCCTACTCCTATCTACAAGCCAGCTCCTCATCCAGTTTATAAGTACAAGTCACCACCACCACCAACTCCAGTTTATAAGTACAAGTCACCACCACCTCCTACTCCTATCTACAAGCCCGCTCCTCATCCGGTTTACAAGTATAAGTCACCACCACCCCCAACTCCCATCTACAAGCCAACTCCAGTCTACAAACCACCTACCCCAATCTACAAGCCCCATCCCCATCCAGTTTACAAATACAAGTCTCCACCACCTCCTACTCCAGTCTACAAGCCCGCTCCTCATCCGGTTTACAAGTATAAGTCACCACCACCCCCAACTCCTATCTACAAGCCAACTCCAGTCTACAAACCACCTACCCCAGTCTACAAACCCCATCCCCACCCAGTTTACAAATACAAGTCTCCACCACCTCCTACTCCAGTCTACAAGCCCGCTCCTCATCCGGTTTACAAGTATAAGTCACCACCACCCCCAACTCCCATCTACAAGCCAACTCCAGTCTACAAACCACCTACCCCAGTCTACAAGCCCCATCCTCATCCAGTTTACAAATACAAGTCACCACCACCTCCTACTCCAGTCTACAAGCCCACTCCTCATCCGGTTTACAAGTATAAGTCACCACCACCCCCAACTCCCATCTACAAGCCAACTCCAGTCTATAAACCACCTACCCCAGTCTACAAGCCCGCTCCTCATCCCGTTTATAAGTACAAGTCACCACCACCCCCTACTCCTGTCTACAAGCCAACTCCAATCTACAAACCCCCTACCCCAGTCTACAAACCCACTCCTACACCAGTGTACAAGCCCCATCCACCTACTCCAGTGTACATCCCTACCCCAGTCCACAAACCCACCCCAATTTACCTATACACATCCCCTCCTCCTCCTTACCACTACTGATGAAGTATCTAAAGCCTTCTCGGTTTTATTCTTATTTGCTCAAATGATGTACTTTAATGAGCAATTAAGGATGTTCATCAAGCACTAGGAGAATGAATCCAGAATCACAAGTGTTTGGATTGTTTCTTTTCTTTCTTTCGCATGTCCGTTCCTTTTTCTTTTTCTTTCTTTATTTGGTTTGGTAGTAAATCTTGCATGGTATGTAAACTTCCACGTAAGTGCACCATTGAATAAAATTACTTTTCTTTAAACTTTTGTTTGCTTCAATTTTCTAGTCACCAGTGGTAAGAGCCATTGGCCTGGAAAATTTAAATTATGTTACAATAAATCTAAAATTATCCAAAATCCTTAATGCAAAGTTGGTGTAATGTCATTTGCATCACAATCAAAAGAAAGAGATCATATCTTCATGTATAAAATTGTTAGCACGACAAACAGAAAAATGTTTTCAAATCACCGCTGTGTCGTGGTTTCAGGGCAGTGGTTGAGAGAATCTTACCATTGTATGCGTCTCTCTGTTTTAAGCCACATGCAAAGGACGTATAAGTAGCATACTCATTAATCTAAACATCACAACTTTAAAAAGACTTTGAAGAATAAATGGCATCTTGCCTATCGATAATCGATATACGTTTGCCTTCTGACAAATTAGGCGAAACTCGTTGGTTCACCAGTAAGAGGATACAGTAAGGATACCTATCAGAAAACAGTAGGATACCTAACAGATAAGGTCACAGTAAACTGAAAACGATTGTTGTGTATGGTAAGGACGTACATACGTACATGGCACTTCAAAATCCGTATAATACTGATCTATGTTTTTTATATAGCTAGGCATACGTCAAGACGACTCTTTCAAGTGGACTTGTCATATGTTTAAAGTGAAGGTCACTTGTAGAAAATAAAGACCATGTTTGTTTTATAGTTTTAGCCCACAGTTTAACACAACGCTGTGGTTAAAAGTTTAGAAGGGGTTTAATCGTCAACAACATTTTGAAAAAGTTTTTGACTTCCAGCTCCAGCTATTGAGTTTAGAGTGATGACTGGCTGGAGCTGGAAGTCAAAAAAAATTTCAAGTATTAGGAAGACCCAGATTCAAGTATTAGGAAGCTCCACCTGATTGCTTGGTAAAACATCTGTAAATCAAAAAAGGAAGGAGGGTGGGATTTAGAAAGTGTGAAGTAAACAATTTGGCGATGATGGCCAGGAGTGTTTGGAGGCTGGTGGAAAACCCAGACTCCTTCTTAGCAAAAGTTCTAAAAGCAAAGTACTACCCATTGACAGATGTACTAAATGCTAAATGCAAAAAAAAAATGCTTCATGGGCTTGGAAATGCCTCCACAATACCATGATTAAGATTAAGCCTTTTATCTCATGGGTAGTCGGGGAAGGAAATTTCATTGATCCTTGGTGTGACAACTGGATCCCCGGAAAAGGGAGTGCCACACCAAAGGCTAACACTGCACCTGATGTGAACATAAGAGTAAATGAATTCATCATTCAGGAAACTAGAACTTGGGATACTGCAAAATTAAGTGTTGTTTTTGATCAATCTTCAACAGATATGATTGAAAAAATCCCCCTCAGTATTGAGCCCTCTAGTGATAGACGGGTATGGGTTCCATCGAAAGATGGTAACTTCAATACTAAATCTGCCTACTCTACATTAAGTGTAAGTGGGGACTTGTCCAATTCTGATCTATGGAAATCCTTATGGAAACAAAAATTACCTGCTAGGGTGAAGCTTTTTGTCTGGAAAGCGCTGAAAGGTGTCATACCAGTAAATGAAATTCTTCATAACCGTATTCATGTATCAGATTTTACCTGCCCAAGATGTAAATGGAAATCAGAATCTATAATGCATTCTCTTGTATCATGTGCTAAACTTGATACGGTATGGAGAATATTAAATGTCCAAAACACACAATTTCGGAGATTTACCTTGGATAATTGGATTAGATATTGGTTAAGGCTTAAACCTTATGTGGATTCCTCTGTTAGATATGATCTCTTCCCAAAAATTGCCTGCCTGATGTGGTCAATCTGGACAAGCAGAAATGAAATTGTGCATGAAAAGAAGTGGGAGGAACCTGTGGCAATTTTTGCTCGAGCGCAATCGATGTTGTTGAGCATCCCTAAAACCCCTATCTGGAATTGTATCTCTGCAATTACAAATAAACAAACAGATTCTGATTAGGTGGCTCCACCAAGAAATTGGACTAAAATTAATACGGACGGTGCATGGAATCTAAATTCTCAAGATGGGGGAATGGGATTCGTCATGAGAGATTCCTCTCATGAATTTATCTTTGCCCAATCAACTTACCTTGTTTGTTTTTCAGCAGAGGAAGCAGAGATAAGGGCAATTAGGGATGCTTTAAAGTGCGCTTTGGAGAAGAAGAAAGACAAGATCATTGTTGAAAGTGATGCGGCAATGATAGTAGAACAAACCAATATGAAGACGTTCTTAGGGGATCAAAGAACTTACGTCCTATTTCAAGATATAAAAACCCTAATTTCTAACACTAGTAC
Organism: Papaver bracteatum; assembly: GCA_023529315.1. Lineage (NCBI taxonomy): Eukaryota > Viridiplantae > Streptophyta > Magnoliopsida > Ranunculales > Papaveraceae > Papaver > Papaver bracteatum. The sequence goes on from JAJJWX010004821.1 coordinate 445,597, forward strand.
AAATAGTTACATAGGCCACGCTTTTGGTTTTTTAGCTTAGCCACGTTTTGGGATATTTGTGTAGCTACAGGTCATAGTTAAAACTAAAGTGTTGTTGCAGCCACATTTTAGGCTATCTTGTATCCAATGGCCACCATTTAGTCATGGATTTTAGTCTAAATTCATGACTTGTAGGCAAATAATATCATTTGGTCATGGGTTTAAATTTGAACCCATGACATGTAGCCATAAATGAGTATATGGCTACAGTGGAGAATTTTTTATGTGTCTATTATGTAGGGTGCCATTAGACACACCTAATCACCCATGGCGAAAAGGTAACTTTTTTAGTCACTTTGGTTTGTTTATGTGTCCATAACATATGGTTTATGGACACGTCGATGTGTTATTCTAGATTCCAACCTTATTTTCATTTTGAGTTGTGATGGTCTTTTCCTAGTAATTGACACTTGATACTTCATCGTTGTTCATTTGTCAAGGATACCAAATCATATATTCTTCATCCCTTAAAATGCTATACATTCACATGAACGACTATAAAGCTACTTAACATAGTATGCATTTAGCACAAGAATGTATTAGTTCCTTGGAATGTGATCCTGTTTCAAAATCAGTCCTTGTGACATCATATGCTTGCTGTTTCTTTTCCTTGTTCATTGCATCTCATATACGTTGATACCAATTTATAATGGACCATTTGTGGAAATTATTGCATGTTGATATATATATGCACTAGCTTCCATTCTATTACTTGCATGATCATACTTTGTCTGCCATTTTTGAATGATATATCATGATATGTTTGAAATCAGAACCCTCTCAGAGCTTCTTGGTTCATAGTGTCTATGATGTTATACCATATTTGAAGTTACAATCGACTATGAGCTTCATATTTTCCGATTTCAATGATATATCATGAAACGTTTGAAGTCAGAACCCTCCAAGAGCTTCTTGGTTCATATTTTTTATGTCGTAATACCATATTTGAAGTTCAAATCGACACTGAGCTTCATATTTATTGATTTAGATGATGTATCATGTTAAGTTTGAAGTTTGAACCCTCCTGGAGCTTTTCGGTTCATAGTTTATATGCCGTTATACCATATTTGAAGTTCGAATCGACATTGAGATTCATATTTATCGATTTCGATGATGTATCATGCTAACCTGAGTTTACTAGTGTGAACAAAAGCTACTTCATGATCTGTATGACTTTTCAAAATTACTTCATGACCTATGCGGCTAGTCAAAATCCAAACCGGAAGCACAAAGAGAAAGCACAAAAACACACAAAAAAACACCAATTATCGAATTCATTTTTCATTTTCCCGATTCATTGTTATACATTTTTTGTATTTTTTTTATATTAGAATGTCGATAACAATGTCCTAAATTTATTAATATTTTTTTTTTGGATTTTTTTTCATGTCGAAGGTTGATAATTTAACCGAAAACATGAGTTCGTATTAACACAAAAAGAAAGCACACTTGCCTTGATCCGTATGACATCCTTAAATTAAATCTCTACCGTTCATAGATTTTTCATAATCCGTATGAATGCTTTTCATCAGATCTTTACCGTCCAATTCCCTTTACACAAAACGCTCAATTTTTTTTTCTCTCGGTTCCTCAGTTGCTCTCATCTCTTCCTCCCTTAATCTCTCTCGTCTTCCGCCTCCTAACAGTTGTTGCTATTATTTCCGAGAGATGAAATCAAATAATACAAAGAATATCGAGCAGCGTCTGCTTCCATTGAATCTGGATTGGGTTTTGAAGATTAACAACAATTTTAAAATCCCTTTAAAACCCTAACCCTAATTTATTCACATCCGACGAGCTTTCAATTCATCTCTCCTCGCCTCCGCAGCAGAAACCCAAAGAGAAGAACAACTTTCTTCATCCCTAATCTGCAATCATGGGCAAATCTCAGCTTCAATATCTATTCTCCTCCTCTCTGATTTGATTTGATTTTGATTTGATTTGATTTTGAATCTGTGTGTTTTCTGAATCTGATAAATCTGTGATTTTTGATACAGGTAAGGTTCACGGATCTTTGGCTCGTGATGGAAAAGTTAGAGGACAAACTCCAAAGGTAGCTAAACAATACAAGAAGAAGAAGCCTAGAGGCAGAGCTCACAAGAGGATGCAATACAACAAACGTTTTGTTACTGCTGGTGACTTATCTTCTTCCTCTTCTTCTCTATTCCATTGATTTTTAAGGGTTTTTTTGTTGTTGTTGGTGAGATTCATATGTGTGAGGATATTTCTTTGTGGATACTGGTTATTTTAAGGGATTTGTGCGTGTTTTTGTTTGAGATTTTTTGTGGATTTTGGTGTTTTGGATGTTAAATTGGTTTGATGATTTAGTAAGAAAAGATGGGTTTCAGCTGTAATGGTGGGTTGTATGTTGATTTCAAAGGGTTTTTTTTGTTATAATTTTTTGAAGGGATTTTAAAATTGTTGTTTGTTCGTTTTGAAGATTGTTAGTAATCCATGTGGAAGGCAAAGATGTCATCACCGTTGAAGACTCCTGTGTTTTTGTAGTGATGTTTTTGTGGGGTAACATGAATGGATGATCTTAAAAACTGACTGTAAAATGTAATACCGATTTAGTGTTTTGCTTGCTATTAATTTGATTAAGCTGCTATAGTGATGTCTCTGTTGTATATACTTGAATGAATGGATGCTTGGTGACTTCAAAGTGTAGTAATAAGGGTATTGCTTGCTTGGTTTTTCTGTATTTACAAGAAATTTAAGATTTAAGCCTTATGTGGTCTAATTGAATAAATGATATATGTAGGACTGCAAAGTATAGTACTGCTGATAATTTATGTGTTTGCCTTTCTATCTTTGTGTTGATATGGTATGTCTTATAGATAATGTGTGTTTAGTAAAGGAGAGAAGATTTAGAAAACCTTCGGTTGTGTGTTTTTTGGTCTTTATTAACTTTAATCGATAGAGATGAATTGGGGATATGACTTAACTAGTAGGACATTGTCATTTTTCACTGAAAAATATGGGTTTTGCAAGGATATGAATCTGATGGGTACACACCTAATGATTCAGAATTGGAGAAGGATTCGAGAAACGTCTTTGATAGGGAGCATGGCATGCGTCATGGACCAGGTTGGCTCGAGTTTTAGCTAGTCTGTTCTTGGTGTTGGTAAAGAAGTTGTTTTCCAAGTTGTTGATGGTTCAGGTATGCGTCAACAGATTAGTGTCTCGGTATTTACGCGTCTGTCTTGTCGGTGATATGTAGTTTTTTTTCCACCCTGTCCTAAACGAGAATTGGTAAGCCAAGTGTTATTATCTAACTAGAGCTATTGGTGTTCCACCATACAACAATTAAGAATAATCCATCAAATTGGCAACCTTGTTTTGGTGTTGTTTCCCCATTGTCAGCGTTAAGGCATCAACGATTACATTTGTTTTTATTCAGCAACATTATTTTCATAGTTCAAGCTTATCTTGACAATTGTTTCAACTTAAACGACTCATGTACAATTTACTTAACATTTGTGTGTACTGAATTTCGAATATATTTGACACGTTACTTAATTAATTTTTTGTTTGCTCAGCACCACATAAAATTGATAAAATTGGAGAAAAGCCACAAGTTGAATAATCTGCCATATGGACGTTGGACTTCAAACAAAGTAGTTCATTTGTCAAAAGTGTGAGTCGAGCTGTTGAACTCGACTTGTTACTCGTGGAGTGCAACTTTCCTTCAGTTTGCATCAGTTATAGAATGCCACAGGCAAAGAGGTATGCATTCTCTTTTTTCTTGTATTATTTTTATTTTGAGTTTTGATAATAATTTCCAATAGTATGGTTCAAGTCTAGAGTTTCTCTTAGTCTCTCCCTTTCAAACTGTATTATAATTTTTCTTTTTCGAATGCTGGGTTTATTTATCAAGTGATTTGTTTTTCAGGCTCTAGTGATGCAGATGTACTGTCCAGCATGAGTATCTGCTGTGTATTTTAATGAAGGAGATATTGCTTTTGAAGATGCTACTTGAAACGTGACAGAAAACCATACTGGCCTGAGGCATTTTCATCCATTTTCTAGTACGTTGTCTAACATTTACTGTGGCGGCCACAATTCTTTTCAAGATGCTTCTGCAGTACACACCCAAATCCAAAGATGATAATAAGGGGGGAGATTGTCTCGAGCTTAATTACAAGGACAGTACATACCTCAATGGGCAGGTAAAATTTTGTTAATCCCTATTTACCTATGTACTGTTTTTCTATTGCAAACCCTTCCTGATCAAGTTTTCATGTGGTGTTTATTTCCCGTGTTAGTTTGTGCGGAACAAGGCCCGGCTGGTTGTGATTGCATATAATGAGGACCCCATTGACCTTGTCCACTGTCTTCCAGCATTATGTCGCAAGCTGGAAATAGACATTGTAAAAGGAAAGGCTCATTTTGGAGCGGTATGTTATAATTCTTTTCTTTCAACCGTTTTTTTTGGCGATATGGATGATAGTTATGAGGAGTTCTTTCTATGCTCATTTGTAGATAGTGTATCTAGTAAGTTGGTTTCCTTTTGTGTTGATCATACACAAATAAACTGCCTCAGCATTGTTCTTGACATCAGTAAAGAGTGTTGATGAAATGGAATTTAGCAAGAATGTGAAAGTAGTCGAGGTGATCAGATTGCAAACGACTCAAATCTGCCTTTTTTTAACATATAACATAATATTATTCTCTTTCCCTTTTTTCTTGTTTGCGGGTTAAATTAGATTTCACATGTTTCTGAATTACTTTGGTAATCATTCATCCTTTTTCTTTCCCTTTTCCTCCTTTAGCTTGCTTATGTTTAGTTTATTACAAAGCTGTTTAGCACATAAGTTTCCTGTTCTACTTACAATCTTAGCATAATCTCGCATCAAGAGTAATTTGACTTGATAAGATCCTTATCTTTAGCATCAAGTGTGCATATACCTGCTGGTGTAGCTTTATCTTTAGCTCAGAACATGCTTGAACTCACCTGAATGATGTGACCTATATGTAGCTGAATTATGTGATACCTACATACATATTAATCATCCTAGATTTGGCTCAAAACCAGCATTAGAAGATATGAGATGACTATATTTTATCCCCATTGAACATATATTTTGCCACAATTTGCAGGTAAGCATATAACAATGGGCATTTACTTGATGCATGTTAGATATAAAATTTCGAGTTCCAACCTAAAACTTTGAGCTATTGAATACCTTATGCATCATGATCAGTAGCATGGTTGCCTTATACATCCATTTTTTTCCTGCAGATGAAGATGAAGCCAGTTGAAGAAGAAAGGTTCGGATATAAAGGATGGGAAACCGAAATCTCAGAGAACCAACAAGAGAATCAAGACCTTAGACTTGGAATGTTATTTTGAATTTCCATTTGATTTTTTTTGTTATTTACTGTTTTTCACACAAATTATCGGACATGAGAGACATTTATCATATGACTGATAAAAAGTAGATCCGTTTTAATTGTGTGATTAATTTGTATTTTCATGGCTGAATATGAAATGAAGCCACTATTTAGATATGAAACCCATGGCCAAAGGATAACCAGAGCTACAAAAGCTACAATGTTTGAGTGGCCAAAAACCATTAGTAGTGTCCTTTATGAAAGTTTTGTCATGGTGGTACACATTCATAGTAGCTATAACTTGTAAATTGGCCACGTCCAAATGTTTTTTAACGGATTCATAGTAGCTATAACTTGTAAATGGTCCATATCAAAATGTTTTTTTGGGTGTCCAATAGTAGTAATGGCCACGGTACTACATATTTTAAGTAACTATAAATCAAGAATTGGCCACGTCAAACTATTTTTGGTGTGTTCGAATGATAGAGATGGCCATGGTAAAACAATTCCACATGGCTTTAGAGCATACAATAGCCACGCTAAAACCATATTTGGTGTGTCTCAACGATAATGAAGGCCATGGTTAACATAAATATTTGTGGCTTTAAAGGAAGCACTAGCCACGTTACAATTAAACTATGTGTCTATAAAGATCTTATGGCCAGGGTTATAGGAAAAAGACTTTACTTCAAAAAAATGAAGGGGTACTATATAGACACGGTTATAAGAGTATAGCTATGGAAAATCATGTTAAATAGTCACTCAAAGTTTATGTGTCCATAAAGGAACCCTATTGTTATGCCTCCTACCATAACGGTTTTAGATAGAGAAAAATCCGTGACTATAGGCCTCTGGACACGGTGTTCAAATGTGGCCTAGGTGACTTTTTGTACTAGTGTAAATTTCAATATGTATCTTTCCTGTATGTTAATCTATCTACAAATAAGGTAGCTCATGTCCTGGCACAGTGGGCTAAGAGTAACAAAAGCCAAATGGTTTGGTCTGTACCACCGGTATGGCTTTTGCCTCCACTGTGTGATGACCACAGATCGATAAGGGCTAATGTGTAATCTGGTTTTCTTCTTGTTTGCTTATAAAAAAAAAAAAAAGTTTAGAGTGATGACTGTATACTGACATTACATAATGTGTTCCAAATAAAGAGAGTAAAAAACTAAAGATTGCACAGAAGAAACTAATAAAATTTGCAGTTTTTTCTTTTACCGAACGAAATATGATTTAAATCCCTTGCTAATTTGGGGCCTGCTACTAGATGACAAAAAAAGGTCATTAAAAAATAAAAATGGTAACCCATTATCCAACTATTTTACATAATAGTTAATATATTCCTGATTAATTGGTGTTAATCGGGTGATCAGTTGATATTTGATCAAATTAAACTAAAAATTAACTAATCCTCAAAACATGAAAAATATTATTTTCTATTTAAAAAACTCAAAAATTATCCAATAGCTGAGTGTGAACGTCAACTGAATGGAATGGTGGTGGTGCTATGGCCGGGAAAAATTAAATTATGGTACAATATTTTAGAATATGGGCATCCAACTCAAAACCAATTGGCAATGAGTGGAGAGGCCCTAAGGATTATAAACCGCAAGATATGAGATTGCGCAGATAATGTTGGACTAATAATCTCAACACGCCCCCTCACGTATAGTCTCGTTTGGTATAACACGTGGATAATAAATCGGTTGACGTGGAATAAAGGCGCGGTCAATGGCTCGTCGCAAAATAGCCTACTCTGATATCATGTTAGAATATGGGTATCCAACTCAAAACCAATTGGAAATGAGGGGAGAGGTCCAAGGGATTAAAAATCGCAGGATCTTAGATTTCCCAGACAATGTGGGACCAATAATCTCAATCGGCCCCCTCACGTGTAGCCCCGTTGGGTCTAACACGTGGACAATTAAATCGGGTGACGCGGAGTAAAGGCGCGGTCAAATGATGAGTGACGTAGAGTAAAGGCGCGGTCAAATGACTCGTCACAAATAGCTTGCTCAGATACGATGTTAGAATACGGGCATCCAACTAAAAACCAATTGGCAATGAGTGGAGAGGCCCATAGGCAATGAGTGGAGAGGAACATATGATTATAAACCGCAGGATTTTAGATTGCCCAGACAATATGGGACTAATAATCTCAACACGCCCCCACACGTGTAGCCTCGTTGGGTCTAACTTGTAGACAATTAAATAGGGTGACGCGGTGTAAAGGCGCGGTCTAATGACTCGTCGCAAATAACCTAAATACGGGCATCCAACTCAAAACCAATTGGAAATCCTCGTTGGGTCTAACACGTGGACAATTAAATAGGGTGATGCGGAGTAAAGGCGCGGTCTAATGACTCGTCGCAAATAACCTGAATATGGGCATCCAACTCAAAACCAATTGACAATCAGTGGAGAGGCCCCAAGGATTATAAACCTCGGGATCTTTGATAACCAAGACAATGTGGGACTAATAGTCTCAACGCGCCCCCCTCATGTGTAGCCTCGTTGGGTCTAACACGTGGACAATAAATCGGGTGACGCGGAGTAAAATTGCAGTCAAATCAAATGACTCTACACAAATAGCCTGCTTTGATTCCATGTTAAAATGTGGGCATCCAACTCAAAACCAATTGGCAATGAGTTGAGATGCCCTAAGAATTATAAACCGCAGGATCTTAGATTGCCCAGACAATGTGGGACCACTAATCTCAACACAGTAAATCAAAAATTATCCAAAATCCAAATTGAAAAGTTGGTGTAATGTCATTTGCATCACAAGCAAAGGAAAGAGATCAAATTTTCATGTATAAAAATATTAACAAGACAAACAGAAAAATGTTTTCAAATCACCGCTCTGCGGCGTTTTCAGGGCACTGGTTGAGAGAATATTACTATTGTATGCGTCTCTCTGTTTTAAGCCACATGCAAAGGACCACATGCAAAGGACGTATAAGTATTAGTATACTCATTAGTCTAAAGACTTTGCATCTTGCCTACTGATATACGTTGATACCTATCAGATAAGGTCACAGTAACTGAAAACGACTGTTGTGTATGGTAAGGACGTACATAAGTACATGAAACTTCAAAATCAGTTTTATACGGATGTATGTTTTTTCTCTAGGCATACGTCAAGACGACTCTTTAAACTGGACTTGTTATATATTAAAAATGAAGGTCACTGTTTGATCACTGTAGAAAATAAAGACCATGTTTGTTTTATAATTTTGGTATGAATGAAATGAACACTAAAAAAATAGCAAGGATGAAACTAGATTTATCCTGGCTTAAATTTTAAAAATAACGAGGATGAAATTGGATGCATCCTGATGTAAATTAAAAATAAGAAAAAGTATTTGAAAATGGATATGATAAAACTGTTTACATCTTGACTATTTTTATATTTTTATCCATTTAAACAACATCAAAATCTAGATATCTTTTTCACCTATGAATTGTTGATTTTGATCGTTTTAACCAATTTTGTGTTGTCAATTCTTCTTCAAAAAAATTTTTTTTAAAATGGTTGAGATGTAAAGTTGTATACGTACAAGCTAATATAACAATACAAAAAAAAAAAAAAAATGGTTACATAATGTGTCACAGATTCATAAGTAAGATTCTTTGTGTTCCAAATAAAATAAAAACTGAAATGCAATATTGTGGATTATCATGCTGGTTAACACCAACCGACGCAATATATTAATTAGCTTAAAACTTAAAGTCAAATACTCAACCAAAAGCTTCATTCATATTCCACTCTAAAATGAATGATGTGTAGACGTACAATCTTTCAATAATTGATTGAGAATTAATTGTTAGCAGGAACAGAAAAAGAAAACCGAAGAAAGAATGATAATAATTGATTGTATAGACATGATTTGTTCAATAAATGATGCTTTTTTTTTTCCTTTTCTCCGCAACTAGGAGGATTTATAATGCAACAAATTTACAGGTACAACTGCAACATGCAAAAAAATGAAATGGCTAAAGAAGGGAGTCGCAATTTTATAATGTAACCACATTTTTAGATCACTGTGCTACCAACCTTTGGAAGTGAAAAATGGCTCTGCTAGAGCTAGCGGCTAGATACATAAGTTTCACAAAACTAGTTTGACATCACGCTTGCAGAAAATTCTGCGAGCAAAAAACACAGATTTTGTGTCAGTGGGTGAGAAGAATACTCTCAAAATCTATCCTTGTCACAACTCTTAAGTCTGCTACCGGAGGTCATTGAGTTCCGTAGGGTTACCAATCCATATAAAACAAAACGTTTCCTCATCACTGTATTGGTAACTTACTTTAACAACCTTGCAAAGTCTAGCTTATCAAAAATATGTTTGTTAATGTACAATCGTCACATAATTGATCGAGTTTTTGATAAAATGACTAACGTTCACTTGGTTTAGTTCTTGACTTCTGGACCTATGGTATCATATTTTCCAAGCCCAACAACTTCAAAAACCTAGGGCCTCAGCAATTATTTTTTTTTGAAACAAAAAAAAAATCGTTTTCTATCGAACCCAACAAGCCGAGGGGCACAGTTCTGACTCCAACAACAACGGAGTTTTCTCAGGTTAATAAGTGATGCCGTGATGGTACAATGCCAATAAGATTTTGTTGCTGTCAAAGTGAACCAAGCGCAAAATGGTTATTTTATATTGCATGAAAGAACTTTTTTGTAGTTGATCAATGACCATAATCAAAGGGTATTGCTAAGTTGTAAATGCTTCCTGACCAGAAATGATTAACTCATTGTTTGTACCATAAGTAAAAATACCAGTTAATGGGCCCAATTGATACTTGAATCATCATTTAGACCTCATCTAAGCCCGCTAACCAATCAACCGAGAAAGCCCACCAGTCTGCCCAGTATTATATAAATTCAATGACCGGTCAATGATCAAAATTAGGGCTGTCAATGGGTCCGGGTCCCCCCGGATAGTGCATGACCCAGAACCGGACCCGACATAGCAACACCGGTTCCGGGTCCTACCGGTTTCGGGGCCGGTTGCCTATCTCATTGGCCCAGAACCGGACCGAGTAAAAGACACGGGTAATCACCGGGTCCGGGTACCCAATGGGTAAAAAACAAATTATGAGTTCCCAATTTTGTGACTCCCAGACTTCAACAGAAAAGAAAAGTAACCATCTTTAAACATACAGATAAAAATAGAATACAAAATCCGCTATAATATGATAAATACAAAAATTGGCGGACTTTTTTTTTGTCAATAACTACAAGTAACACCATCCGTAATATAATCTGTTCCTTTACAAGTAGAAGGATGTAGTTCGCACTTCGCATGTTCTTTGACTATATCATCAGTTACTTCCAATTGTTCCTGCAATGGATTCACACAGAATTTCAGTTTGCATACCCATCTTCCAAAATTCGTTTAAAATTCATTACACGATGAAATGAAGTAAATTTGGAAACCTTAAAGACCCTTCTTTAACACAAAAATGATAGGAAGATGTAAAGATTTTCATATCTATGGCGAAAAGTCTATACCAAACAGTACATAAGTCACATTTTGTAGATTAAGTGTCACTAAAATAATTCAAAGAGATTCATACACATCATAGTTAAACTAATATAATTCATACCACAGTACAAGTACTCATAACAAAATATCACGAAAAAGAGTTCAATATTCACGTCGAAGCATTTACACAAACATTATAAGGTCAGTTTTCAGCCCTGACATGCAATATTTGGCAAGCTATAGTTTCTATAGGACAGACCCAAATCAGGCACGTGATATCATTTTGGAAAGGGCAAACAACCCTCTACAACTTTCAAGAAGACTATGGGTACTAAATCAGAGACAAGTGCCCAAAAATCATCCGGCAAAACCCCAACAGGTGCTGCTATTCAGAAATTTCAGTTGCGGCTGACTGTATGTTTGATACTATAACTTTCAAACGGCAAGTCCAAACTTCAGGCCCTTTTGCAGAGGTATAGAGGACACTAACATAAACACTTTCTATGAAGAAACCGTTGTTTAAATCTTCACTAATACGCACCATAAATTAGCCTAGAAAACACTGTCCGTGCTGTATTGATTAAAAAAATTTAACTCTCATAGTGTAATTTAATTTGACTTCTATCATACATGCTTGAACTTAGATATCAATTGGTATGCTACTTCAATTCCAAAATATGTTGACAAAAAGAGTATGCTCAAGGATTAATGATGACCAAAGAAACAATATTAAAATTACCTAAATCCCACAGTAAAATGATTAATAGTTCATTGTAGCACTTTCGCAAACAAGTTATGGGCAGTAAACATAACCACTAAAATTAACGATTTTCTATAACCATATTCTTTGCATGGAAACATATCATCTCATTAGTATGAACTATATATCATTTCATTGTTTCATAGACATTCACATGAGATGTAAACATCCATCCAAATTAGAATTTAACATAAGCAAGATTTTTATCGTAATAACGCACACATCTAATCATAATTGTAAATATAATAGAAACACCCAATTTCCATTTATGAATCAACCCATTTATTACAGGATTCTATCAAGATGTAAAGCCCCAAATTCCATAAGAACCCTAATTTGATTGAATACAAAATACCGAATCAATTAAACTTTCAATTTATATCTCACAAATTTTCTTTAAAACAATTGAACATATCACCTTAATAACCTTCATCCTTCAAATAAAATCTTTGAAATCAGATAAAATCTCTCAAAAGTAGAAGGATTAAGCTAAAATCAAATAAAATCTTTGAGAGGAAATAGTCTGTAATAATAGTAATACCTTTTTAGTTTTTACCAGTGAAAGAGTTCGAAAGAGAATGGATCTTGTATTCAGTAGAAGTCGTTGCGGCAGAAGGAACAAAGAGTAAATGAAAATACGAAGTGCATTCGCTCAACCGAAGAGAAAACGCATTTATATATGACCTAATTCTACAAAAGAAATTACTAAATTAACCCTTTACCAGAGACCCAGTTACCCGCGGGTACCCGCCAGGTAGGACCCGTATGGAACCGTTTACTAACGGGTCTAATCGGGTAGACCCGGGTTGGACCCGAATTCACTAATGGGTCAAGTTTTGGGACCATACCCGGACCTGTTTCACCCGGTTCCGGGTATTTGGGTACCCATTGACTGCCATAGTCAAAATCGGTCAACTGTCAAAGTCATCATCTGGTCAAGGTTAATGGTCAAAGTCAACGGCCGGTCAATAGACAAAGTCAACCGTCTGTCAACTATCGAAGTCAGTCGCCCCCTAGCCAATTTTATGTCTTGTAGCTAGCAATGCTGCTAACCAATTCCTAGCCAAAAACTCTTCCGCAAGCCTTGACCGGCCTCTATCCATGCGACCGACCTCCACCCATCACGCCAACCAGTTTTTTACCCATGCAGCCAAACCAGTCTCCACCCATGTTGCCAGATAGCCACCATCAACACTGCCAGCCAGTTTTCTACCCATGCAGCCAAACACGTCTGCCAGTATGCAGAATTTATCTTGGAAGCATAAATATGCAGTTCCATGCAGAATTGAATTCCAGCAGTTTCAACCATGCGAATTTAATTTCAGCAGTTTCAACAATGTGAATTGAATTTCAGCAGTTTCAGCCATGCAGTATTGATTCCAGCCGTTTCAGCCATGCAATACTAATTGCAGCAGTTTCAAACAAGCAGAGTTAATTTCAGCTGTTTCATACAGAATTGAAGATGGAGGCATGAATGAGCAGTTAATGCGATTTATGTGTATAAGTGAAATTAGATATAAAATTGTATAAATAGGGAGGAGCAGAGATGAGCAGGGGGGGTAGCCAATAGGAGATAAAAACATACTTTGTAATACAAAAGTCAATAAAACATTTCTCCCCAAGGGGATTCGTCCATGGACGTAGGCAAACAATGCCGAACCACGTTAAACCTATGTGTCTCTTTATTTGCTTTCCAATCCGTCTCCAAACCCTAATTCACACCAAACTACCCATTCATCGTGTTTCATGCCCAAAAGTAATTTTGGGTACAAACATTGGCGCCGACTAAGGGGATTTACGAGAAAAGGAATCGTGTTTTCCTATTGAGAAAAGTTGTAAAAAATGCTTCAAATCATGTCCGTCAAAAAGCAGTCTGAACTAGGGGTGCACAAAACCGAACCTAAACCGAGAACCGAAAACGAAACCGACCAAATAAAACCGAAACGAACCGAAACCATATCATAACGGTTTGATTGTGGTTGTCAGTTTCAGAAAACCGACCACACTGGTTTCAGATTCGGTTGTTGCAAAAAACCGAACCGAAAAAACCGAAGAAACCGAATGTTATATACACAGACTAATTATATCCATCGATATTTATAATACTTAATCGTAGCCGTCAGAATTAGGTTAGTGGTCACCACCATCGATATTTATAACACACTGACTAATTATTTCGGTTGTTACAGAAGAACACTTCTTCCTTCTCTTTCTATCGGCTGCTGCTAGTGCTTCTCTACTACGCACACACAGATTCACCACCATCACCAGATACATCACCACCTTCTTTTTCCTCTTCTTCTTCATAGATTCATCATCACCAGCATCACTTTTTAACCCACCAGTATCTCTCCAATTGAAAGCAATTAACTTTATTCACAACTTATTTAACTTTATTCAACTAATTTGGATTCATCACTTTTGGATTTAGTTTTTAATGAGTTTTGCTTTTGATTTGTAGGGTTGGGAAGAAATTCAGTAATCAATATAAAGCAACAATTGAAATTGATTTCCTGATTAAGAAAATCAGATTTAAAAATAGGCTTTTTATTCTACAAGTTAGAGATCTTGCTTATGAAAGATGAACAGGTTTGGGTCTAAAACTCTATTTTTCAGTATGGGTTTTGTTTATTTTTTCTGATTGTTGAGTAAATTTGTTTAATTTTGTCTGGATTTTTTGGGGATGCTTCTGGTGCAAGGATCTGATCTTTGAATTTCACAAAGTGTAAGTTATAAAATTTAATTGATTTTTTGAGCTTAAAAGGATTGTATGTGGATGATTGAGTATGCTTTGCTTTTCATTTGTAGGAATCGATTGATCTTTTTAGTTTCAATTTGTATACTAATCTCTGGGTTTAATTTTGCTGCATCAAAGTTAAAACTGAACTGTGGGTTTTTCCTATTTTTGGATGATTTCGTTGCCAGACCTCTGGATTGGGTTATTTTTGTAAAGTTAACAATGGGTTTTAAATCTTTTAGCTGAAAAACTAGTACTCATGAAGATATTGCAATAACGCACAATATAACATCTGTGGAGCTCCGTTTGTAATCAAGATGCATAGTTGCATCTGAACATTAGTAGATCTATTTGTGATTTTTTCTAATTGATTTTTTCTTCAGGTTGGTGACATATCACTTGTTGATTACATTGGAGTCGATGCATCTAAACATGCTACATATGTTCCTCACACAGCAGGAAGATACTCTTTCTGACCAAACATGCTACATACTCTTTGTAATTTGTATCCAAATCTGCAGCAGTTTGGGAAAACGGTAACACCACCCAGCAAACCCTCATTGTCAGGCTTGGAAACCTGCTCCTGCTCTTTGTTTTGACTGTAAATTTTGTAAGGAAGGAGTTCTTGCGAACTTGAGTAGATGAAAGTATCTGTCTTGGATATCATTTGATGAAGCACTTCTATTGTGTTTTACATTTTAAAAACAATCGGTTTGTCATGTAATGTTTATTTATGACTCATCTTTAGTAAAGTGGCCTGTCAGTTTTTTGAAACTGACAGAAATAAGTTTTTTTTTTTTAACTTTGTTGGTTAACCATAACCGACCGGTTTTGTACAAAACCGATTTAAAACCGAACATAACAAAACCGAATAAATTAATGGTTTCATTGGTTTTCAAAACTGGAAAACCGAGTACTTTGGTTTCGGTTTTGGTTTTGCCAAAAACCGATAAAAACCGAACCATGTGCACCCCTAGTCTGAACGGCTTGAAAATCACTGATGCAGTCCAGTTGAACATAACTATTGCAGTCCAGTCTGTTCACAATTGGTGCAGTCCAGCTGATCGCAGCTGCTGCTGACCATGTAATCACGGATACTGCAGTCAAGTTGATCGTAACTGCTGCTATCCAGATTCAAGGTTCGAGATTTCCTGAAAATGTTACCTTCTTAAACCACTGAAATTGCATCACTACGAAGTTTGATAAAAATGTTGCCAAAATGTTGGGTCCGCTGTAAAAAATTGGAGTGGAATACCATCAAAACTGTTGGCAGTATATTCGATCTACTGCACATTATATGGCGAAAAATCACTATTAAGACTGGTGAAACCCGCAAGAACGTTCGATCCACGGTGAAAGATGTCGAAAAAGCATAATCAAAATTGTTGCTAGATGTTCGATCTGCAACATGGCTTAGTCCAGTTTTGTTTCCAATCACTGCAGTCCAGCTGATCGCAGCTGCTGCAGACCAGTTAAATACAGTTATTGCATTCCAGTTGAATGCAATTGCTGTAGTCCAACATCGCAGTCGGAAGCCACCACAGCTGATTCACTACAGAAATCACCAAGATTGTTGTCAGAATGTTCGATCCGCAGCAAGTTCAAGTCCAAAAAAAAATAAAAAAATAAATTACTTCCAAAATAAGCGTAGCGTCAACATGTTCGAGTTTGTAAATCGTCAAAATCACAACTGTCATTATCGCAAGGTTGTCAAGTTTTCTACATCTAAAGGTGCTTGAATACCCAACGGAAAACCTCCGGAAAAGCATCTTAGAAAATTCCAGAAAGCGCCTCAAAAAGTGCAGCAAAACCATGGTGAAAAGCCCGTGAAAAACAGCAACGCTACCAAATAAACCGTTGATAAAATCTCAAGGAGATATTTGCAACAGACGAAAAAGACAACAGTTCATAAAACTGTTGCTAAATGCTCGAACAAATGATAACAATCAAGAACTGTTGCAACAGATTACATAGGAAAGATCACAGTTTGGAAGAACCGTCACCAAAAGTTCAAAAAAAAAAGAGAAAGCCGGCGGCCAGAGTCGGCGGCAAAGCCGAGCGGCAAGAGTCTAGTCGGTTTGGGAGATTAATCGGAGACGATTATTTTGAGGGTCAGATCCGGTGTTTCTCGGTGCAACTTTAATCCGTAGTCCCAATTCGGTGTGACGCGATGTAACTTAATAACGTGGCCCCAGATTTTCCAGCCCCATGCCGTTAGCTTGACGGATTTATACGCCCCACTTGGGCTTGGTCTAAAAGTTTGTTTCGTTGATATCTTCCTCGTCTCTCGTCCTAATTGGGTGATTTTTGGCTCGTCGCGATCGCATTTCAGTATGCTACGACATAAAAGTAAAATTTTGCAATTGGAGAATAATAATTTTTGGATACGACCACGTCATCAACATGTTTGAAGCAAGGCGCTAATCAACCAATTTCGTTTCTTTGACGACTTCTTCTTCATGCATCCAAACTGAGTGATTTTCGGCCCGATGAGATCGTATGTCACATTCAATCACCACCGAAAATACTGCAGTCCGGGTGATCGTACTGCTGCAGTCCTTTTCCACATAACTATTACAATCAGTTGATCGAACTACTACAACCCAGTTTCATAGCAACATCTGTTGGACAATTGATCGAACTGCCGCAACCCTTTTGAATTCCTACAGTCCAGTTGGTCGAACTGCTGCTTCAGTCCAGTTTTATGTATAACTGTTACAGTACATCCGATCACAGCTGTTGAAATACAGTTCCATGGTAACTATATTCAAGCCAGTTTGGACTTAACTGGTGCATCCCAATCCCTCAGACAAATCAATTTACAAAGTCGAGATGGGACGCTAAGGAAACTATACTAGTCATCGTCACTGGAAAACACCAACATAGCAAGTGGGCATCCTAATCACTTCATAAACAAAGTCGCAATAACATTTTCAATATGGTAAGTATACAACTTACATATTTTATATATTTTCATATATTCATGCATATTTTTGTTCAGTGAGACACCTTTAATGTGGCGAGCATTTTCTCACGAGGAGATGCACACATTTCAATTTTGCGCGCATCTGGAATAGTGGGATTGCCCACCCCGCGCGAATTCCAGATAGAAGACATGTTCAAAATCTCATGCTCGAGCAAAATGCAGCAAGGCAGTGCACCCTTGTGCGAGCATTGAGCAGCATGACAATCGCTATCTCATGGGGGCGAGTTGCATATCACTTCAACGTGACTGGCGATCGCTTGGGGGAGAAATATGTAACACTTCATGGTCTGAAATAATTCTTTTGGGGCGAGCTGCGTAACACTCCATACGCTTGGGGGCGAGTTACACAACACCTAATTGCAATACGGAATTCAGCTTCTGAAAATCGAAACTTCAGGTAACCCAAACTTCTTAATCCTCCAATGAGTTACAGAATTAAGAGGGGCGAGCATACACCCTAATATTTTGACGCAATTATTACAATCAATAATGCTTAACTGCTACAATTAAATTGATCTAATTATTGTACCTCAGTTCAAAAGAAACAACTGCGCTCGTTTGGAAGCAACATATGTAGTCAAGTTTTGCTTACGAATTCTGTACTCAGTTGGACGCAACTGATGCAGTCTGGTTGCACTCAGTTAGACGCAACTGATGATGTCTAGTTTTATTTGTAACTGTTACACCTATGTTTATCGAATTGTTTAAGTCCAGTTCCTCCCCAACTGTTGCAGTCCAGTTGATCAAAGATGTTGCAATCATGTTTGCAACTCTTGCAGTCGAGCAGATCGCAGCTGCAGTGTAATACCCCAATATTCGGCAGTGGTTAGCCGAATGGAATATAAGTAATGGTTTGTCCTTTCTTATCACCGAGGCCTTTTCAGCACAATTGGCTCCAGAGTTGGCAGAAAACTCTGCAGTTAAGCGTGCTCGGGCGGGAGTAATCCAGGGATGGGTGACCATCCGGGAAGTTTCTGCTGGATTACCGCAGCGATGCCCGTTGAAAACCCCACACTGCCGGATAACCGCAGTGTCTAAGTGGGGACAATATCGGTGGAGGGACGGGTCATTACAAATGGTATCAGAGCCGACGATGGTTCACCTGCCGAGGGTGGGAAGGAACGCTGGACGGGGTTGTTCCAGGTGCTTCTCATGAGGGGCAGGGAACGTCGGAGTTCTGGGCTTGTATATATTCTGGAGCCGAGGACGGCTCCAATTTAAGGTGGTGGTATTGTAATACCCCAATATTCGGCAGTGGTTAGCCGAATGGAATATAAGTAATGGTTTGTCCTTTCTTATCACCGAGGCCTTTTCGGCTGACAATTGGCTCCGAGTTGGAGAAAACTTCTGCGATTAAGCGTGCTCGGGCGGGAGTAATCCGAGGGATGGGTGACCATCGGGAAGTTTCTGCTGGATTACCGCAGCGATGCCCGTTGAAAACCCCACACTGCCGGATAACCGCAGTGTCTAAGTGGGGACAATATCGGTGGAGGGACGGGTCATTACATGCAGCAGTGCAGTTTTGCTCGTCGCTCCTGTAGTCCAGCTGATCGCAGCTGCTCTAATGCTCGATGCTGCTACAGACCAGCCGATCGAAGCTTTTGCAGCCCATCTCTGTTCGCAACTCCTGCAGTCCAGCTGATCGCCGCTGCTGCAGTGCAGTTTTGCTCGTCGCTCCTGCAATCCAGCTGATCACAGCTGCTGCAATGCTCGATGCACCTGCAAACCAACTGATCAAAGCTGCTGCAGTCCAACTTTGTTCGCAACTCCTGCAGTCCAGCTGATCGCAGATGCTGCAGTGCAGTTGTGCTCATCGCTCCTATAGTCAAGATGATCACAGCTGCTACAATGCTCGATGTTGTTGTAGACTAGCTGATCGAAGCTGCTGCAGTCTAGATCTTTTCGCAACTCCTGCAGTCCAGCTGATTGCAGCTGCACTATGTAGCAATGCTCGATGTTCCTGCATTCCAGCTGATCGAAGCTGTTGTAGTTCATCTATTTTCGCATATCCCGCAGTCCAGCTGATCGAAGATGTTGGAGACCATTTTTTCCCAACGATGTTACTACCCAGTTTTGCTCATTACTGTAGAGGACAGTTTTTTGTAGCCATCACAGTCAAATCCTACGCAACTAACGCAGTTCAGTTTTACATCAGCGGTTATCACTCACTCACAATACCACTCTGCTCAAGCATCACGCTTATGTTTCAGAACAGTTCAGCCTTCTATCCTGATTTTGCATATAAAAGTGGTTCATGCTCGACTGTTTCCCGCCGATCTCCCAATCACAATAGCTTCACTTGGGGGCGTCTTGATTGTGATTTTCGCAAATAACAAGGGAAGTTCGCTAGTCACCTCAATATCAATAACCCATACTTGGGGACGAGTTTTATCATTGACTAATGAAAAAGAAATTTTCTTAACCCCCAACAAGTTGGAGGTTAAGAGGGGGTGATGTTTGTACCATAAGTAAAAATACCACTTAATGGGCCCAATTGATACTTGAATCATCTTTTGGTCCTCATCCAAGCCCACTAACCAGTCAACCGAGGAAGCCCACCAGTCTGCCCAGTATTACATAAATTCAATGACCGGTCAACGGTCAAAGTCGGTCAACTGTCAAAGTCAACGCCTGGTCAAGGTCAATGGTCAAAGTCAACGACCGGTCAATTGTCAAATTCAACCGTCTATCAAGTATCGAAGTCAGTCGCCCCCTAGCCAATTTTCAGTCTTGTAGCCAGCAATGCTGCTAACCAATTCCCAGGCAAAAACTCTTCCGCACCGCCAGCCAACCTTTACCCATGCAGCCAGCCTCCACCCATACTTCCATCCAGTTTTCTACCCATGCAGCCAAACCAGTCTATCAACCAATCTCCACCCATGTTGCCAGATAGCCACCATCAACACTGCCAGCCAGTTTTCTACCCATGCAGCCAAACCAGTCTGCCAGTATGCATAATTTATCATGGAAGCATAAATGTGTAGTTCCATGCAGAATTGAATTCCAGCAGTTTCAACCATGCGAATTGAATTTCAGCAGTTTCAGTCATGCAGTATTAATTCCATCCGTTTCATCCATGCAATACTAATTGCATCAGTTTCATACATGCAGAGTTAATTTCACCTGTTTCATACAGAATTGAAGATGGAGGCATGAATGGGCAGTTAATGCAATTTATGTGTATAACTGAAATTAGATATAAAACTGTATAAATAGGGAGGAGCAGAGATGAGCAAGGGGGGGTAGCCAATAGGAGAGAAAAACATACTTTGTAATACAAAAGTCAATAAAACATTTCTTCCCAAGGAGATTCGTCCGTGGACGTAGGCAAACAATGTCGAACCACGTTAAACCTCTGTGTCTCTTTATTTGCTTTCCAATCCGTCTCCAAACCCTAATTCACACCAAACTCCCCATTCATCGTGTTTCATGCCCATAAGTAATTTTGGGTACAAACACTCATCAACATAGGTAGATCGCCCACAGTTTCTAAAGACATATTTCTAGTACTTTAAAATGTAATGATCGAGGGTTTAATTCAGTAACTGAAGCTTCATTCATGCTCCAGGTTTGTTCCCTTTAGGAAGTCAAAACTAATGACAAAAGAAAAAGAGAAAAAAGAACACTCTAATGACCTGTTGTTTCCAAAATGGCAAGGAAGTCTAGGCTCCAGGTGTAGGGTTAAATGGCAAGGAAGTCTAGGCTTCTTTCACAAATTTTACCGGTGATATTATTTTTCCCCATTTTCCACTTGTTGATGGTGGTCTTTAGTTTAGGGTTAAAATGGTAAAACGCTAAACCCTGGCAGACACTTAAAACAAGCATTTACTAGGCGCATTGATAAAAGCTATTAATATGTCCCTAATAATTACTAGGGTATATTTTTTTTTAAATTAGGGTTACGACAAACCATACCCTAATTCACCTCGGCGTCAATGGCAAATCATGCCAGCCACGCCTAGCCCTAGCTAGCCGCGCCATGCCAATCGCACCGTTCCATGGACCTATCTATGCTAGCCATATCTTGTGTGCCAATGGTAAATCATGCCATCCACACCCTACCGCGCCAAATCATGCCAACCATGCTAGCCGCACCCCGCGCGCCAATGGAAAATCATGCCAGCCATGCCTATCCCAAGCTAGCCATGCTATGCCAATTGGACCGTGCTATGGTCATAGCTATGCTAGCCGCATCTCGTGTGCCAATGGAAAATCATGCCAGCCACACCCTACTGCGCCAAATCATTCCAACCATGCTAGCCGCACCCCGCGTGACAATGGAAAATCATGCCATCCACGCCTAGCCCAAGCTAGCCGCGCCATGCCAATTGCACCATTCCATGTCCCTAGCTATGCTAGATGCACCTCGCGTGCCAATGGCAAATCATGCCAGCCACGCCTAGCCCAAGCTAGCCGCGCCTTGCCAATTGCACCATGCCATGGCCCTAGCTATTCTAGCTACACCAATGGAAAATCATGCCATCCACGCCTAGCCCAAGCTAGACGCGCCATGCCTATTGCACCATGCCATGTGTCACATGCACATTTAATCGCCTAAAATTTTCACGGGACATGACCGGCAATACTATGTGGTTCAGTGAATCAACTTCACCCAAAAGTACTCAGCCTTGCACACTTGCATCAAAGTATGCATCTGCCTTCACTCATAAGGCAATACGCAACGGAAGTCTTTTCTTATTTCTCTCTAACTCTTCATGCCCCCATAAGCATAAGAGGTTCTGCCATGCACTTCAACAATTCTCACACAAACCAGCAATACAATGAACACAAAGGACTAACACAATAAACCCATTTTATTGCATTAAGGTAGATTATACAAAACTCGTCCATCACATGGACCAAAAACAGGCCATTCACCCTCTTGGTGAATGCCTAACTCTCCCAAACATGAGACTAACTCTCTCCTATGTAGCCTACTGATTTTCCTACTCCTTAGGACTATTTATACAGTGGTTACAATGGACAAAACCGTTCACAAAACTTGCACACGCATGGAACAGCCATGTGTCCCATCAGGTAGTTTCTATAACCGCCAGCTTACTTTTCAACCGCCACCTTTTGTGTTGTCAATCCAACAGATGCCACATCTGTTCTTGGTGGTTAGAAACACTCCCACATGGTTATAACTTCTTTTATAACCGTTATACTTTGTCTCACATCATTGGCATGCTTGTGAAGCTCGTAACCAACTCTTAACCGTCACTTGAGCCGTATTGCACCACTTGTTGCGCCATACTGGATTCTGCCTTGCTCCAACGTTTAGCTCTCTTGGCCCTGCATTTTTATTACTTTAAACTGATGCACGGACACTATTCTTGCTTTACTTGTCAAGGCCAACTCCTTAAGATCACTCTAGTTACTTGTGCGTCATATATGCTTCACTTCGCCAATTAGCTCGACAATAGCAATGCAACTCTTGCATTACCAACTTGTTTGCACTGTTCAGACTTTGGCCCTTCCTTGAACCAATGCATAGACTAACTCTTAGTCTATTTAACTCTTCTTGCATCATCCTTGAGTTTGGGCCAACTCAATTCCATGGATATGCATCGATGCCAACATCGCATGTTGCATCTGTCAACTTTGGCCATGTCTTGCCTTTCCTCAATGAAGCCTTATTGTGTCGGCCAATAAGCTTCATTCCTTAGCCAAATGTATTTACAATGTAGCGCCACTCTTGCGCTTCATTGGCCCTGTAGGGTTATGTCATTCTTGACACTTGACAGTTTATACAGTATACCGCTATTATGGATTCCTATTGCGCCATTACGGCTATACTGACTTGGCCTGCAACTTTGTAACGCGTCATAATTATGCATCCCTTGCAGTACCGTAACAAACCTCCCTCACCTAATATGTTCAACGTCCTCGTTGAACGCAACATCAGTCCAGTTTCAGCTGAACTTTCCTTGGCCTTATGCACCCATCTGAGCCCTTCTCAGAATCAGCAACTTTGCTTGGCCTTTAACTTTGCCAAATCTTTTCTGCCTAGTGCTTTACGCCACCACTTAGCTTGTTTGCTTTGACATTGAGCCTATGAATTCCAGCTTCATTGTCGCATCGTCGACTATGCTTCAATCTCTACTTCATTCGCATCTCAACACCCAAATGCCACTTACAATCTGTTGATATGCCCTTGCATCAGCACAAATTTTTCTTTCAAGCCATTCCGTGCCTAAGTGTACACTTCAAATAGCCAACATATCTGGGTGATATGTATAACTTAGCTTACTTTCCTTCAATTCCGACTGACATTGCACTCTTGCAATTCAACAGGCCTTACTGTAGACTAAGAGTTCTTCAATCATGTTGCAACACTCTTTTGCAAACTCGACTGAAATGCATGACATTAGCCATGACTTAGGATACCCCTAACATTAGACCGACTCTCCCACCGAGCCAAGGTTCCTCTTCACGTGCCTTTGAAACTAGCACTATAAGCATCACTTGCTCTTTAAAACTGCTACGCTTTAATGTGGCGGAAAAACAACATCATGTTCTTCCTAACAATGAGTTACTCTTAACTCATTTAATTGATGGACTTACATCTTCATTCTTGCTGCGTTACTCTATGCTATCGCTGCCATATGCCGTCGCACTTCCACATAACTCTCAACAGCAAAATCGACTATGCCACCAACTCCTCTATTTTCTTCTTTCACTTTCAGCGTCTTCTATTGTATATTTTGGCTTAATATACTGTTTAGCATCTTCCACGCGAATTAGCTTTACTTTGAACGAAAGAGGCAAGATCTTTCACTTCAAATACCCTCATTCACTACTACCTTACATAGAGAGACTTCATTCCAACACCAAGGTCCACTCGACCCAAACTGAAAGTATACTCAAACTTGAGCAAATACTCACGCCAACTGATTGCAACTTGTAAGACTTAACAAGCCTTGCAATACTGACTTCAACTTCGCTTCTAAGCAACAAAGGAAGCGAGACAACACCTATTGTCCCCAATGTAGCAATTCTCTTTGCCACATGTATTCTTCCAACTATCAACGTTCTTATGCGACTCCCATAACGAAGCATAATATAATTGACACTTAGTTGAATACTCCTTTTAGACTGATGCCATCATTTTTCTTTAGCTTTCATGAAGATTTCTTCAAAAGTGGCCACATGCCATCTTTATGCATCACCACTACTTTGTCCTTCTTTTCCATGCATCTATGAGTCGCCTAATTTTTCATTTCCAACCGCATCATACATATTGGCCATGCCCAAATCTCATTTGGCGCATGCTACTGCTGCATACATGCTATGCCAATTAGCACTCAATTCTTGACACAAACTTGTGCACCTTTGCACAACTCGAACGGACTTAACTTGGTGATTATGAGCATCACCATAGAGCTCAGCAAGTCATATCACTCAATGACTTCTGCGGACAATTATCTTGGACAATATTAACAACGCACAATCCTTGCAAATGAGGCGCCACTGCCTACGTTCCATGAAGAAAGAATGCCGCATTCTTCTTCAAACTTGGAACTCATTTTTACTACCCACGCACATCTGGCAACTCTTGTCTTTCCCCTCCGCCAAAATCAACTTGAGTAGCAACATTTGTTGATTTGCAGTCGACAAGAACATCCGCTTGTGGTTATGATCAATTGCAGGTCTTTGGACACCCTTGTCCAAGCATATTGATCCCACTAATAAACCAGGTGCAAGCACACTACTTGTGCTCATCTAGCATCAACGAAGAACTCTTTGCAAACACAAGACCGTGGTGTATCGGTTTTCCCCTAACTTGTGCTTCTTTCTTCAGCCTTTCAATTATCTTTATGCTAGATAAGAATTGGCCATCCAATTCTTCCTTCATGGCATCACATTGCCAAAAACATGCTGGTTCGAAACCAGACTTCGCATTACCACCAAGGTATATGCATTCGAGAGAGATAACTTTAATCTTCCAACCAACTGGCTACGATGAAAACACCTTAAATCTATCGCATAGACATGTTCTTCATCTTCTTTGCAACTGCAAAGGCCATTAACTTCTTTGTATTTCGGAATTTCCCCTAAAATTCCCATTACCACTTGTAATGTACTTTCTACTGATAACACCACAAAGATATGCATTCCAAATGCCTAATCTTTGTATACTTGTGAGAAACATGGACTTTAACACCTGACTTGCACCATAGAAGTCAGCATACTCCTTAGTTTTGTCATGCCATCACTTGAAAACCCGGTTTCCAATGACTCTTGCACGTTCATCCAACACTTTAGGTAGGAATTTTGACACCTTCTTCATAAACTTTCATGGCCTGCTGCTACTTCAAGCTTCAAGTTCATTCCAATTGATCTTTCCACACAAGACCAACTTCTTCTAGTCTCCATATTAGTGAAACCCAAACAATTCACCTCTGAATTTGACAAAAAATGACACCAACTTGAGTAAAAGAGAGAAAAATCAGCAACTGTGTCCTCTAACACAGCTCTGATACCAGCTTGTCACATGCCCATTTAATCGCCTAAAATTGTCACGGGACATGACCGGAAATACTATGTGGTTCAGTGAATCAACTTCACCCACAAGTACTCAGCCTTGCACACTTGCATCAAAGTATGCATCTGCCTTCACTCATAAGGCAATACGCAACGGAAGTCTTTTCTTCTTTATCTCTAACTCTTCATGCCCCCATAAGCATAAGAGGTTCTGCCATGCACTTCAACAATTCTCACACAAACCAGCAACACAATGAACACAAAGGACTAACACAATAAACCCATTTTATTGCATTAAGGAAGATTATACAAAACTCGTCCATCACATGGACCAAAAACAGGCCATTCACCCTCTTGGTGAATTCCTAACTCTCCCAAACATGAGACTAACTCTCTCCTATGTAGCCTACTGATTTTCCTACTCCTTAGGACTATTTATACAGTGGTTACAATGGCCAAAACCGTGCACAACACTTGCACACGCATGGAACAGCCATGTGTCCCATCAGGTAGTTTCTATAACCGCCAGCTTACTTTTCAACCGCCACCTTTTGTGTTGTCAATACAACAGATGCCACATCTATTCTTGGTGGTTAGAAACACTCCCACATGGTTATAACTTCTTTTATAACCGCTCTACTTTGTCTCACATCATTGGCATGCTTGTGAAGCTCGTAACCAACTCGTAATCGTCACTTGAGCCGTATTGCACCACTTGTTGCGCCATACTGGATTATGCCTTGCTCCAACGTTTAGCTCTCTTGGCCCTGCATTTTTATTACTTTAAACTGATGCACGGACACTCTTCTTGCTTTACTTGTCAAGGCCAACTCCTTAAGCTCACTCTAGTTACTTGTGCGTCATATATGCTTCACTTCGCCAATTAGCTCGACAATAGCAATGCAACTCTTGCATTACCAACTTGTTTGCACTTTTCAGACTTTGGCCCTGCCTTGAACCAATGCATAGACTAACTCTTAGTCTATTTAACTCTTCTTGAATCATCCTTGAGTTTGGGCCAACTCAATTCCATGGATATGCATCGATGCCAACATCGCATGTTGCATCTATCAACTTTGGCCATGTCTTGCCTTTCCTCAATGAAGCCTTATTGTGTCGGCTAATAAGCTTCATTCCTTAGCCAAATGTATTTACAATGTAGCGCCACTCTTGCGCTTCATTGGCCCTGTAGGGTTATGTCATTCTTGACACTTGACAGTTTATACAGTATACCGCTATTATGGCTTCCTATTGCGCCATTACGGCTATACTGACTTGGCCTGCAACTCTGTAACGCGTCATAATTATGTATCACTTGCAGTACCGTAACACCATGGCCCTAGCCATGCTGGCCACGTCTCGTGTACCGATGGAAAATCATGCCAGCCACACCTAGCCCGAGCTAGTTGCGCGATAACTTGGCCCTAGCCACGCCATGCACCCATGGAAAACCTTTGGCCCCATATGCCAACCTAGTTATGTCGAGGCATTCCATGATAGCCTCTCCATGCCGCTATCCCTCATGAAATCTTCATGAATCTTGATTTCGGGATTTTTTGCCCCCCCGAACGAGTTCAAAACCTAAATATCCCCACTTGAGGAGATTGGAAATTTTTTTCCGGTTGATTTGAGGGGCGGACCATCAAAATCCGAGTCCGTACTAGAATTCTGTAGCGGTTCTAGTGAAGGGAACCAATTAGGGTTTCCAAACCAAATTGAAGCCAGGCGCCAATCAACGGTTGCCCTTAAATCCCAGGAGCAAATCCTGGCCGTATAAGGTCTCCTCATGACTTTATCCCTAGCTTGGTCACGCACCTAGCCAAGCCATCCGCGCCATGCTAAACACGCCTCACCATGGCCCTTCATGCTGCGCCACCCTACTGGCCTTCCCCATGCGTCTACCAAATTGAATCCAGGCACCCATCAACGGTTTCCCTTCAATCCCAGGAGCAAATCCTGGCCGTATAAAGTCTCCTCATGACTTTATCCCTAGCTTGGTCACGCACCTAGCCAAGCTAGCTGCGCCATGCTAAACACGCCTCACCATGGATCTTCATCCCGCGCCACCCTACTGTCCTTCCCCATGCGGCTACCAAATTGAAGACAGGCGACTATAAACGGTTTCCCTTCAATCCTAGGAGCAAATCATGGCCGTTTAAAGTCCCCTCACGACCTTAGACCCGAAACCATAGATTGGTCGCGCACCTAGCGCCCGTGGCAAACCCTTGGCTCCTCATGCAAAGTCTGAACATGCCTTAGCCGTGCCACCCTGTTGGACCTCGCTACACGAATACCAAAGCGAAGGAGTGAAACGATCAACGGTTGCCCCCCCTTTCAAGGTGCAACATCTCGACCGTCGAAGGTCACCTGGCTAGCAAGTTCCCCAAGATCGACTTGCCAAGCCACAACAACGTTTTACATGTCTTCCAAAATGTTCGAGATATCAACACAAACTGGGGGATGCTCATTAGGGTATTGGTTTGGTGGTCTATAGCGTGCGGCAAACACAAATGCCCGTTTCAAGATAGTGTAATGGAAGTAAGGCGGTCAGTAAATGAAAGAAGCAACGGTGAAACGCTCCTCCATAATGGGACATCAATTCTATTAAATCCCATCAATGGCAGGCGTTACCACCTCTTCCTATTTAACTCACTCATTTCCTTCTATTATGAGGCAAAGTACGTTTCTTTCTTGACTTGTATAAATAGGCTTACCTATTTCCACCAGAACAGAGTTTCTTGGTCAAGAGAAAAACACCGCACTCAAAAAATCAACTCTTGGTAGCTTTCCCAAAAGCTTTCACCTTCTGATATAAGTCAAGTGCTACTCTAGAATTATTCTGGTCTCAACACTCTCTTCGCTTCCCTCCCTAAACCAGCCCTTCTCCTCCACTTTGTGACCGAAGCAAGTATGGAACGACCATTTCTTGGTTTAGGCCGGACTTGTACAGATTGATCTCTCGAACTTAAAAGTACTCCCTTGCAATATATTGTTTAGGGTTTAAACTGTTTCTCACCTTCGCACCTGCAATTACCAAAAACGGTAGGAACTAATTTCACCTATAAACTATTGGCGACCACAACGGGAGGATTGATCTATCGGTCCCAATATCAAGCTGTAAATACGTCTCTCACACAATAAAGGATGGTTGGTCTTCGCACCGAACCTGCGCCCTCAGAGCCCATTCAGGAAAACAACAATGTTTTAATACCCAACGACGTGGACGAAGAATGAGTTCCAAGGCTGATTGATCTGGCAAGGGTCCAGGGGATTCATAACAAAAATATGGATCTGATGAAAGACGCGATCAAGTCCATACTAGATTTCCTCATCAATCTAACGAAAGAGATGAGCGGCTCACCTGCCTCAGAAATTTCGAAGATGGGGAATGATGTCCCGAATGAGCACTCTCAGGCCAACAGTTTCACCGCCGACCAAAAGCCCGTGAACCAAGAAGCGGCCTCAATGGTGGAAAACCTATGTGAACTCTTACATCTTTCAAGGGATCAACAGATAGAGACGTTCGCCGCCATCAACTGAATAACGTAAAATATGCCCTTGGTTCCTATGTGCTCGGAAACAACAAGAATGCAATGTTCATCCATTAATAATATCACGTTCACTGACGAATATATGATGGCTGAAGAAGGCCATAACCGCGCCTTACACGTCACTGATCGAATACAAGGTGTGGAATTCAAAAGGGCCCTCGTTGATACAGGAGCCTCCTCCAATGTTGTCACCCTTAGGACGCTCAGGACGGCTAAAGTTCGATCAAACGAGGTGCTATGACAATCTACTACCATGACATATTTTGAAGGTAACCAAACCAATACCTATAGGTACGTCAACTTGAATCTATCGGTGGGACCTATCTAGTCAGGAGTAAGATTCGAGGTGATTGAAAAGGAGCCAGACTACCATATGATACTGGGTGACCATGGATCCACGATAAAAATATCGTTCCTTCAACGTACCACCAATGCTTGAAGACCATGCTAAATGGAGAAGTTGTTCGCATCGCATCGTCATTGTCTCCCTATGCGCCAATCTATGGCATGAAGGTTTTTGAACCAAAGTAAGGGCCGCAAGTCACAACCAATGAGACTCACTACACCCCACTGCCGAAATGGACGTCCATTGAAGGAAGCGATAATCCTGCACGATCCCAAAAAGAAAATAGACCTCACACCACACCTTTAGGAGAGAGGCGCACTCCCCTCCATCCACGGAGCCCAAGCCTGCGAACGGAATTTCGTTGCAGGATACGACGAGAAGGGGAAAGCCGTATATCAGCGCCGCTGTTAGCAATTAACAGGAGAGACCACCACACGGTCTCTCCGCTCAATGGAATGCCAACCCAGTAATGAACCGCAAGAAGAGGTGCCTGACGCACCACAGAAGCTACAAGACGACACCAATTCGACCACAGACGAGCTCGAAATTATCAATATCGGGAATGAGAAAGCTCCACGTCCCATCTTTATAAGATCGAAGCTGCACGCAGACGAACGCGCAAGGTTGATTGACCTCCTCAGGGAATATCAAGATGTGTTCACATGGACATACGAAGAGATGCCTGGCCTGGACGAGAAGTTGGTCACTCACCATTTGCATGTGATACCCGGATCCAATCCGGTCAAGCAGACCCCAAGGAAGTTCCAGCACGATGTTGAAGAGCAAATTAAGACGGAGGTTCAGAAATTATTGGCGTCTGGTTTCATCATAAAAATCCACCACCCCACCTAGTTAGCAAACGTAGTTCCAGTGAAGAAAAAGAATGGTCAAATCAGGTGCTGCGTTGATTTCAGAGACCTAAATAAATGTTGCCCTAAAGATGATTTTCCGCTCCCTAACATTGATATGTTGGTAGACGCCACCAGTGGACATGGTATGTTTTCTTTCATGGACGGGTACAGCGGCTATAGCCAAATAAAGATGTACGAGCACGATGTAAGCAAGACCGCTTTTCGGACTCCTCTCAGAAACCTTTGCTACACCGTGATGCCTTTCGGTTTGAAGAACGCTGGTGCTACATATCAACGTTCAATGACCACCATTCTCCACAACATGATGCACAAACAGGTTGAGGATTATGTGGATGACATAGTGGTCAAATCAAGGACCCGTGCGGCTCATACAGAAGTTTTGCAACAAGTATTCAAAAGGTGACGTGAATACAAGATAAAAATGAACCCGTTGAAGTGTGCTTTTAGTGTCTCCTCGAGAAAATTCCTAGGCTTCCAAGTAACCGCTGAAGGGATTAAAGTTAACCCAACCAAGACACAAGCTATCCTCACAATGCCACCACCACGGAACGTGAAGGAACTCCAGAGCTTCAAGGGAAAAATAAACTACATCCGCCGTTTCATACCCGGATTGGCCCAACTTATTGCCTCGTTTACCCTATTGCTAAGGAAGGGAGCGAGCTTTGTCTGGACCTCGTTACAACAGGAAGCATTTCGGAAAATTCAACAAACGTTATCTTCCCCAGCTATTATGAAATCACCCATGCAAGGGAAACCGCTACACCTCTACACGGCTTTCAATGACACTGCAGTTGGCGGCCTCCTCACCCAGGAATATGACGAAGGGATTGAGTACCCCATATACTATTTCAGCCTAACTTTGAGAGACGCCGAACTCAGGTACCCTAAGGCATAAAAGGCATGCCTAGCCTTGGTCTACTCCATCCAGAAATTCAGACACTACCATCTGTCCAACAAGGTGATACTAATATCCAAATCTGATCCTGTGAAGTTCCTCCTCTCAAATCCTTCCTTGATAGGAAGGCCGGATAAATGGCTCCTTCAAATGTCAGAATTTGACATAACATGTGCCTCCCCGAGGGCCATCAAATGGAAATCAGTTGTAGATTTGCTAGCAGCATTCCCAAGAGAAAACAATGTAACATTGCGCGAGGATCTCCCTGGGGACTTCCCGAAAATCTCTCCTGACCATCTTTGCAATAATTTACGTAGTCTGTCCCCATCATATGCTTACCCCGCAACAAAGCACCTGTTCCAAACTAAGCAGGGGACTTAATGTTAATGGTGGTCTTTAGTTTAGGGTTCAAATCGTAAAACGCTAAACCCTAGCAGACACTTAAAACAAGCATTTTAGGCGCATTGATAAAAGACATTAATATGTCCCTAATAATTACTAGGGTATATTTTTTTTCAAATTAGGGTTACGACAAACCAAACCCTAATTCACCCTGCGTGCCAATGGAAAATCATGCCAGCCACGCCTATCCCAAGCTAGACGCGCCATGCCAATCGCACTGTGCCATGGCCCTAGCTATGCTAGCCGCATCTCGTGTGCCAATGGAAAATCATGCCAGCCACACCCTACCGCGCCAAATCATGCCAACCATGCTAGCCGCACTCCGCATGCCAATGGTAAATCATGCCAGCCACGCCTAGCCTAAGCGAGCCGCGCCATGCCAATTGCACCATGCCATGACCCTAGCTATGCTAGACGCACCCCGCGTGCCAATGGCAAATCATGCCTGCCACACCTAGCCCAAGTTAGTCGCGCCATGCCAATTGCACCATGCCTTGGCCCTAGATATGCTAGCTGCACCAATGGAAAATCATGCCAGCCACGCTTAGCCCAAGCTAGTCGCGCCATGCAAATTGCACGATGCCATGGCCCTAGCCATGCTAGCCACGTCTCGTGTGCCGATGGAAAATCATGCCCGCCACACCTAGCATGAGCTAGTTGCGCCATAACTTGTCCCTAGCCACGCCATGCACCCATGTAAAACCTTTGGCCCCATATGCCAACCTAGGTACGCCGAGACATGCCATGATAGCATGGCCATGCCGCTGTCCCTCATGAAATCTTCCTGAGTCTTGATTTCGGGCTATTTTTCCCCCCCCTAGAACGAGTTCAAAACCTAAATATCCTCGCGAAAGGAGATAGGAAATTCTTTTCCGGTTGATTTGAGGGGCGGACCATCAAAATCCGAGTACATACTCGAATTTTGTAGCGGTTCTAATTAGGGCTGTCAACGGGTCCGGGTCCTCCCGGGTAGTACATGGCCCAGAACCGGACCCGGCATATCAGCATCGGTTCTGGGTCCTAACGGTTCCGGGGCCGGTTCCATAATGTGTTGGCCCAGAACCGGACCCGTTTAAAGTCCCGGGTACCCGTTGGGTATTAAAAAATCTTAAAATCTTAATTTCTTTCTCTTTTTAACTTGAATATAAATTATTTTTATAAAAATTTATTATTATTTCTTTATTAATGTACTAAATAAAGATTAAATGTAAGAAAAAAATCAAAAAAAAAAAAAATTCAAATCCGAAACTTGCAAAATACCTATAATTTTGCTAAAAAGATGATTAAAAGGTTAAATAAACGGGTACCCATTACCCGCGGGTACCCGACGGGTATTACCCATTTGGACCCGTTAACATTCGGGTCCAATCGGGTAATTACCCGTCGGGTCCTAAGTTGCTAATGGGTCCAACTTTAGGACCCAGAACCGGACCCAATTAGGCGGATCCGGTTCCGGGTAGCGGGTAACGGGTACCCATTGACATCCCTAGTTCTAGTAAAGGGAACCAATTAGGTTTTCTAAACCAAATTGAATCCAGGCGTCCATAAACGGATTCCCTTCAATCCCAGGAGCAAATCCTGGTCGTATAAGGTCTCCTTATGACTTTATCCCTAGCTTGGTCACGCAACTAGCTTAGCTAGCCGTGCCTTGCTAAACACGCCTCACCATGACCATTCGTAACGCGCCATCCTACTGGCCTTCCCCATGCGGCTACCAAATTGAAGCCAAACACCCATCAACGGTTTCCCTTCAATCCGAGGAGCGAATCCTGACCATATAAAGTCTCCTCATGACTTTATGCCTAGCTTTGTCACGCACCTAACCAAGCTAGCCGCGCCATGCTAAACACGCCTCACCATGGACCTTCATGCCGCGCCACCCTACTGGCCTTCCCCATGCGGCTACCAAATTGAAGCCAGACGACTATCAACGGTTTCCCTTCAATCCCAGGAGAAAATCCTGGCCGTCTAAAGTCCCCTCACGACCTTAGACCCGAAACCATAGATTGGTCGCGCACCTAGCGCCCATGGAAAACCCTTGGCTCCTCATGCAAAGTCTGAACACGCCTTAGCCGTGCCACCCTGTTGGACCTCGCTACACGACTACCAAAGCGAAGGCGTGAAACGATCAACGGTTGCCCCCCTTTCAAGGTGCAACATCTCGACCGTCGAAGGTCACCTGGTTAGCAAGTTCCCCAAGATCGACTTGCCAACAACAACAACGTTTTACATGTCTTCCAAAACGTTCGAGACATCAACACAAACTGGGGATGCTCATTAGGGTTTTGGTTTGGTGGTCTATAGCGTGCGGCATACACAAATACCCGTTTCAAGATAGTGTAATGGGATTAAGGCGGTCAGTAAATGAAAGAAGCAACGGTGAAACGCTCCTCCATAATGGGACATCAATTCTATTAAATCCCATCAATGCCAGGCGTTACCACCTCTTCCCATTTAACTCATCTGTTTCCTTCTATAATGAGGCCAAAGTACGTTTCTTTCTTGACTTGTATAAATAGGCTTACCTAATTCCACCAGAACAGAGGTTCTTGGTCAGGAGAAAAACACAGCACTCAGAAAAGCAACTCTTGCTAGCTTTCCCAAAATCTTTCACCTTCTGATACAAGTCAAGTGCTACTCTAGAATTATTCTGGTCTCAACAGTCTCTTCGCTTCCCTCCCTAAACCAGCCCTTCTCCTCCACTTTGTGACCGAAACAAGTATGGAACGACCATTTCGTGGTTTAGGATGGACTTGTACAGATTGATCTATCGAACTTAAAAGTACTCCCTTGCAATATATTGTTTAGGGTTTAAACTGTTTCTCACCTTCGCACCTACAATTACCAAAAACGGTAGGAACTATTTTCACTTATAAACACCACTCTTCTTTGATTCACTGAGTTTCTCACAAACTATCATTGTTGAAAGCTTAAAATCTAAGTCCGACTAGTACAGTTATGCATTTGCAGTGCTCGTGGTGTAGCGAACCAATTTATTAGCCTATGAGCGACAATGCAAATGAGCAAGATGGGAAGTGGCAAACATTGCTAAAGTGTGTTTCAGAGGGTGAAGCCGGATGATGTCAATGAGAAAAAGTAAGGAATACTAAATTCCAATATTTAATTTAGAAATGATGAAAATAATCTAAAACATAGGTATCTACGAGAATTGAACTTATACTGTTTAATTTCGATATATGAAAGCTTATGAGAACATAGGTATCTAGAAGAATTAAATTGTCCATATAGATATGTTGTATGATATCAGGAAGACTATCTATTCATATCTTGTAAATGTAGAGTTTTCCTTTTGTATTCCAGTTTTGATCCTTCAGGGGCATATAATTTTTGTTTTCAGTGTTTTAGCCTAAATTTTGGCCTGAAAATGTTGCAGGAACTCTTGACTAGGTCAACAGACGGTTGACCTTCCTTTTTATTTCTGTTACAAAAAATTAGCAACGGCTTGTAGCTGTTGCAAAATTTTGAACCAGAACAATAATACCCGGTCCGGCTAATATTAGTCGTTCTAAGTTCTTTTGGTTCTAAATTTCGCAAATGCTACAGAGCTGTTGCGACGAGAATGCTATTGCTAAACCTATTTGTAACTGCTTAAATCGTTGCAAAGTCGCAAGAAAACAACAGTTGGCTGAACCGAAAACCGTTGCGAAAAAAATTCTGAACGGCTTAGGAGTTGTTGCAAAATAAATGCAACACCACGTTTCGCAACGGCTGTCTGCTGTTGCTAGTCCCTTTTGCAATTGCAGCCAGCCGTTGCTAATCCCAAAAAATGGTGTAGTGTTGGTTTGAAATTCTCAGTAGAGATGCCATTTACCAATATGGAAAGATGAGAAGAAGTAACACACCATCAAATCCAAGATATCCATTTGTTACAAAAATCGTGTTATTTCAAAATTGTAAGCAGAGATTACCAATTGACATTATCAAAAACTTTCTCCATATCAATCTTGCACAAAATCACGGGTTTCTTGGCCTTCTACCTGCTATCCACACATTCGTTAGCAATTAGCATACCGTCAAGAATTTGTTTCTCATGAATAAATGCTCCTTGGAAGTGAGAAATAAGATCAGGCGTCACTTTCTTTAATCTATCAGCAAGAACTTTCGAGAGAATCTTATATACACTTCCAATAAGACTTAGGGGTGTATTTTGGAGTGCATGAGTCCTCCTTCTTGGGGATTAAATTTAAGAAGGAACAATTGAATCTCCAATCTATTGAACCAAATTTATGAAAATCTTTAAAAAGGTTCATAAGATCATCCTTAATAATACTCCAACAACTCTTGTAGAATTCTGCAGTGAAACCATCAGGCCCAGGTGCCTATTACATCCCATACGCTTAACAACACCCCACACCTCTTCTTCAGTAAATTCTCTCTCAAGCCAATTTTTATCCTCCCCCTTAATTTTCAGAAAAATAAGATTGTCCATTGAAGAGTTGACGCTCTCCTGCTGAGTGAAGAGGTTTATGTAAAAACTTATGATTTCTTCCTTGATAACGTTTGAATCAAAACAATCAGCACCCCTAATTTGAAGTTTAACAATAATGTTTTTTTCTCTCCTTGCACTAGCAATACTATGTAAGTATTTGAATCCCCCATCTGAAGTCGTTTTGTTTAGCCCTCAACTGTCATTTTATTGCCTCCATTGTTTCAGTGTGTCTCAACTTCAACTTGCAGTACAATCTTTCCTCCAATTGATGATGTTGTAAAGCCCCAGATTCTTCTTCAATGTTATGAATTCTCCCTGTCAGAACGTACTTATCCCTATTAACGGATCCAAACTCCTGCAGTCTCCATGGTTTCATAAAATGTTTACGATTTTATAGATTAAGAAAGAATTTAGAACTTGAATTGCCACGGAAATCCATAGTACTCCCCCATTCTCGCACATTCTTAATAAAATCCTTATGCTCAGTCCACAGTCTATCTAGCTTGAAATAAGGTTTAGAAGCCATTATAGGTTCTGTAATCACCATAACTGGGTTGTGATCAGAAATAGTTCTTGTTAGGACAACTTGAAGGGCATTGGGAAAGACCTTAATCTATTACTGCAATCTGCAAACTGATCAAGAGGCACTACATCATGAGGAGGAATCAATGTAAAGACAAATTTCTATTATAATGGCCTCAAAGTAGACCAACAAAGTAAACCAACAACCCCATAAACATGTTTACTCAATTTTTTGGATTTTTATCATAAAAATCCAAAATTAATATTGTAGTATTTTATATTTTTTGGATTCTTATCATAAATACACGCAAAATTAATATAGTAATTTGTTTAGAAAAATTGGACGGTCATGATTTAAAAAAAAATCATTTAATCACGGTGTAATTATACGCAATAATTTTAGGCCGTCCAATCAAAGATCTTGGCTATCTTTCAGTCAGACATATCAAATAATGTGGACCATCCGTCAGGTGTGTACCAACCACCTACCCAATCTACACTGCACGTTGTCATATCAACGCATTATATTTCACTAAACCATCCGACGAATATGAATGGTTTTTCTCCACGCCAATGAGAACACAGCTACGCTTACCGATCAATAGGAAAGAGGATAAGCTCCACCAATATTACTGGAGTAAGGAATGGTATTGATTTTTAGGTTGTTGATATGTGGTAAGGAGGAAGGGGGAGTAGTTAGATCAATGGTAGAGTTGAAGGAAGGTTTTCGGAAGAGAAGATGAAATAAGCAAGAACCGAACAGATCGTCTCCTAAAACGCTGCCACATTAGAGCAATAGATATTTTTTTTGTTTTTTCGGTTGCTTTTGTATGATGATGCAGGTGTCAACCCTATAACGTCCAGAGTCTTAATTAGACGGTGACCGGATACCTAATACATTGTTGACCGGACCCACATTTAAGGCTATATTCACGGTTAACTTTAGTGCAATATCAAGCATTTTATTGAGGAGACAATAAATATGCTTTGACTGCCGACCAGTTTTGAATGGACCAGAGTCACCCGACCTAGAAAACATTTGGTCCTCGACATTTGTGCTGACCAATAAAAAAAAGTAGATGGTGCAAAAAGCTAGTCTTTAAAGCTAGTCCGATTTTGTGCACCCCCTCAAAACAGGGGTGAACGTTAGGCTATCCTAATTTTTTATATTTTTTTTAAGCTATAACCATCTGTATAAAAAATAGAGAAAACGGAAAACAGGAAAAAACGTGTTTGATATGAACATTTTCAGAAAATATTTTTTATTTGTTTTATGTTTTGAGAATAACAAAAAAATGAAAATAATAAATTATTGTTTACTGCGTTTTCTTTTTTTGGTTCCTTCTTCTTCTTCTTTTTAGAACAAAGTAAGAAATCGGGAGAATAACTGCAAGTGAGTCATAACCAGTATCACTATCTCTTAGACTAATCTTTATATTTGACTTGATTTAATTGATTTTTCTTGGTTTTCAAAAACAGTTTTTATCCTACTAAACAATTTTTAGAAAATGAAAACAAGGAAAAAAATGTGTATTTTTAAAACACTATAAAACTATTTTTGAAAACTATTTTTAAAAATTGTACCAACTACGCTCTTAACGTTTTCTCGGCACCGGCACGCTAACACTCGTTAGTCATTACAACGTGTGGATGCGTATACTTGTTGGAAAACCACCGGTTTTTTATGTGAATAAATTTTTTACTATAAAACAGTTTTTCAAAATAATGAAAATACCTTCCAAATTTATCTCTTAGTTTTATTGGGTAAGTTTGTATCTTAAATATATATATGGAATTGCACTAGGGTTTTTATATGTAGAGAAAAACCTATCTCTTGTTTTCACCGGTGTTATGTACTTCTTCTTCGTTTTCTTTGTTTGAGACGAGGGTTTTAAGTGCTAACAAATCGTGAGTTTTTCCGCTGCCAAGTTCTAAAAGGACAAGTTTGAATGTGCTATTCAAACTTGTTAAGATGGTTGTATCTTGGAGGCAAATGTACCCGTAGGGCTATAGCATCATCTTTTCCGAGTGTAGCCGGGCATTCTTGCCTTAAGGACAGTATGTTGAATATGCGCCTCAATCTACCATTACCAGTTTCTTCTTCTATGGTGTTTAACAGGATGTTCAAGGCATCACCAGTTGACTAAGGAGAAGATACGAAAATCAGATAAGTGCCTCCTATATTATTTAATTGGTTGATCAATTTTAATTGTTATTCTCCAACAATCTTAAGACAAGAGACGATCTTAGAGTAACAATTAAGAAAAATCAATTTTGGTTAATTATTAGCTCTCGTAAAGAGTTACATCAATTGTGATCGTGATGAAACTGTAGCTAATTAATATGTGGTTTATTAATAGCTTATGTGGGGTATTTTTTATATCCTCAAATATACAGGACATGGTGTGCTATAGAAATTGATCATTTTTTTTAGTGCCTTGTTTATACAAAATATCATTCGTGTTAATTGGCAAAGGGAAAAACAAGTTCTGCGTCTCACAGATAAACTGTTTCTCACATATAAACTGTTTGATTTCTTGTCAGGTTCGTATCCCGGTCAGCAGAAAGCTACCACTTGTATGGTATGTTTACAAGTGTATCAACATTTCGGCTTGATACTTGGGAGAAAGAGATGACAACAGCAAGTTATCATCTAGTCTAGTACCTAGGCTAGGGTGTCGAGGTTGATACGCATATTAAAGAGCTGACTGGTGAATACCGAAATCAGTCCGCGTTTGCGCAAGGAATAGGTCCTTGAGTCTCTTCATTGATATGGCTGAACTGCGAGAGGATACATATTTGGTTACATGGTTTGGATAATGGGTCACATGTAGATGGTGTATATTTAGTACCAAAAGAGATTAGAGTTTCTCTTGGATATTTGCTGGAAATTTAATATGAGGTTGCTGGCGAAGATTTGGAAAGATTGTGGAAAATCACGATATTTAGTAATTAATTTATCGAATCTGTTTTGTGAGAATGCAGAAAAGAATCTTATGAGTTGATGGTGAATGGATTAAAATTGGTGTGCTATTCCTACGTATCAGTGGTATTTGGTTTCGCTGATGCTGCTCGCCATTATAAAGCTGTGATGAACGGGAAGGTTTTGGCTTGCTGAGATTACTGGTTAATGATGGAGCTGGCACTACACCAAATCCTGGATTTTGTCACAGGGCATATCTGTTACAAAAAAAGTTTGTAACACATATACGCCGTTAGAGAAACGTTGTGATATTAATTGTTATCTTTTTTTTGTAACAGTTTTTTCTGTGACAAAATTTGATTACAGTCACATTTATAAACTGTTACAATAATTAATAGTAACACTTAACCTAATTTTAGAATAGCTACACGTGGCTCATTTGTCACAACAATTATAACATATTTAACTGTTATTCTAATTTTGCAACAATTCGGTGATGACACGTGTCTTTCATCACCACGTAGGAAACAATTAAGTTTTTCCACGTGTCAATTTTTCTAACGACTACAATAACACATATAAGCGTTGCATATTTTTTGTAACAAATTCCCTTAGGACACCTGTCATCTTTTTGTCACAATTCTTTGTAATGTTTTAACCGTTACTCTCATTTTAATGACTTTAAGTAGATGACACGTGTTTTTATTTTTCACAGGTCATTCTCATGGACACGTGTTTTTATTTTTAACTGTAATTACAATTAAATTTTTTTGGATAGTCCAGGTCATTCTCATGGACATGGCCTTCCAATTTACAAGCCTGCAACACAATTTATCTGAAACACAGCTGCAATTTCTCAATCCGCAAACTAATGGGGAAACACATTTTAACACTCGTGCATACATTGTGGAAACAAAAGTACAAAGGTACATTCATTATGATAATCAAAAACCAAAAAATTATTTGATTCATTATGAAATTTAACCAAGCACAATTCAAAGCCAACACTCCTGAGACCAAATAAAAAGAAGCTTAACTTCTCAATAAATGCAAGCTATGAGAACACAATGAGAAAAGAATCAATATGATTTGTTATCATACCATTTAACGTGAGTATAGAAAAGTTATCATTTCAAGTAATTCCAGCGTTGGCATCAAATACGCGTGACCTGTCAAATAATAAAAATTGAACGTGTTAATGACAGGGTGTTGGAGTAG
This sequence comes from Papaver bracteatum, assembly GCA_023529315.1. Taxonomy (NCBI): domain Eukaryota; kingdom Viridiplantae; phylum Streptophyta; class Magnoliopsida; order Ranunculales; family Papaveraceae; genus Papaver; species Papaver bracteatum. The sequence continues at coordinate 486,620 of JAJJWX010004821.1, forward strand.
AAAGAAAAACAGAAAAAAGAAATGTAAAGAACTACATTTTTTTCGATCTCTCTTCATAAACTCCAAATTACAACTTAGTTATATAAATAAAAACATAGACTAAGTGGCATTCCACTAAACACAACTTCCACTTCCTAAAGTGTAGGTAAACAAACTCAACATTAGCACCTACAGTTTATGACGTCCTGTAAACAAGAAAGATGAACTAATTCAACACTTCAGTTCTACAAATGTAGTTATAGCACGATTAATTTGCCTAATTTTTGTACTCATACGAACTACCTATGTTTGTTATATGACTTGCAATGAATACAAGAACTTCATGTCATAACAACTGAAAGTTGGATACTCAATTCCAAAGTTGCACACCATGGATTTGATTAAAAATTCAAGGAATGGTAAAATTAAGAGAAGAGAATACTACAAGAAAAAGAAGGTAAACGGTCGGTAGACATACCTAAAGAGCACAATCAAGATCAAGAACAGATGCACCTTTGTCTTTGGTTGTACCATGTGGTATATGGGTATGGACTGGCCTTGAGAATCTGTCAAGTTCTCCCTTTACGCTCCCACGCTCCAGTCACCTTAGGACTGCGAGAATCTAAGGTAATAAAGAAAGCTGCTATATATACTCAACACCTACAACATCATTTTCAAAATCATTATGTATAAATCACCAAGGTCTCGCAAATTTGGAATGCGGCGTTTAGATTATTCAAGGTTAAAAACTCGATAAAAAGTAATGAACAAGCGAGAGTTTTGCCAAGAGAAAAATAAACTGTGTGATTAAGAAATTATTACAGTCCAACATTATGGTACATATATCCACTGTTATGATTTCACAAGGCTTTCAGTCTATCTTAGAGAATTCAACTGGTAATTACCCAAAATCATAAAGATGGTCAACATATAGAATTTTCTGGTTTCTATTTTTAAACATATATAAGAAGAAACAATATCGAGCAAAATTTAACCAAATTAAGTAGATCAGTGACCAAATGTACAAACATAAACCTGTTATTCACAGGTGAATGAAATTACTTACAAATACACAGACACTACTGATATAGTAAAGTAAAATTTCATTGTAAGTAAATGACAACATGTAGTGATTATGTAAATTAAACTAAGACATAAGGATCGCATATTTACCCTTTCCAAAAGACCCAGAGCAAATTTCTGCAGAATTAATTTGTCAAGGACTTGCCCTCCAATTCTGTGAACCTCTTCACTAGCTTGGTATAGGAAAGATGTAGTCAAGTATTAATACCAATGAATTGAAGAGATACTTTTTCACCAAAAATTAAGGAGGGAGTTCAAGAGGAAAAATGGCCAAGTGCATACCTCTTGTATGGAGATGAAATGGGTTTGTGTTAAGTGGCTATGATAGTCCCCTATAAAATAATACCAAATGAGCTAAGTCGGGTATCAACACCAGTTGGTAAGTAACAACAACATATTAATCAAAGTATGGAGTCAGGTACAAAGTTGGAGGCTATTAATTAATAGTAACCTCAATGTATCAAAAACAACATCAGTACTACTACAAATCACTCCCCCCAATAAACATGGATTTGGATCTATTGTATTCCAAACTAAGAGTCTTATTACCAACAATCTCATAACTTAACCATGATTATCAACTAATTTAGTATGCAATTGATCTTTAACTAGTTACGGAGTGTTACCTAAGCATTATCATTGCTGGTGCTTGGGTTGCAACTTATATCGGCCATTAATGTCTCAACGATATTTGCTCCTAGAAACTGCAAAAGAAAGCAATCTTTGATAACCCACCTCTCATTCCTCGAACAAATCCCATATCAACAGCTCCGAACACCTATGAAGAAGTAAACAAAATCAGAGCGGAGTTCAAAGCAATGAAAACTCCCACACAAGGAGAACCTGCAAAATACCACTTATAGACATACAAACAAAAGTCAATCTGAATCCTCATAAAAGAACACACACTTACTTGGTAACATCTATGGTGCAACATCATGTATTGTTTCATCCACACCTGATTCAAATTACAGAAGCACAAGATGTTAGTTAAGCCACCATTTGTTGAAACCAACTTAGTTAAGAAAGACAATAAGAAGATCTCTAACTTATGATCTAATATTTTATGTATCTTACATCAGAGACGATTAAGGAAAGTAAGTACCTACATGATTGTCTAGTTAAAAATGACATTGCATCAGCTACTATTAATTCAATAACCATCTACAATACCAATACTTTTACTCCACCAACTGTGTAACACTCTACCTGGTAAGGAGGCGGAGATACACCTAAGACTTAGCCGTCTAACTGCAACGGATTTAACAAGACCCACAATTTAACAAAGTCATCTGAATGTCATCAATAAATTTAATGGAACAGAACTTCTACTAATCAAAGAAAATAGTTTTGCAAATTCTCGTACCCTATCCTTTTATATGAAATGAATCGGGTATAATAATCTTGAAATTACAACAATTCAAAAGATGAACCATTGGTTGATGCACCAACACTAGTGGAAAATCAAAAACAAAAAAAGTCCATTCAGAAAAACACTAAACTCAAAATAATCAATTAGAACAATCTAAATGGAATCATACACTACTGATGCATCCAATCAAATTCAAAACAATTGAACAGACTTCCTCAAAAACTCTAAAACCAAAAGAACACTTATGAAATGTTACCCAACTATTTAAGAAACATAATGCAATAGAGCATTCCTAATAATATAACAACAAGTAATCTCAGGGTATGTGTCTTAATTTTAAAAAGGTTAGGACACTAAAGCAATCACAAAATCCAAAATAATTTGCTAGAAAACAGCATAATAAGGAAAAGGTTACACACCAAAAGAGCTAATCAACAAAAGATAAAGTTCCAACTAGCCGCCCTTTACAATCAGGAAGAACATCTTTTTCACACATTATTAATTATAACATCAAACAAATCAATAAAACCAGCTACCTTCGTAATCCCGTTATTAGTTTCTTTGAATTGAATGAATCAAAAGATACCCAACATTAATATTTACACATCAAATGAGATAATAGTGATGAGATGTTACACCTGTAGATCCAACTGAACCTGAAATCCCTCTACATCAAATAAACAAAAACAATTTATTAACACCGTTACATTAAAGAAATTGAAAAAGAAGCAGAAAAATCAATTTCGTGAAACCACAACTTTACACGATGAAGTTTGAAAAAGAGAATCGTTGGAGAAGAACACCAACTACAAACGAAGGTCTTCTACATCAATAAAGCGAGAATTTAACATCAATGAAATTGAAAAAAAAAAAAGATTGGTAATAATAAGAAATTAAAACCCTAAAATCAATGAAACTGAAAAAAAAAATTGATTGGTAACGAGAATCGATTGATAATAAGAAATTAAAGCCCTAAAATCGATGAAATTGAAGAAAAAAAAGATTTTGATAATGGGAAATTAAAACCCTAACAAAGTAGTAAAATCATAACTTTACTTGATGCAGTTGGGGTTTAAGATCTGGAAGAATAAATAAGAAGAACAACAAGAAAAGCAGGTAGAGAGAAAAAAAATAGTGAGATCTGGAAGAATAAATGACTTTACCTTTTCTTCCTTTTCCAGAGTTTGCATAATCGACTGAATCAACAACATCTCCATTAATTGATCATAACCCAACTCTTCTTCTTCCCATCACAATCTCAGACTCTTCATCACCATCAATTTCTTCTTCTGAAGCTTTCATCGAATAACCCCTAACTCTCTCTCAGATTCATTATATCATCTCCTCCTTCTATAAAATTCAAAGCACTAACACCTGATTCTTCGTCGATCCGACTTCATCGTAAATCCTCTTAACTCAACACACGAATCTTCTCAAAAATTAAACGCAGAAAAATAACAGGTATACGAGAGGAAGAACAGAAGAAGGAAATAAGAGAAGAAGAAAATGAATAAGAAAGAAAAAGAAAATGAAGAAGAGTTTATCTTCTCGATTCGGTCTAGATAAGACCAAAGGAAATTTATGGCCCACTGAATTGGATAAGGGAATCCCTAGTCGTTCTAGTGGCAAAAGACTATTTAGCCCTTCTCACTATTCCGATGTTTTTTTCTTCGTCCGGTATCCGAATGACACGTTCGAGTAGTCTTATTCGCATAAATTTTCTAGATCTATCCACCGTTACTAATATCGTATATAGATCGTTGTTAGATTGATTTATATTAATTAAAATTTATGTTGACTACTCGAGTCATTACTAGAGTTGGACCTGAGTTTCACATTCGGAGGAATTGAAGATAAAATTTATCAGATTCGAACATCCCAGGTTCAATGATTACTAGAGTTGGACCTGAGTTTCTCATTTGGAAGAACTGGAGATGAAATTTATAAGATTCAAACATCCCGGGTTCAAAGATTACTAGAGCTAGACATGAGTTTCACATTCGGATGAACTGAAGAAGAAATTATCTGATTTGAACATCTAAGGTTCAAAGTTTACTAGAGTTAGACCTGAGAGTCTCTTTCGGATGAACTGGAGACGAAATATACCACAATTGAACATCCTAGGTTCAAAGATTACTAGAGGTAGACCTGAGTTTCTCTTTCGGATGAACCGGGGAAAAAATATATCGGAATTCAAATTCCCAGGTTCAAAGATTACTAGAGTTAGACCTGAGTTTCTCTTTCGGAGGAACTGAAGATGAAATATATCATAATTGAACATCCCAGGTTCAAATATTACTAGAGTTAGACCTGAGTTTCTCGTTCGGATTAACTGGAGACGAAATATATCAGAATTGAACATCACAGGTTCAAAGATTACTAGAGTTAGACCTGAGTTTATGATTCAGATGAATTGGAGACGAAATATATAAGAATTGAACATCACAGGTTCAAAGATTACTAGAGTTAGACATGAGCTTATGATTCAGATGAACTGAACACGAAATATATCAGAATTGAACATCAAATGTTCAAAGATTATTAGAGTTAGACATGAACAAGAAATATATCAGAATTGAGCATCACAGGTACAAAGATTACCAGAGTTCGACCTGAGTTTCTCGTTCGGATGAACTTGAGACGAAATATATCATAATTGAACATCACAGGTTCAAAGATTACTAGGGTTATACCTGAGTTTCTGATTCGGATGAACAAGAGACGAAATATATCAAAATTGAACATCACAGGTTCAAAGAATACTAGAGTTAGACCTGGGTTTCTCGTTCGGATGATCTGAGGATGAAATATAACAGAATTGAACATTACTGGTTCAAAGACTAATAGAGTTAGACCCGAGTTTCTCGTTCGGATGATCAGAGAACGAAATATATCAGAATTTAACATCACAGGTTCAAATACATCTAGAGTTAGACCCGAGTTTCTCATTCGGATGATCTGAGGACGAAATATAACAGAATTGAACATCACTGGTTCAAAGACTACTAGAGTTAGACCCGATTTTCTCGTTCGGATGATCTTAGGACGAAATATATCATAATTGAACATCACAGGTTCAAAGACTACTAGAGTTAGACCTGAGTTTCTCGTTCGGATGAACTGGAGAAAAAATATATCAGAATTCAACATCACAGGTTCAAAGATTACTAGAGTTAGACCCGAGTTTCTCGTTCGGATGAACTTGAAACGAAATATATCATAATTGAACATCACAGGTTCAAATACTACTAGAGTTAGACCCGATTTTCTCGTTCGGATGATCTTAGGACGAAATATATCATAATTGAATATCACAGGTTCAAAGACTACTAGAGTTAGACCTGAGTTTCTCGTTCAGATGAACTGGAGAAAAAATATATCAGAATTGAACATCACAGGTTTAAATATTACTAGAGTTAGACCCGAGTTTCTCGTTCGGATGATCTGAGGACGAAATATATCAGAATTGAACATCACAGGTTCAAAGACTACTAGAGTTAGACCTGAGTTTCCGATTCGGATGAACTGAAGACCAAATATATCAGAATTGAACAACACAGGTTTAAAGATAACTAGAGTTAGACCTGAATTCCTCTTTCTGATGAACTGGAGACGAAATATATCAGAATTGAATATCACAAGTTCAAGGATTACCATAGTTAGACATGTGTTTCCGATTCGGATGAACTGGAGACGAATTATATCAGAATTGAACATCACAGTTCAACGATTACCAGAGTTAGACCCGAGTTTCTGATTTGGATGAACTTGAGACGAAATATATCAAAATTGAACATCACAGGTTCAAGGATTACCAGAGTTAGACCTGAGTTTCTTATTCGGATGAACTGGAGACGAAATATATCAGAATTGAACATCACGGGTTCAAGGATTACCAGAGTTAGACCTGAGTTTCTGATTCGGATGAGCTGGAGACGAAATATATCGAATTGAACATCACATGTTCAAGGATTGCGAGTTAGACTGAGTTTCGATTCGGATTGAGACGAAATATATCGAATTGAACATCACGAGGTTCAAGGATTACGAGTTAGACATGAGTTTCGATTCGGATGAATGGAAACGAAATATATCGAAATTAAACATCACATGTTCAAGGATTACGAGAGTTAGACTCGAGTTTCGATTCGGATGAGCGGAGACGAAATATATCGAGAATTGAACATCACGGTTCAACAATTACGAGTTAGACCCGAGTTTCTGATTCGGATGAACTGGAGACGAAATATATCAGAATTGAACATCACAAGTTCAAGGATTATCAGAGCTAGACCTGAGTTTCCGATTCGGATGAAATGGAGACGAAAGATATCAGAATCAGTGTAGTCAAAATCGCTCTCCAAAGTCGATTACTCGCCGAGTATTCGTTACAAGATATATGAACGAGGCGATTTCCGATTCCAAGGCCTTTCCGATTTTTATCGATTAAGGCGGCCGATTTGGACCGATTTTTGAGCAAAACGAGTTAACGATTTTTCCGAGTTGACCTTGCATGCACTAAAATCATAAAAGAAATTTTTCATAACCCTTAGATGAGAGTTATAAAATAGAAAAACCTCTAAATAAATGATAAATAGTTCAATATAACAATATTACACACTTAATTACATGATAGTGTTAAAATTTTAAGTACAAATTATGACTACTGATCAACAATATATAAATTATTAATAAATAGATTCCGACTGCCCTTATTGAAATTAAAAAAAGTAAATATTACAGAATATGAAAATGACCATATTACCATTATTAGAAATAAGTGCAATAAATATTATGGAGACTATGAAAATAACCAAACTACCTTTATTGTAAAAAGTGCAATAAATATTACAAACTTTCAAAATGACCATATTAACCTTATTGGAAAAAAGTCCAATAAATATTATGGAGACTATGAAAAATGACCATACTACCCTTATCGGAAATCAGTAAAGTAATTCTTACAGACTGTGAAAATGACCATATTACCCTTATTGGAAATAAGTGGAATAAATATTATGGAGACAGTGAAAATGACCAAACTACCCTTATCGGAAAAAAGTGCAATAGATATTATGGAGATTGTGAAAATGACCATATTACCCTTATTGGAAATAAGTGCAATAAATATTGTGCGACCTGTGAAAATGATCAAACTACCCTTATCAGTATTAAGTAAAGTAAATGTTACCGATTGTGAAAATGACCATATTACCCTTATTGGAAATAAGTGGAATAAATATTATGGAGGCTGTGGAAATGACCATACTACCTTATCGGAAATAAGTAAAGTAAATGTTACCGATTGTGAAAATGACCGTATTACCCTTATTGAAAAAAAGTGCAATAAATATTACGGGTACTGTGAAATTGACCATACTACCCTTATCGAAAATAAGTAAAGTAATTCTTACAGCCTGTGAAAATGACCATATTACCCTTATTGGAAATAAGTGGAATAAATATTATGGAGGCTGTGAAAATGACCAAAATACACTTATTGAAGATAAATAAAGTAAATTGCATATTGTGAAAATAACCATATTACCCTTATTGGAAAAAAGTGCAATAGATATTATGGAGACTGTGAAAATGACCAGACTTCCCTTATTGAAATTAAGTAAAGTAATATTATACACTATGAAAATGACCATATTACCCTTATTGGAAATAAGTGCAATAAATATTATGGATATTGTGAAAATGACCAAACCACCCTTATTGAAAATAAATAAAGTAAATACTACATATAGTGAAAATGACCATATTACCCTTATTTGAATAAGTGCCATAAATATTATAGAGACTGTGAAAATGACCAGACTACCCTTATCGAAAATAAGTAAAGTGAATATTACAGATTGTGAAAATGACCATATTACCCTTATTGGAAATAAATGGAATAAATATTAGGGAGACTGTGAAAATGACCAAACTACCCTTATTGAAAATAAATAAAGTAAATTGCATATTGTGAAAATCACCATATTACCCTTATTGGAAATAAATGGAATTAATATTATGGAGGCTGTGGAAATGACCATACTACCTTATCGGAAATAAGTAAAGTAAATGTTACCAATTGTGAAAATGATCGTATTACCCTTATTGAAAAAAAGTGCAATAAATATTACGGATACTGTGAAATTGACCATACTACCCTTATCGAAAATAAGTAAAGTAATTCTTACAGACTGTGAAAATGACCATATTACCCTTATTGGAAAAAAGGGCAATACATATTATGAAGACTGTGAAAAAGACCAGACTACCCTTATCGGAAATATGTAAAGTAAATGTTACCGATTGTGAAAATGGCCATATTACCCTTAATTGTCATTTTCACAGTCTGTAATATTTATTGCACTATTTCCAATAAGGGTAGTTTGGTCATTTTCATAGTCTCCATAATATTTATTGCACTTATTTCCAATAAGGGTAATATGGTCATTTTCACAGTCTGTAACATTTACTTTAATTATTTTCGATAAGGGTAGTATGGTCATTTTCACAATCTCCATAATATTTATTGCACTTTTTACCAATAAGGGTAGTTTGGTCATTTTCATAGTCTTCATAATATTTATTGCACTTTTTTCAATAAGGGTAATATGGTCATTTTCACAGTCTGTAACATTTTAATTTACTTATTTTCGATGACGGTAGTCAGGTCATTTTTCACAGTCTCCATAATATTTATTGCACATTTTACCAATAAGGGTAGTTTGGTCATTTTCATAGTCTCCATAATATTTATTGCACTTTTTTTCAATAAGGGTAATATGGTCATTTTCATAGTCTGTAACAATTACTTTACTTATTTTCGATGACGGTAGTTAGGTCATTTTTCACAGTCTCCATAATATTTATTGCACTTTTTACCAATAAGGGTAGTTTGGTCATTTTCATAGTCTCCATAATATTTATTGCACTTTTTTTCAATAAGGGTAATATGGTCATTTTCACAGTCTATAACATTTACTTTACTTATTTTCGATGAAGGTAGTCAGGTCATTTTTCACAGTCTCCATAATATTTATTGCACTTTTTACCAATAAGGGTAGTTTGGTCATTTTCATAGTCTCCATAATATTTATTGCACTTATTTCCAATAAGGATAATATGGTCATTTTCACAGTCTGTAACATTTACTTTACTTATTTTCGATGACGGTAGTCAGGTCATTTTTCACAGTCTCCATAATATTTATTGCATTTTTTACCAATAAGGGTAGTTTGGTCATTTTATAGTCTCCATAATATTTATTGCACTTTTTTTCAATAAAGGTAATATGGTCATTTTCACAGTCTGTAATATTATTTTACTTATTTTCGATAAGGGTAGTATGGTCATTTGCACAGTCTCCATAATATTTATTGCACTTATTTCCAAATATGGTCATTTTCATAGTCTGTAATATATATTGCACTTTTTCCAATAAGGGTAGTTTGGTCATTTTCACAGTTTGTAATATTTACTTTATTTATTTTCAGTAAGGGTAGTTTGGTCATTTTTACAGCCTCTAAAATATTTATTGCACTTTTTTTTTCCAATAAGGGTAATATGGTAATTTAGAAATTTCATAGTCTGTAATATTTACTTTATTTATTTTCGATAACGGTAATCTGGTCATTTTTCACAATCTCCATAATATTTATTGCACTTTTTTTTCCAATAAGGGTAATATGGTCGTTTTCACAGTCTGTAATATTTATTGCACTTTTTCCGATAAGGGTAGTTTGGTCATTTTCACATTCTCCAAAATATTTATTGCACCTATTTTCAATAAGGGTAATACAGTCATTTTCATATTCTGTAATATTTACTTTATTTATTTTCAATAAGGGTGGTTTGGTCATTTTTCCAGTCTCCATAATACTTATTGCACATATATCCAATAAGGGTAATATGGTCATTTTCACAGTCTGTAATATTTACTTTACTTATTTCCGATAAGGGTAGTCTGGTCATTTTCACAGTCTCCATAATATTTATTGCATTTTTTTTCTAGTAAGGGTAATATGGTCATTTTCACAGTCTATAATATTTACTATAGTTATTTTCAATAAGGGTAGATTGGTCATTTTCACAGTCTCCATAATATATATTGCACTTTTTTCAATAAGGGTAATATGGTCATTTTCACAGTTTATACGAATTACTTTACTTATTTTCGATAAGGGTAGTCTGGTCATTTTCATAATCTCCATAATATTTATGGCACTTATTTCCAATAAGGGTAATATGGTCATTTTCACAGTATGTAATTTACTTTATTTATTTTCAATAAGGGTAGTTTGGTCATTTTCACAGTCTCCCTAATATTTATTCCATTTATGTCCAATAAGGGTAATATGGTCATTTTTACAATCTGTAATATTATTTTACTTATTTTCGATTAGGGTAGTCTGGTCATTTTCACAGTCTCTATAATATTTATGGCACTTATTCTAATAAGGGTAATATGGTCATTTTCAGAGTATGTAGTATTTACTTTATTTATTTTTAATAAGGGTAGTTTGGTCATTTTCACAATATCCATAATATTTATTGCACTTATTTCCAATAAGGGTAATATGGTAATTTTCAAAGTGTAATATATTACTTTACTTATTTTCAATAAGGGCAGTCTGGTCATTTTCACAGTCTCCATAATATTTATTGCACTTTTTTCCAATAAGGGTAATATGGTCAATTTCACAATTTGTAAGAATTACTTTATTTATTTCTGATAAGGGTAGTATGGTCATTTTCACAGCCTCCATAATATTTATTTCATTTATTTCCAATAAGGGTAATATGGTAATTTTCACAGTCTGTAAGAATTACTTTTCTTATTTCCGATAAGGGTAGTATGGTCATTTTTACAGTCTCCATAATATTTATTACACTTTTTTCCAATAAGGGTAATATGATCATTTTCACAATCGGTAACATTTACTTACTTATTTCCGATAAGGGTAGTATGGTCATTTTCACAGTCTCCATAATATTTATTGCACTTTTTACAATAAGGGTAATATGGTCATTTTCACAGTCGGTAACATTTGCTTTAATTATTTTCGATAAGGGTAGTATGGTCATTTTCACAGTCTCCATAATATTTATTCCACTAATTTCCAATAAGGGTAATATGGTCATTTTCACAGTCTGTAAGAATTACTTTACTTATTTCCGATAAGGGTAGTATGGTCATTTTCATAGTCTCCATAATATTTATTGCACTTTTTTCCAATAAGGGTAATATGGTCATTTTCACAATCGGTAACATTTACTTTATTTATTTCGATAAGGGTAGCCTGGTCATTTTCATAGTCTCCATAAAAATTATTGCAGTTATTTCCAATAATGGTAATATGGTTATTTTCACAATCCGTAATATTTTTTTTATTTTTTTTTCAATAAGGGTATTCTGGTCATTTTCACAGTCTCTATAATATTTATTGCATTTATTTCCAGTAAGGGTAATATGGTCATTTTCACGGTCTTCTGAATTTTTACTGCACTTATTCTGATAAGGGTAGTATGGTCATTTTCACAGCGTACGGAAGAAGCAGAAATTTTTGTTGTGGTTTTGTCGAGAAAATTGAGAGAAAAGGTTGATATTTGTCCAAGTCAAATGTCTTACAAAGTCATGACTTGTTGACTTAGTCTTGATCCTTTTTTATAATATTAAGAAAATTAAAATTAAAAATTAAAATAAATTTTGATATTTAGAAATTAAATAAAATTGTTATTTTGTATAACTGTTGCGAAAGTAGTGACAACCAAAATTCTAAGAGTGATTAATTCGGGGTTGTTTTAGATGTGGTGGAATTTTTGGGTGGAAACATCATTTTAGATTATAATTGTGGTTGTCTAGATAATTGTCAACAAATATAATTGTGACTAGTAAAAAAGTTAAATATTCAGATTCATTATCACTATTACAAAATTTAGCAACAGTTATAATTGTTGCAGGACTTATCACAGGTATATTAGTGACTGAAAAATAAACCGTGACAGGTTACACTGTGAGAAAATCCTGGTTTTGGTGTAGTGTGGAAAAGGAAAAGCTTCATGAAGAAGATGCTGCGAAGTCTGAAAAGATGGGAGATGGACACTGTGCTGATTAGGGTATATATTAAAAAAAAAAAAAAAAAAGGAGCTTAGTCGGAGTTCAATTTTCAATCCGCAGGAGTTGTGCTGAGGCTATATTTAGTAACCAACACAGAGACAGAAGTTGAGGGTCAATCTATTTTGGTTTATGGCTCAAGATTTTGGCAGTTGATTTTCTCAACGGGATATCTCAAATTTGTGCTGAAATATGCTCCCTGGCTTCGTGTATAAACAATGAGCTTCCCCAGGCTTGCCATTTGTAAAGCTATCAAAAATATACCCGAAGGGAAGGAATTGATTGCATCAAACAATTAAGAAAGGATATCTCTGAATCTTTAGAGTGGATGATGACCAGCAGTTCGAAGGATAAGAGATGTCCCAAACAAAATGTAGATTTACAAGCTGGTCTTCTGGAAAGGGCACCTGCTGAAGTGTATACGATGCTATTGGATAATTTAGCTGTCACAACAAGGAACCGTAAATCTGTTGGGAACTCCATATAGGACCTGATGACGTGCATACAAGGATGATATCTCAATTATCCTTAATTGATAAATCTTTCACTTGAGCTTGAAGAGTTGTGCTAGGAAGCACCATGCATGGAATGTACATGAGAACCGTGTAAGGGCTGAGACTAAGACCTTCCATGGTGTTCTATATCATATCCTATCTCTGCAGCTAGTTAAAGGAAGTGGACGAAGGAACTAATTTTGTTCAAGATCTACTTTAAATGTGATGTATTTTGTAAAATTGTAGCATATTCTTGATTAACTAATTTTATCACTTACTTTGGTTGTGAGTATAAGTTAGTCAGGTTAACAATCTATATGCGCAAAGATGAGGCGATGAATACGAACACTGGAACACTGGATTGTGCCAACGGAAGTGCGTTCTCCATCATGCAATAACATACCCGGCAGTACGAGTAAGTATTGTGCAGAAATTCATCTCCTTAATATCATGCAAAGGTACTATGGAGCTCGACGGTATGAGCAAGTTAGTACGCAATTCATTCCTTCAATAATAAAGAAAGATACGGTGAAACTCGCTTCAGTGCCGACCGACTCGTCTAGAAAGATGTTGCATGTTTATTTAGATTTGTCTGAATCTCTTCTTGGGGTAAGAATTGCATATTTTGGTAAACATTCCCAAAACAATTCTAGTATGTGATTGTCATTAGAAGTTATTTAGGCAGTAACTTTTGTAATGATAATTTAGAGTAAGAATATTCTGGAATATGATTAGAATTCAACTACAGGAGTTGCAGGTCAGTTTAATGGACTAGTGCCACTTTAAACTTACTGAAAGAAAGATTTGATCTTAAATTTTTTCTGGCAAGTCCTTAAAATGTGGGGGATCTTTGGTATATCCACAGACGTGTTAAAGGTCTTTTATCCAGATTGGTTGCATATGTATTAGTAGCTAGACTTTGTGGAAGTGTAATGCATATTTAGATTCTTGAATATTTATTCAAAGCTTTCTGAGTGTTGTTCATGAATGTCGCTCGCATGAGTCTAGGGACGTGGAGTTTGTTGGAAAACAATTTGTTGGATCTTGTTCTCATCAGAGAGATCAAGATAATCCCTTAACTTGTGACCAGGCTTGTCTAGAATTCATCATAATGTGGGGGATAATACATGTGATCTTGCAATCCATCAACGGTGAGAGGTATATGATGAATGTATCAAACAACTTTGAAGAATATAAGAAAGACATGTGATTATGGACCACTTCAGGTAGTCATAAATTAGAGAAAATAAGTAATATGGAAAACTGTTCATCTTATTTGCACATGTCAGTGTGTAATCACCCACAAGCGGATTTTGAGAAAGTATCCTTGAAAGGTTAATCAAATGTGGGACAAACTACAAGGTTTGGAGAAAATGTTGATGTAACCTGATTTTGCATATATATTAGTATAAGCATAGATACTTATCTTAGTGGTTACCTCTATTATGATTTATCTTGTGATATGATAAACATGTTTTACATCTACTAACAAATCATTGATTGTTTAGATTTGACAGAAACTAATATCACGGTTGACATGGTCTAAAGGATCAGTAAGTAACCAAATATTTTTGGATGTAGTTTCTGTCTAACGTGTTTAGTACGTGTTGCAAAACAGATGTGCATATCCGTGTTTACCCTGGGAAATCACAGGGATGCTCTGATTAGAAGACCAGAGATTGGAATGCATGAGGTACATAATTAATTTCAATTATGTGATATATGCTTTACAACCACCTATGAAATATGTGATATATTTACGATTTGACTGAAAGACCAAGATGGCTGATATGATCTAAAGGATCGAAAGGATCCGGAAGAAATTCTGAAGGAAATGGTTTTTGTCAAACTCGATGCGTTTAATGTGTGTTGTAAGTGTGCAGTATATCAGGTGTATAAAAATACCCTTGTATCTCAAGAGAATTACTGGATGATCTGATTAGAGATTTGTGATACTTGAGGTACATCTTAAATTGTCTATGTAATACATATTGTACTGGCCTTAAGAGATGTTGTTGTTTCAGGATATGGATAAATCTTATCCTATGGGTGTATCCTCTTAAGGAGTGTCTGTCTAAGGAAGTCCTTAAGATAGACAAGATGAACTTGTATTTTGAAGAAATCAAAGTTTATGTGCTTTAATTCAAGCATAAGAGGAAGACGAATGATTACTAAGATTCTTCTTAAAAGATATTCCTCTGTGACCGACGCCTGGCCATCATTGCAGAAACTCAATTGACTATGTGAGTCTAAAGTAAATGAGCAATGACAAAGTCTAGACATACTCGGAGAAGGCTAATTCGGTAAGACAACTATACTCTCTAATGAAGTAATTTTAGTTGATTCATGAAAGTCTAAAAGAGAGTCTCAGTGGACATCTGAAGTCAAAAGAGAACCTCATGGACTTAGTGAAGTCAACAGAAAAATTAGTGATCCTTTGACTAAAGGATAATCTAGAGAGATAGTTTGAAATTATACATCGAGGGGGATGGGAATTAATCTCATAAAATAAACTTTCCATGAAGGATACTCAACCTTGCTGACTGGAGATCCCAAGAACAAGGTTTCGAATGAGACAACTAATTCATGGTGGGTAAAGGTAAGCACTATCAGAGAATTATATTCTCTGTCCCTTCCCTATGGTGTAGATGTGATAGTGTGACTGCATGTGAAGGATGACTTTTAATCAGTCTTAATGAGTTCTATAGTTTCAATTTTAGATTGAAGTGGGGTGTAGCAGTGAACACTCTTGATGGAACTCACCTATCTGAATGAGGAAGTGGGTCGCTTCCTATGAGAATATGAGCTGATTCTCTAGAGCATTCTGAGAAACAAGACGTCCAGGGCCAAAATGGACACAACGGCGGAGCTTGGAAGCAACCTTGGAGATATCATGTGTGGTTGTTATCGCGAGTTACACCAAATGTTAGACAGTTCAAGACCTTATAGACATTGGCTAACAAGTAATTCTGGTAATCTCTCACTAAGAAAAGGTTCAAGACCTAATGGACACCTATGCCTATTCATGATATTTCCTATTTTTCGTGTTTTATCGTATTTTCATTCATGTGGGGGATTGTTGGAAAACCACCGGTTTTTTATGTGAATAAAATTTTTACTATAAAACGGTTTTTCAAAATAATGAAAATACCTTCCAAATTTATCTCTTAGTTTTATTGGGTAAGTTTGTATCTTACATATATATATGGAATTGCACTAGGGTTTTTATATGTAGAGAAAAACCTATCTCTTGTTTTCACCGGTGTTATGTACTTCTTCTTCGTTTTCTTTGTTTGATACGAGAGTTTTAAGTGCTAACGAATCGTGAGTTTTTCCGCTGCCAAGTTCTAAAAGGACAAGTTTGAATGTGCTATTCAAACTTGTTAAGATTGTTGTATCTTGGAGGCAGATGTACCCGTAGGGCTATAGCATCATCTTTTCAGAGTGTAGCCGGGCATTCTTGTCTTAAGGAAAGTATGTTGAACATATGCCTCAATCTACCATTACCAGTTTCTTCTTCTATGGTGTTTAACAGGATGTTCAAGGCATCACCAGTTGACTAAGGAGAAGATACGAAAATCAGATAAGTGCCTCTTATATTATTTAATTGTTTGATCAATTTTAATTGTTATTCTCCAACAATACTAACTAGCAAGTCCTGTTATCACCAGGAAACTTCACATCAAATATTAATGTGTGTATACCCCACTCGGACTGACTCCGGTGGTGATCCTTGTTCTTAACAAGCCTTATATAATTAAGAAATAAGAAGTAGATAGCATCACAACAAAAGAAACCAATGGCAAGAACAGGAGCCAAGAAGAGACCCTTAATGGCTTCTTCATATAGTACAGCTTTAGTGTTACTGATGTCTCTAAGTTTCCCTTTTCAAATCATAGGCGAGAGTTACTATTATGCAAACTCACCACCACCCTCAACTCCAGTGCACAAGTCATCACCCCCGCCTCCAACTCCAGGTTACAAGAAGAAGTCGTCTCCAGTAGTTCACAAACCTGCACCAGCGGACAAGAATAAACCACCTCCACAATCCACTCCAGTTCACAAGTCACCGGCACCTCTTACTACTGTTTGTAAGCACAAATCTCCACCACCTCCTACTATAATTCTTAAGAATAAATTATCACCACCTACTCCAGTGTATAAGTACAAATCACCATCATCACCTACTCTTATTAAGGATGAATCACCTCCACCATCCTCTCCAGTATACCGGAAAAAATCACCCGCACCTCCCACTGTAGTTTACAAGCGTAATTTAATTGTCTTCCCTCCAACTTACCAGCCTAGAAGGCCACCAGGTCCTATCTACAAGCTCCTTACAATCAAAATCCTCCCTGGTCCAACATTTAGACACCTTCGGATCAGTCGAAAAAGATCCCGACCCATACCTCCAAGTCCAATTTATAGGGGCCCTATGCCTATGACCACTTTAAGCAGAATGCCGCCAAGGGACGAAAGTCCAAACCCAAGTCCAACGCCGCCAATTTCAATCTTAACACCGCCCATTCCAATGCCGCCCATTCCAATTCTAATGCCGCCAAGTCCTATCTACAAGCCTACTTCATTCAGAAGGCCGCCTGGGCGAATTGAAAGTCCAGTTAGCCTAAATTAAGCCTTGTCCGATCAAACGACCACCTCCATCTTTTGGTTATATATACATGTCCATTCTAGTTTGCAGTTCTGGTTTGTAGTTCTGCTCCGTCAGCAATTAAGCACCTTGCGCTGGAACGACAAACATCGTAGCGCGCCTGATGAATCCTGTGTTGAGTCATATACTGCCAAAATATGCCTTCACATTATTATTTTATTTTGTTTTTCTTTCGGCATGTTTCATAGTATAAGACTATCAATACTTTTTTGGTAAGGAGTTTTCGTTTCACATAAGACTACTAGATTATTGCGGCTGCAGTGAGGGCCGACCAAGGATATAACCTGCAAACTAGAGGTGTAAAACGGGTCGATTTGACACAGCCCAGCTTATAAAGTCACGTGTTGTATGCTGGGATGTGCTTGAGATTTAAATGTGTTGTGCTGTGCTATGTCGTGTTAAATGGAGTGATATGATATGTGCCATAAAAATAAAGTGTTGTGTTTTGCGGTGCTAGCACACTTGTTTTATATTTTCCAAAGTAAATATTTTCCAGATATTTTAGATAGTTTATGTATTATTATAGAAATAAATTAGCATAGAAAAAATAAAATATTAAAAAATGGCTAACAAAATAATTTTCTTGTGAAATATGCATCAAATGTAATGTATTGTGTAATTTTTATGCCCGATTTAACGTGCTTTCTTCGCGTTCTGTGCTATGTTGTGTCGTGCTGATGTGCCTATTTGACTAGCACAACACAACACATTAAGCTAACGTGTTGTGCCCGTACTGTACCGGTCACGCCTTATTATCCCTTTTTTGGTCATTCTAGAGATGATAAATTGTCTCCTAAATCCATTAAATGCATTTTATTGGATATAGTACTTTACACAAAGGTTACAAATGTTATAATCCAGTTTTTATGAAACTGAATTTTATTATCCTTCTACTACTATTTCTCCTTCTCCTGTTATAACTGAGGTTTCTTCTTTTGCTATTCCTTTGGTTCCTTCCTCCACTGTTGTTACAAGGTCTAAAAGTGGAATCTCAAAGTCAAAAACTTTTCCAGATCATGTTTTGAATTATTCTGTTAAACGCCCTTTGCCAACTGCTTTTGCTTCTTTACTCAATATCCCTTCTGAGCCAAAAAGTTTTAAACTTACTATGCAAGACCCAAAATGACAACTTTATATGAATAATGAGCATACCGCATTACAACAGAATGGTACATGGGATTTAGTTGATCCAGAACCCCATATGAATATATTGAAATGTAAATGGGTTTATAGAGTTAAATTGAATTCAGATGGAACTGTTGATAAGATGAAGTCAAGATTGGTAGCTCAGGGTTATAATCAGCAAGATGGGATTGATTGTGGAGAAACTTTCAGTCATGTAGTCAAGTCTACAACAGTCAGAGTGGTTTTATGCATTGCTGTTACTAGGGGTTGGTCTATAAAATAGTTGGATGTGTCAAATGCATTTCTGCATGGTGACTTATTTGAGAATGTGTATATGAAACAACCTCCAGGGTTTGCTAGTAAAGAGTTTCCCAATAAAGTTTGTCATCTTAAAAAGAGTTTGTTGGGATTGAAGCAAGCACCAAGGGATTGGTTTCAAAATTTTAGCTTTTTTTTTGCTTTTTTATGGATTTGTCAGAACTGTCTCTGATTTCTCAATGTTTGTTTATATTGTAGGCTCATACATGATGATTTTATTACTCTATGTTGATGATATAATATTGACTGGTACTTTAGATGTTCTTCTTAATCATTTGATTCAGTATTTGAGTAATATATTTGCAATGAAGAAGTTAGGGAATTTACGTTACTTCTTAGGCATAGAGGTTATAATAATATCAAGTGAGATTATGTTAACTCAGAAGAAATATATTTTTGAACTGTTGGAAAAATCACAAATGTTAGACTATAATTCTTGTAGTACTCAAGTAGCTAAAGGGCCCAGAGTTTCAGTGAATGAAGGTGTTTTGTTATCAGATGTCATTGCATATAGAGCTATTGTTGGTATGTTAAAATATTTATGTCTTACAAGGACAGATATTTGCTTTGGAGTAAACTATGTCAGTCAATTCATGCATGCACCTACTGATGTGCACATGCTGTTAGTTAAGAGAATATTGAGATATTTAAAATGGACTATTGGATATGGTATTTCTTTGAGGAAGGCTGATATTTCTCAGTTATCTACTTATACTGATTTTGTTTGGGGCAACTGTCCAGAAACTGCAAGATCTACAGGAGGGTATGCTATTTTTTCAGGTAATTCTTGGTCTCCTGGTCTAGTAAAAAGGAGCCAACTGTTTCTAGATCCACAGCTGAAGAAGAATACAAGTCTTTTTTTGGTGCTACTGCAGAGTTAGAATGGTTATCCTCATTATTTAGTCAACTGCACATTTTATTGAAGCTACCTATTCCTTTGTATTTTGATAATACAAGTGAAATATATCTGTCAGCTAACCCTGTCTCTCATTACAGGACAAAACATATAAAAATTCATTACCATGCTGTAAGAGAATTAACAGCAAGTGGCTTTCTTCAAGTTCTTCATATAACATCTGAACATCAACTGGATGATTTGTTTACAAAGGGTTTGTGTGCTCCTGTTTTTACTTCTCTCCTTCAACAATTATTGGGCTACAAGATTTCCACTAATACAATTGTTGTTGCTTTTACTTCACAATCTACTTCTTCAAATGTTGTTGCTGCTGAGTCTTCTGATGCATCTACTTATACATAAAAGTGTCAGCTGGATGTGTCAGGAAATTTTTCAGAAAATCATTGTGTTGTTGTTCCTTCCAACATTGTTGTTATGTAATTTTTGGTTCTGTTTTTTGTTTCTTGTTTTCAAACTGATATATGTCTGCCATTATCAGTTTGAGGGGGGCTATTAGGAATAATTATTATTGTCAAAGTCAAGTCAATTGACTTTTACTATTAAGGTCAAATGGTCTTTGTCTCAAACATAAATATGTCCCAAATTACTCTTGTAAGATTATTCTGGTTTTTACAGAACTTTCAATAAAACAATTATTGTTCTTCTTCTCTAAAAATCTTTCTTCACAATTTCATGAGTACATATCAATTCTCATGTGTTACGTTGTGATATGCTCGAATACTAACGTGATGTGTTGTGCCATAAACGCACATCTTCTCTTTTGCTTTCTCAATAACCCACTTGACCGCGTCGTCTTTTTCCTTCCATTCCAAATCATTAGCATAGTGTACGGAGGTACCAATACCCCTAACATTGTGAGCTTGAGGCTGATCCGTCATCGGTACCAACGCAATCTACAAAACATCAAAGTTAATTGATATGCACTACAATAGTCGGCAGGTTCAATATATAAAACAACACCAACTAAAGAACATCAGGCATGGTATAAAAATAAAACAGTGCCGACCAAACTATAGTCGGCAGGGTCGGTGATTGATTTTTGGTTGTTGACGGAAATTACAGGCATGCTATCCTTACCTGACAAACAACTACGGATGCAAAGTCACATTAAAAGTTTCCTTTTTGGTATGAACTTTCTGATACAATGGATCACCTATTCTTGATTATCTTTTTAATGTAGGTTTGATTCAAGATCCGAATTGTTTACTGTGTGGAAACTCTACAAAAACCGATAAGTACTTATTCTTATATTGTAAAAATGCAATCAAGGTATGGAATTATTTCTTAAATAGTTTGGGTGTTGGTTGGACTTTTGCAAGTAATTTTAGAAGAAAAGTAAAAACAGAATTAAGAGAATTTGGCCTCTCTTGTCGTTTGTTATTTGGTGGAGTTTGTGGAAGGAGAGAAATGATAGACTTTACAATAACTTCACGACAAGCACTAAACAACTCATTATAGCGGTAAAGTGTTTACTTTATAATTGGGTTTTGAATTTTGGTGTGTTTTCTGGTTTATGTTCATCAACTTTAATTTGTAATTGGGACGTCTGCACTTATTGGGACTTCTGTAATCTTTTGCGAACAAAACTTAATCTACCAAGGAATTTCAATAAAGGAAACCAATCACTTTACCACCAACATTCTTTATCCTGGCCTCCTCATGCTCCATAATTCTTGCAGATGTTGTCAGCACAACATATCCAAACAAGTTACAACCAAAGTCAAAATCCAAATCACATTTATTTTCATTAGAACTTGTCAGCTAGATTTCAATATTTGTAATCCTAGCACCGCCTACTACTAAGAACTATGCCAACGCTAAGATATAGCTTACACATGGATGAACAGACCAAACTCAACATTATAGTGTAGCAGTTAAACTCAACATTATAGTGTAGCAGTTACAGATTCCACCTGAGACATGGAATACTTTTGATACAACACAATACTAGTCTTCATTATCCTACACTTATAAGGAGTGCTCGGGTCGTCATACTTTTGATACAACTTGAGATGTTTCATCATAAAACGTATTGCCCAATGCGAGACATTACAATGTGTTCCAACAAGAAACCAATTATCCTCCTTAAACTCCTCCAAATTCCGGAACCTACTTTCTTCGAATTACGTTTTTTATCTTCTTGATATTATTATTAGTGTACTCGTGGATAGCATGTTGCACCATCATAATCCCGTTTCGAATCGTGAAAAGTAGACTTTTTAGTCTCCCATGAGCTTTCTCTACCATACTTGTGGACTCAAGTTTGAAGTGTTTATAGATGTAAGTAAAAGCATACACAACCCTCTCTTTGTGTGGCGTCAATCATTGTCTCTTGCAATATTCTACTACTTTGGGGTAATTAGTGCCCCAATCATCCTCGAAATCCTTCAAGTTTATATCATATATCTTGCTACACTCATTGACCGGAACCAACTTATCCCACGCTTTCATGAATAATTCAAACTTGATCTCACCTTCTTTCCATACTTCGTCTTCTTTCTTCTTATCTTCCTCTCTCTCCTTTTTAGTAAGTTTACTAAGACGTTCATCTTCCTCATTTTAACGTTTAGTACCTTTCTTTGCCTTTGGATTTTGGATATGATTCCTAAAATTCTTTCTAATATTGCATTGCATATTCCAAGTGCAAAGAAAATTTTGTAAATTTTGTGCATTGGGAAAAACTATCCTCAAGGCATTCATTATTGTTTGCTCATTGTCGGTTACTGCAACGGAGTCTCGTCTTCATGGTAGAGAAGCTTCAAATTTTCCAATGCCCAAATATATATCTATCATCCTTCTCACGATCCATAAAACACCATTCCACGGTGAACGATTTCTTATCCAATGTTTGTCCTACAATGTTCAACAAAGGCATGTTGTACCTATTCGTCTTGTAAGTACAATCCATGAACAAAACTTGGTAAAAGCACCGGGCTAATTGAATCATATCTGGATGCGCAAGAAAAATACGACCCACCTTCCCCTCCGATGACTCATGGTGTCTCACCGTGTATTTGTATTTGTATGCCAACCATTTTCATTCTTCCATTACCTTTCTTCTATCCCATTCAATTATTTTGATAGTTTCCTTGGCCGCATAAATTGTAGACAATAAAGAAAAGTTATGCCGGTTGTCCCTCTTGAACTTACTAAGGATCTTTCTTGGTTTAATTCCCCAACTTGTTCTTATTTGTTCGAACTCGTGTGGTTTCAACTTGGAAACTTGGCAGTGCCCAAAAAGACTTTCCAGATCTTTATGATTATTCCAACCAACATCAACTCTATTCATTCTCCACATGTTATCGATGTGTTCGTTCCTCCAAAAAATAATCTTGAATGGGAATCCACACTTCTTTGACTTCGTCTTATACACCCTAGTTGTCTTCTTATCATACACATAACCCTTTCTCTTGTGACTTGCGTCCGGCGACCCACTACACTTAGGTCTGTACATGGTTTTGGATTAACCGTCAAACCTAGACGAACCGAGCCGTTAAAGGCGAACCGAACCGTACCATTTATATCATGGTAATGGGACAATTCAGAAAATAAGTAAACCGACCATAACAGTTTCGGTGTTGGTTTTGCGCAAAAACGAACTGTTACATTGTTGGTAAAACCGTTAATGCATAGCCGTAGATACAGTTTTTATATTTAATCTATACACTCTATCTACCCTTCTCCATATCCATAAAACCAATAGCTTGCCCTAATTCTTAACCCTCTTTTCATTTTTATATTTTTACAGACAGTTACTGTAGCGCCCACTAAGCTAGCAGCTGTCTAATCCAATAATTTAACTAAATAAAGAGACACTAAGGAATCTAAATCAAATACTTAAGCATTTAATTAAGAAATATGCTACAAAACTTAACCCAAAATTAGCCCCACTCTGAAATACATATACAAGAACTCATCTCAAATGATACATATTTAATAGTGAGTTGATTTACAAATGGAATACAACCACATAATAAATATAGTGGAAGCTAACTAACTAACGTAAATAATTCTTCGAAGCTTTCATCATCACATGCACATCTTGATATGTCTCTGAAAATGAAAGTGGGAATGGGTGAGCACATCATCCCTAAAAGGGGTGCCCAGTATAAATAACAACTAGCTTTCAAGTAAACATTAATATGATTCGAATACAATGCAGGTTTAATCTAAAATCGGTAATATAAGAAAAGACAATAAAATATAACGTAGAAACTTCTTCATAGACATTCATAAATAACAGTAAACATCCATGTATGAGGTGTGTTGCCGCACATAAGGGAAGAATAATATTGTGGTGCATCACCCTAGCCATAATAATATTGCGATGTATCACCCTAGACATAGAATACTGAATATATATAAAGGAAGAATAATATTGCGGTGTATCGCCCTAGCCATAATATTATTGCGGTGTATCGCCCTAACCATAAAATACTGATATTGTGTCGGCACACATCTCACACCACACCAAGCACACAAAGATATGCATGAATTTCGCAACACAAAGATTGATTTGTAAAACAATAATGAATACAAGAGAGTTCGTTATCGATTCCCACCTCTTTTGATGACAAGCCTCGCATACCTCGAGATCCATGATCCATTAGTTCATCCTTGAATTGGTCGTTGTTAATAGTCTAACTATTAATCATACAAGCACTCTAAAAGTTTAGCCAAAAGGCTCACACAAGAATCATACAAGTCCATTTAATGGTTCTAAACTCATTATGGTATCTTATTTCCTATCTTTAGTATAACTAAAAGTTTACTAATCCAATTAGATTGATTATATAGTCCATAACTAAGTCTTATGAATATCTACAACTTTGTAGAAAGAACTAAAGTCTAATTCAGACCACAAGTGGCCTAAAATACCAAAATAGGAAAACTAATCCCAATCCCAAGTCCACTAACTTAAGGCCTGATCCATCTGGGTCAAACTAACGATCTCTAACAGTCAAAGGTCAACTAACAGTCAACGTCCAGTCAAAGGTCAAGGTCCAGTCCACGGTCAAAGGTTAACTCGGTCAAAGTAAGATCAACTGAGTCAATTCGGGTCAAGCTAGGATAAACTCAGTGAGTTAAAACGATTCAACTCAGTCAGATTAACTGAGTCAGCTAAACAAGAAAACGAGTCAGACTGACTAAGCTCAGTCAGACAAGCCAAAGGTTCTTACATTTCTTCCATTCTAACCTCAGTTCAACTTCAATTTATTTCATTACATCAAAACATTCATTTGAAAGTAATTTCATAACTAATTTTCAAATACAAATCTGCTTACCAGCAATTGCAGCTTTAAGCTAACACAGATCATCTCAACACATTTACTTAACTCTCCTTCCAAAACTTCAGTCACATAACATCTCATTCAACTTGAATCATTTCATCCTACACTAGCATACCACCCTCACCAGACAACACCATGACCTTCATCTCTACCTAAACTCTTAACTTCACGTCTAACTCTTCTTATGGAATTTCTATCTGCACATACAAACTTCAGATGAGAGTAAGTATAATCCTAACATCTCACTTTCACCATCTCAACATCATTAACATCAACACCTGTAGCCACACAGTTCACCGCCAACTCTATTCACAACACCTGCAATCTCTACCAGTTCCATTAAGTTCAATAGCAATACACCTCGGACCATCTTATTTCACCTACAACACTTCATTCCTCAACTTCGACTTCATAAACCCATACCAACTTATAATTGTTTCGGCTCAAACAATAATCTGTGGCATCCATCCATGTTATTCTCTAACACATTTCATAACAAAAAAACATCATCACTATCTCATTCTCTGCATTTAATCATCAAAATTCTCAAGAACATACCCAACCCCAGCTCTTCAATTCATCACCAAAATAACTCCCAAACATCAATTCCTTTTATAGTTATCCAAATCTCAGTTTCAATATAACTTCTTCAACATCCATATTCATAATTCATTTAAATGAAATAAAAAAGCTTTACTGAGATACTCAGAAGTAAATTACCTCAAAAGACTCTCCTCGCCAATTGAAATCAACCCTTTTTTAGATTGATTCGATTCAGATGATCACCATCTAATTCCTAATCCATAGTTCATCACATCATATTCCCAAAATATTCACTCAAACATGACCAAACCCTAATCCTTCGATTCACAATCAAAACCAATCTTCAACCTCAATTAAACAAAACCCTTTCATTCTTCATCTGTTAGTAATTCAATAAACCTATTAATTCCATGCAAACCCCGAATCAAAATGAAACCATAATTAAATTCACAGATTTTCCTTCAAGACAAATTCAGAACTTCAATTAAACCTAAACCCATGATTCTTTAACTCGCCATAGCTCTATATTTCATCTTCTATATCTTCAGAACCTTAATCAACTTTATAAACTTTAATTCTGATTACCACAGTATCATCTCCTTCTTTTCCCGAACTCTATAACATCAATAGCACCACCAACAATCAATTCTTATTGATTCCCCTAATGTCTTTTTGATTTCGACCTCAGAATCCTTTTACAAAATCGCCAGAGGCGATGAACAGAGCAGCAGAAGAAGAATGAGAAGAATAAGGAAGAAGAAAGAAGAAATAAGAAGATAAGAAAGAAAACGAAAGAAGATATGATTTATCTTCACGGTTTGGTGTCGATAAGACCAAGCCCAAATTACTTATACACCCAAAAGAGGATAAGGGAAGCCCTAGTCGGTCTAATGGCAAAAATATTATTTTTCCCATCGAACAAATCTGATAATATATTATTCGTCTGATATCCGAATGACACGTTCGAGTAGTCTATTCCACGTAACTTTTCGAGATCTATCTAACGATACTAACTTCGTATCTAAAATCGTTGTTAGATTAATTTCTATTAATTAACGTTCGAGTTACACTAATTGGGTAAATATCGGCTAAAACGTCTCTTGACTAGTTTAATAGCGTTGACGAGCTTGAGGGTCATTACAGTTACTCTCATGGCTGCGCAGCTGCACTGCAACACCACCAGTTCACCACCTCCATGGCTCTACCACTACCAGACTACCAGTAGTAAATCATTGATACTCATCCTTCTCTTTCTCTTCTTCTTCAATTTTTACTTTTCATTTTAGCAGAATCACCACTGGTCAATCACTTTCAGTGTAATTAAACAACAGAATTCATCCAATTCTTCATTAAAAAGGTTAGCAATTTTAATCATTCTATAATCTTCTGCTTTTTATTAATTTAAGTTAGATTATTTGAAACTTTAAAAGTTAGGGTTTCATAATTTGATATTGTACTTTTAATTTTGCAGGCTTATTTGATTCAATTATGGCATATTTTCGATCAATACCCTCAGTAAGTTCAAATTTGTTTCATTTTGCAAGCTTTTATTTTTTAAATTTTGTTATTCAAATGCAAATAGAACCATGGATTATGTTACTTTTTTTAGTTAATAAAGTTGCATGTTTGTTAATCGTGTTATTTGATTCAGATTATTTTTTTCTTAATATGAAATATGTACATGGATTACATTTATTTTGTAGAGTTCAGGATTTTCTTGTTAGATACGTTGAGACATAGATAAGATGAGCTCTTAGTCTCATTGAGAACTTAATGTATACTATGAACTGGTAGTGAAAGTCTTCTCTGTTTTTATTTGCAGTCTTCTACTTCTTCAAGTGCAATGATGCCACCTCGTCCTTCTCCTCCTCCACCACCACCACCACCACCCCATGTACCTCCATCTACACATGATTCACAAGATACCGTTGCTGGTGATGGTAATGTACCTTCTACTGTTGTTGAATATGATGTTAGCGAGGTTGACAAGACACATAAAGTAACTTCATGGGTTGGGACGGAGGGTCACTTCACAAGAGAAAAAGCACCTTCTATATTGGAAATTTGTCAACATTGTCTTAAACCATTCAAGGCAGACCCTGTAAAGAATGGGACTTCTTCTTTAATTTCCCATCTAAAGAGATGTCCAATATATATTAAAAAGGATGCTGGACAGACGATTCTTGATTTCCAGCCTTCTAGGCTAGGGGAGAGTGAAAACCTGGTGGCCGGAAGCTTTAGTCTGGATGCTTGTCGAAAAGCTTTGGTGTTTTTTTTTTATCATTGTAGATGAGCAACCGTTTAGAATGGTAGAAGGGGCAGGGTTTAAGGAATTATGTAGAGTACTTGAATCTAGATTCAAGGTTCCATCTCGTGCAACTATACGACGTGATATTATGGCTTTGTTTGAATCTGAGAAGAACAAGTTGAGGAACTATTTCAAGGAAAACAAAGTGAGACTTTGTCTCACCACTGATACATGGTCCTCAATCCAGAAGATGGGCTATATGGTTGTAAACCTGCACAAGAAGATCATTGGTTTCTTTCAAATTGTAGGTCACACGGGTGAGACTATTGGTAAGATGTTGGAAGCATGTTTGAAAGATTGGGGTCTGGAAAATGTTTTTACTATAACTTTAGACAACGTTAGTGCCAACAATGTAGCTATCAGGTATCTGCAAGATAGAGTGCTAAAAAAATATTCACCATTAGTTCTAAGTTTCTTGCAAGTTAGATGTACAACTCACGTTCTTTCCTTTGTTGTTCAATATGGTATGAAAGAGTACCACATGTCAATTCAGAGAATTAGAGCAGTTGTCAAATATTGTATGAGTTCTCCAGCTAGATTGCATAAATTTATGGAGTATGTTAATTTTGAAAATATTGATGCAAAAAGGGATTGGTCTTAGATGTTGATACCAGATGGAATTCAACTTTCTTAATGTTAGACTCAGCTATATATTATGAACCAGTTTTTAATAAGTTAGAGTATGGTGATAAGGCATTCACGAAAAAGTTCTGTTTTAGTGAAAGTCGCATTCCTCCTATTACTTCTAGTTCTGTATCGTAGTTCTTTACTTCCTACGCTCATGAATTCTTGTTTAATGTGAGATTCATTTAACATTCTTGATCCTCTAGCATCGTGAAGTTCTTTACTTCCTACGTACATTGTTGTATTACTTGTTGAAGGCATTGATTTTCACTCAAAATTGGTTACTACAAGAACACCAAACTGATCTTGATTCTTCTAACTTGGAACCTTTTAACGAGAGATAGAGGATGATGAAGTTGACTCAGGTATTTTTTAGTTTTACATTTTCTGGAAGATTAACTCATGTATCCTATTTTTTATAAAATATAAAATTATTATTGAATTGATCATTTGTCATTTCTTATTGTAGAATTTTTAGCCACTCTTTCCAAGTCTATGTTCATACACATAGAGGAAGGATATTGATACACATAGAGGAAGGATATTGATACCGTGCGGCCGAGCTTGCTATATATTGGTAAATATATTCTCTTAATTCTGTTTTTGAATTAATGTCATTTTGTTGTGTTAGTGTAATTTAATTGTCTGTCGACTCATGAAAATGAGTTCTCTTAATTGGTAAATATATTCCATGTGTTTTTGTATTAATGTCATTCTCTTAATTCTGCTTATAACTAGTCACCATGAAAATGCAAATATATTATATAACATTAACAGTTCACGACTATATATTATCTGAATGAATCATCACCGAGTACATGCTATTCCCTTTCCGTTCTTGAATGTAAATTATATATAGTGCATTGTGTTGTGTCGCAGCTGAAAATTGCATCTAACTCTAGAGTGGTGTTTGATTACAGGTACATTTTGTTCGATGCGTCGGAGATAGGAGAAATGATTTCTTTAGAGGTTGCAGAGAAAGCAAAAATACTAATTGACTAGCCATGTAATTAGTGTTTAGTCTTCATCTAGAATTTGTCTAAACAATTGAGAAAATGTTGAACTCTTTTTTTTTTTTTTGGAGTACGAATGTATCTTTGATCTTTCCTTTTTTTGTCTTCTATCAAATTCTGAACTGTCAGTTTCAAGGAGCTGATAGAACTAACGGTTTTGGTAATCCCACGGTTTTCTACCAAACCGTGACAGTTCGGTTCCAAACTGAACCGAATAGAAGTTGGCATGGTACAGTTTGAGAAATTAAGAAACCGTTACCTATGGTTTTGGTACTGGTTTAGGCTAAAATTGTGCCAAACTGTACCATGTACAACCCTAAATACACTCGCATACCATTTCAAACCGCGAATATTGTTGTTGGGTGTTTTTCACTAGAACGCACATCTTCTCTTTTGCGGTAAAGTGTTTACTTTATAATTGGGGTTTGAATTCTGGTATGTTTTCTGGTTTATGTTTATCAACTTTAATTTGTAATTGGGACGCTGTAGTGCAGACGTCCGAGTAACTTTGATATTTTGTTTATATATTCAGTGACGGGGAATATTTATAAAATTTGCCTTTTTTGTTACCAGAAAAACAATTACTATCTCGAATAGCTGATAATCCATGACACAAGTCCTTAATACGTTGAAGAACAATTCAAAGAAAATATTAGGGCCAATTACAAAATGGTCATACTTTATCTAATTTGGTTACAAATTCATCACACTTTTAAAAATCGTGTACAAAACAGTCACACTTTGGGCGACATAACCGTTTTTCAAAAAAAATGGTGTTAATTATCCCCAAAATACCCTCCTTCCTAACTCAACCTATTTAACTGGAGTTAACCCGCGACTGACGTGTGCGGCTGACGTGGCAGGCAGGTGGTGGCCAGAAAATTCAGATCGTTACCAATGGTATGATTTTCACTTTTATTTTTATACCTGCAAACATTTATATTTATCATCAATTCCAACAACCAGAATACCTCCATACATTCATATTTTTTTTTTCAAATTCCAACAACCACAACAGACAGCATGTTTAAACACAAAATGGGTAGAGGAAAAAGTGAATGGTGCAACAATTCAAGTGAGGAAAGCAGCAGCAATGTAGTTGATGGATCAAGCAAAATCATTTTTTGTTTATGTGAGATTGAAATGCATGATCCTATTTCTTGTCCATGGATATGTACAAGGTGTAAAAATGTACCTTGCAATGGAGTGAGAAAGTTTTTGAAATCCGAAACCGAAGATCATCCTGCTGAGAAATTCTTAAGATGCTCAGTCTGCTCATACTTTGAGTGGTTTACAGATGCCACAAACCCAAAAAAATCAATGAAAGTTCAACTCCCAATACCGCATTCCTTCTTTGCTTGTGGTGACAAGATTCATGTTCACAATAACTGTCCATGGAAAAACCAAGCCTGCAAGAAGAAGAACAGTAAGGGAAATGTGAAGCTTTTATTATGCCATAATGTACACAACTATAACATTGCTTACCTCAAATGCTCCCACTGTAATGATTTTAAATGGTTGTATGATGCTGTCTTCCATGCAGCAAAATCCCATGCAAAACAAACATCTCTGAAAATGGCAGAGCTATGCAAGGAAATAGCAGATCTACAAATGTAATGAGGTTCACTTTAAATAATAAGAAACTTTCATGATTATGACACCATCAGAATAGCATAGAATCTTAACGTACATTAAGACCATAACACAAGTGTGTTCATCAATACAAAACATAGAGAAAAAAGGGCCCAAGAAAATACTGTTGCAAACAGATGCAAAAGAAGTGGATAGTTTTAAAAACAGAAAGGAACTTATTGAGTAGCAACATGAGGTACTGTAGTACCTTTTGGTTTTGGCACTGTGAATTTCTGAGTTAGTGTCTAACTAAGTCCTCCAACACCAGCAATGCTCTGTGACAGTGTTTGATGCACCTGTATTCCACTTCCATACCTGCCTCTACCACCTCTTGAACCTTTACCTCCTCTTGAACCTCTACTTCATGTGGACCCTGTACCAGCAGCAGTATTTTTAGGTTGAGATGATGATGCACCGGCAGCAGCAGCACTATTTGTAGGTTGAGATGATGATGCAGCAACAGTAGATGAAGTTGATGCAACTGCTCTTCCTCTTGTTGCTTTTCTTCCTATCCTACTGCTACTAAGCTCAGCTGGATCTGGATAAGAAATTGAGTGAGATCCTCCTTGAACCATAGACCTTTGCCTTTTTTCTTTTGGATTGGATCCAACAGGTGCACCAACACATGTTCTCTTGTTGTGCCCAACTGTTTTACACCTTGTACAACTCATAGCCTTCTTCTCCTTGTGACCTTCATCATAAGTTGTCTTCCTTTTCTTACATGGTCTCCCTGGTTTACTAATGTCAATTGGAGGCCTCATATTAACTATGTCTTCTGGCTGCACAAAGAAACACGATAGAAAGAGATAAGAATGGATAATAAAAGAAGAAAGAAATAAAAGAAGACAATAAATAGTAGAAGCAAACCCTAATTATTAAAAAAGATTTTTGTCATAAAGTGAAAGATTCCCTAACAGTGTAAATTACATAAAAGGAAAATAAAAGAGAGTAATAAAGCTGGTAATTACCTCATCCCACTCTTCTCTTCCTAGTTATAATCCCATCTCAGGAGTAAGGGTGCACACGGTACGGTTCGGCTCGGTTCTTACCGAGGCCGAGTGCCTGTACCTCCCTAACCTCGGTTCCAAAATTTTGGACCAGTACCTGTACCTTGTACCTCGGTTTCGGTACCATTCGGTACACGTGGGGTACCAGGTACGGTTCTGGTACTAGTCCCGGTTCCAGAAAGAGAATGGAATTTTGGTGTCTGTTGCCACCCCATTGGATTGATTCTTTGAGAATCTGGCACGAAGTTTACAGTAAATATCATTGGTGTTGGAAGAAAAGTCGAATACTGAGAATGACAGCTCTGGGAAACTGAAGGATAAGGCTTCAGAGGTAAATCACTAAACTGGGTTTCTGATTCGCTTACCTACTCATTAAGTACTCGTATCAATGTAAATTAGTTGTTTAAATATAGACTACTTCATTTTAAGTATTACTTTGCACATGTAAGATGATATTGCATTCAAACTCAAGGAAGAAACACTCTTGACAACCCTATTGCGTTGAAAAGCTGTTATCTAAACAACAGGAAATCGAGCAACTGCAAGCTGATGTGGCAACAACAGTAAGAGGTCATGATATTCTTAGATCCGAGGTCCAGGGTGCACTAGATTCCCTTTCTAGAGCATCTCATAAGATCCGAGGTCATGATATTATCACAAGATTCATCTTTCCATCTCTGCGTTCAGCTTCTGTACATCATTTTCTTTGTCACTATCCTTATAATCCATGGCTAGTTGTAGCAGTTTTCAAGAAATATTTGAGAAACCATTGCCAGAGAACCCAACTCTTATCGAATCATTAGCTTCATCATGGAAGAAAATTAAATCCAAACAACAAGCTGAGCTTTGTTCCTCCACTGAAATCTTTGGTTCTCATCCAAGAAGCCAGAAAGTTTGAAGCTGTGCACTGAGGGACTTGGATCTGCGATTGCGAAGAAGAAGATGAAGACGACAAGAGAAAGTTTCTCTGAGAAACTGACCTAATTTATTTATATACCACCATCAGATGGTTCATAATTAATCCCTAAATCTAATGATCACTATTACTCGGTACAAACGGGATGGGACGGGACGGTACATGCATAGGACCGTGTACATGTACCTCCCTAACCTCGGTTCCGATTTTTTGGACCGGTACATGTACCCCCTTCCTCGGTTCGGTACAAAAATAGGTACGATTCCACCGGTTCCGGGACGGTTCGTCGGTCAGGCTCGGTTCTTGTGCACCTTTACTCAAGAGAATAAGTTGCTCTCAAAGCATCAACTAGATAACACTTGTCATAATAACTTCCATCCGAAGGACAAAAGCATTAATAATGACAAACTCAACTAGAATGCAACCACATTATAAATAAAAAATATGGAAGAGAACTTACTCAGCCCAATTGTTTCTCATATCCATCAACACACACACAACATGAAGACAAGGAATTCCTCTAAGTTGCCACTGAATGCAACTACAAGTCTTGTCCCCAATATGAACTTGAAACAGAGCATTGGTTTCAATATTTTTCACCTCATATAACCTACCATAAACTGCCTCATTTGGTCTCAGGTGAGCTGTGCAATTCTGCATCTTCTTTATCAACTTCATAACTTATGGCACCAATGTTCCAAGCTCCAACTTATCAGTCTCAGCTCTTCTTTTGTAGAACATACCCATAATGAGTTGACCATACATCATTCCCAGGGTACAAATGGGCTTGTCTCTCATTGGGCCAGCCATGTTGTTGAAGGACTCACAAAAATTATTGTTGGTGTGCTCAGAAGAAGTAGGCTGGTCATAAAAGGCTCTATACCATTGTTGTGGTGTTTCCCTCATCATATATTCTGTTGCTGCTATAGACAACTTCACAAGCTCATACATGTGCACCTAGTGATTATAATAAGGCATTCATTATTACTACTGCCAAAAATTATTCCTAAATAAAGAGTATTGCAGCATAATACTAACCTTCCAATGTCTTTGATTGTAACATAGGGCAGCATTGCAAACTAGGTGTTGATGGTGGTTTTTAGTATAGGGTTAAAATTGTAAAACACTAAACCCTTGCAGTCAGTGATGTCACAAAATTTAAAGCAACAAGCATTTACTAGGCACATTCACTGAAACCTTTAATGTGTCTATAAAATAATTACCGGGGTATATTTTTCAAATTAGGGTCACGACAAGCCAAACCCTAATTCCCACGTTTGCTAATGGAAAATCATGCTAGCCACACCAACCGTGCCAAAGCATGCCAACCATGCTAGCCGCACCTCTGTGCCAATGGAAAATCATGCCAGCCACACGAACCGCGCCAAAGCATGCAAACCATGC
Source organism: Papaver bracteatum (assembly GCA_023529315.1). NCBI lineage: Eukaryota > Viridiplantae > Streptophyta > Magnoliopsida > Ranunculales > Papaveraceae > Papaver > Papaver bracteatum. The sequence goes on from JAJJWX010004821.1 coordinate 521,428, forward strand.
TAGACGCACCTCTGTGCCAATGGAAAATCATGCCAGCCACACCGACCGTGCCAAAGCATGCCAACCATGCTAGATGCACCTTTGTCCCAATGGAAAATCATGCCAGCCACACCGACTGCGCCAAAGCTTGCCCACCATGCTAGCCGCACCTCTGTGCCAATGGAAAATCATGACAGCCACACCTAACGCGCCAAATCATGCCCACCATGCTAGACGCACCTCTGTGCCAATGGAAAATCATGCCATCCACACCGACCGCACCAAAGCATGCCAACCATGCTAGCCGCACCTCTGTGCCAATGGAAAATCATGTCAGCCACACCAACCGTGCCAAAGCATGCCAACCATGCTAGCCGCACCTCTGTGCCAATGTCAAATCATGCCATCCACACCAACTACGCCAAAGCATTCCAACCATGCTAGCCGCACCTCTGTGCCAATGGAAAATCATGCCAGCCACACCAACCGCGCCAAAGCATGCCAACCATGCTAGCGGCACCTCTGTGCCAATGGAAAATCATGCCAGCCACACCAACTACACCAAAGCATGCCAACCATGCAAGCCGCACCTCTGTGCCAATGGAAAATCATGCCATCCACACCGACCATGCCATGCCAAACACATCTCGCCATGGCCCTCATGTCGCGCCACCATGCTGTCCTTCCCCACGCGGCTACCAAAGTGAAAGCGTGCAACAATCAATGGTTGGCCTTCAATCCCAAGAGCAAATCCTGGTCGTCTAAGGTCACCTCACGACCTTTGGGCCAAAACCCTAGCTTGGTCACGCACCTATCCAAAGCTAGCCACGCCATACGCCCAAGGAAAACCCTTGGCCCAATATGCCAAGCCAAACGCCCTTTCCTTGGCCCTAGCCATGCCATATGTCCATGGCAGACCCTTGGACCCATATGCCAAGCCGAAGCAAACCTAGCAAATCTAGCCTCGCCACGCTAAACGCACTCTGCCTTGGACCTAGCCACGCTAGTCACGTCATGCCAATCCAAAACGCCCTTACCTTGGCCCTAGCTATGCCATACGTCCATGGAAAACCCTTAGCCCCACATGCCAATCCAAACCAAACCTAGCCAAGCTAACCGCGCCATGCCAAACGCATAATGCCTTGGCCCTAGCCATGCTAGTTACATCATGCCAAGAAAACCGACCTTGCCTCGGCCCTGGCCACGCCATACGTCCATGGAAAACCCTTGGCCCCATATGCCAAAGCCAAAATCTCACCTATCCAAAGCTAGCCACGCCCAAGGCGAACCCTTGGCCCCACATGCCAAGCCTAAACACACCCTAGCCGCGCCACCCAGTTGGCCCTCACTACGCGGCTAACAAAATGAAGGCGTGCAATAATCAACAGTTGTCCTTCAATCCCAAGAGAAAATCTTAGCCATCCAAGTTTACCAGACGACATATGGTAACCTTTGGCCCGAAAACCTAAGTTTGGCCATACCAATCCATGCCATGCCAATGGCATACCAACCTAGCCGCGCCACCACATTGTCCATCTTTACGCGGCTAACAAAACAAAGGCGTGCAACGATCAACGGTTCCCCCTCCTCTCAAGATGCAAAATCTCGAACGTCGAAGGTCACCAGGCTAGCAAGTTTCCATAGATTGACTTGCCAAGCCACAACAACATGCTCCATGTTTTCCGAAAATATTCGAGACATCAAAACAAAATGGGGTATGCTCATTAGGGTTTTTGTTTGGTGGTCTAAAGCGTGCGATATACACAAATGCCCGTTTCAAGATAGTTTTATAAGATTAAGGCTGTTATTAAATGCAAGAAGCAACGGTGAAACGCTCCTTCATTATGGGATATCAATTCCATCAAATCCCATCAATACCAGGCGTTACCACCTCTTCCAATTTAACTCATCCGTTTTCTTTTCTTAAGAGGACAGAGTACGTTTCTTTTTGGACTTGTATAAGTAGGCTTACCTATTTTCACTAGAGACACAAGTTCTTGGTGAGGTAAAATGCTACACTCAGAAAGGAAACTCTTGTTAGATTTTTCAAAGCTCTCACCTTCTGATACAAATCAAGCACTGTTCTTTCAGAATTATTCTTGCCTCAACACTCTCTTCGCTTCCCTCCCTAAACCAACCCTTCTCCTCTACTTTCTGACCGAAGCAAGTCTGGAACAACCATTTCTTGGTTTAGGCTGGATTTGTACAGATTGATCTATAGAATATAAAAGTACTCCCTTATAGTAAATTGTTTAGGGTTTAAATTGTTTCTCACTTTCACACCCGCAATTACCAAAATCAACGGAAACCATTTTCACCTATAAACAATTGGCGACCACCGCGGGATGTTCAATCTTTCGGTTACAATGTCAATTTTCGACCATTGATCTCGTTCTTCGACCCAGATGTCAAGATGGTAGAGGAAGATGATCCACTCCGACTCAGTTACCCGGCGGATCGATTATCAGTCATGACACGACAAGGGATGACTGGGGACTTCCCAGAGGATAGAAGCATATGATTCTCCCAAGGATCAACGACTCGGTTATCAGACGGCTCAGTAAAGACTGGGGACTTTCCATGGTGGTGTTTCCCATAAAACTCGGTCTTACACCCTTAAGGTTCAGTTTTCATAAGGAGACCTAAAAATCGAGTAATGACTGGGGACTTCCCAGAGGATAGAAGTAGACGATCCTCCCAAGGATCAACGTCTCGGTTATTAGACGGCTCAGTAACGACCGAGGACTTTCCATGGCGGTGTTTCCCATAAAACTCGGTCTTACACCCGGAAGGTTCACTTTTCATCAAGAGACCTAAAAACCGAGTAAGCCTTACCTAGACAAGATACATGGTTTGCTATTTCAAGTTTTCAAGACAAGATACATAGTTTACCCCATGTCGTCTACCAACACACGATTCTAAGGTTTTTCCTGGGATGTCTGTGTCACTTTCAATCATAACCAAGACGATTCAATTCTAAACATTTCATTCAAAAAAAATAAATATATAATCCAAAACCGTCAAGGTAGCATTTATCTATTAACCCAAGAAAATCAGAAAGTAAAAAACCAAAAACCAAGCGTCTCATTTGCCTTCAAAAAAAAAAACTAAGGATAAGAGGTCCAAAAGATAGATATATATATTCAAGCGAAGTTTTCCAACATTGGCTTGCTCCTTTTGGCAAAGGCCTCCATCGTGCTTTGGAGAGCCGCCCTCTTAAGTTTCAGCTTCCTGCACAACTTCTTGAATTCCGCTACCTGCTTCTTCATCATGTTTGCGGAAGGACCTTCAACTGCTCCGGACAACGACCTTTCAACATCAGAGAGGCCTTCAATAAACCAAGGAATGTTGAATTCGAAGCCCATGCACATGTCACGATGGAACTTCCAGCTCGAGATTACATCCTCAGAAACTATATGACCAGTCACGCTGCACATCTCATCAATCGAAGACAAGGCTTCCTCCACACGCTTGACCAATGCATGGCGACTGGTGATGTTCTTAGTCGTGGAAATGTGGCCGTAGCTTTACCAAATCTTGGTGTACAATATCGCATATTTAGCTGGCATGCTAAATCCAATAATCAATACATGACCTGGAAAATGGGCCAGATACGGAGGATTGAAGGTGGCATCTGCAACTGAATCAGCAACTGTCAGGGAATCCCTAACTATAATTTCACCCCCCGAAGTGCTCTCCTCCAACTGAGTCACGGCAGCGCCCTCAGGACGATGAATCTCCATGTCCAAATCGCTAGTTGATGTAGTTTCCTCAGTAGGAAGTACGGTTACGTCTTTTCTCTGGTGGTATTCCGCTTCAAGATCATCCCAAGGAAAGGTTTCCTCCTAAAAATCAAGAATTAGTTTTACTGCAAAAAAAAAAAGATGGAAAGAAGAAAAACATGGAGGGGACTCACCGATTTGGTTTCAGACTGACTAGAAGAAGATTCATCACTGCTATCGGAAGAACTACTCACGCCATCTCTGGTCTCTGAACTTTCATCATTCTCGGATACCCCTCCGTCATGGGTAGGCTAAGCATCGCTTCCTTATGTCCCAAGAGGTGTTATTTTCTGACTACGTGCAAGTTTAGCAAAGGCGTTCACGCTGCTGAGACCCTGACCAAGGCACAAGGATAGTCACTCAAGAATAAGACAGAGACATATGTAATTCGACTAAGTCAGGAAGAAAATTATACGTATTCGCATATTGGAGGAGCTAAAATTCGGGAGAGCCTCCAGACCCGACTGAAGACCACCAGCACGATTCTTAGAACTTCGCTCCTTCACTTGGGGACTGTCCACGTACATACCGACAAGTTTCCTTTTGGTTAAAGAAGTATCCCTCAACAACGGATGTTTTTCTAAAATCTCGGCGGAAGGCCTACCACGAGTGTTCTCCACTATGGCTTTCACAAATTCCTGGATGACGAGGAATTCACTCTGCCAGAATGCGTTATACTTGGAGGTAGTCGACGGATTTCGTTCCGAAAGAAAGAAAGGGAGGCTTCTGCATGGCGCAAGAGCACTAGCATCAAGAATGTATGATAATGGATCCTTTGGAGATGCCATCTGACGAACGAGAGGGACCCCTTGGTCGAAACCCATATGGTGAGATGCTCGCTCAATATTATAAGAAACTGCCTGACACGATCCTCAAAAGAAAGACGGTATATAGCTATACGTGCAACTATGCAAGAACACCATCTCTACGAAACTCAGTTCCTCTTTATCAGAAATCAAAGACATGTTTGGAGCAGGAGCAAAGGTAGTGACCTGAGTTATATACCCATGCACCGGAGCCCATGGACAAAAATTAACTGCGTACGAGCTGTCAAGAGGTCCGACTAGGTTCGAACCAGTCTTGGGGTGCCTGTTCAACCAGCATAGTATCCTCGAGCCACCCCAAGACTCGGGAAGTACAGCCAACGGTTTCAGGGCATACTTCTAGATATGCTCCCATAGCCACGCCTAGAGAAAGGAGGCATGAACATACGGATCTACTTTCATGTAGCCATTCGAGGCACGCATGTACGAAACCAGTTGATCCAAGTGTGCATACAGAGAACCAAGAAACATACCGCCAATGGGGAGACGACACCTTTTTCCAATTTTATGGCAAACTTAATAAGTCCATGTATTATCTTTTTCTTGCCCGAGCCGTCATAAAAAATATCTCTGGATAGACAAAGAGCCAAGAACGGCACAACAGGAAGTGTACTATCTTCCGGTTCGACTCTAACGCGTCAGGAAACCACTGAGACACCCACCAGTCATAGAAGCACTTCGTCTCATTTTCTTTCCGAACGAATCAATTTGATTTCACAACCAGGGCGGCATGCATTTATTATTCATCTGCGGACAACTTAACATCAAGGTATCCAACTATGGGAAGGTTCAGCAGTTCAACCACGCTCTCCAAGGAAATAGTCATTTCACCCCATCTACATACGGCCTTGTGGGTGTCCGGACACCATTTGGAAACAAAAGTGACCAAGCCTGGAATATATTTCTTAATCTGAAGCACTGCGGAAGCCGCAACAACATCAACGATCTGTGCCTTAGTCAAATTAGTTCTTACATGCTCTTGGATCATCATGAACCGCATCCATTTCTCTAAGGAACGCAATGGACTCACTGGGGCTTTGAAATCAATAAAAAAAGCAGAATACTCTTTCCTATAAAGGAAAAACCGTATCACATTCCCGGGAGGAACCGAACGATCCCCTTCCTCACTCTCCGGACCGGTAAGAAGCAGCGGCACATGCTTAAGAGGACTTCTCCTGGCAGAGATTATTGTGAAGAATTCATCAGACATGTTTGGATTGGAGTAACTAACATCCTTCGGTATGGCAGAATTTTTCTCAAGCGGCTTCATAAAAAAGATTCCCTCATAGCACTTCCGCTTTCCAAACAACTACAGCGAAACAATACGAGGAGAAATTATTACGGAAAGTGCACGGAAGTTTTTGTTTTCCCACCCAAGACGCAAGCCAGTCTGTTTCAAGGCCATACCCTACAGCATGGAATTCTTATCCAACCGAGGAGGTGCGCCCCACCATGGGAACCACGCACACGGCCATACTAAAACAAGGAGCAAACCCTAAAAACTAGGTTTTCGTGGGAATACATGGAAATTACTATCACGTGCCTACCTTGCACAGTGAGTAGGGGCGGTCAACATTACTATGGTATTCATGCCTAAGTGTTATAACAAGCTCGGGAAAAAATACCTAAGATTCACGCCAACATTTCTATAAGGTCATGAAAAGGTATGCCTACAACTAGAGTTAAAGAGAAGTGTTGGAAGGCATACCTGGGATTTGCTCGTCCGCTCTGCTCTACTACTGTCATACGGCTGGGAGAAATAAATAGGCGTGAAACAAAAAAAAGAATCTGGGCCTCCATTTATATATACATGGTACGTGGGAGTTTGAACAAAGAAAGGATTTCCTATTTCGAGCCAAGAAGGTAGAAGAGGAAACCGGTCCCGCAAAGACCAATTTCCATGCCCAAGACCGCTCATGCCATTGTCGCGGACCAACCACGCCTAGCCTTCCGTGCACGCCTCACCCCACAAAGTTGCGCCATGCCATGGCCGCACCAGGCTAAGCCTTCCGCTCCATTGTCGCGGCCCCACCACGCCTATCCGTCCTTGCACGTTCCACCATGGCATTGCTACGGCTCTCCATGCCAAGCCGCTAATCTACTGACGCGACTTTATCATCCACGTGCGTCTGCCTTTCCAAGACCACGCCACCTCTTGGCCCCTCGAGCCAAGCCGTCCACTTGCGTCACCTTCCAAGACCGCGACCCCTTTGCCTTGAAGATGTACGACCAGAACAAGCCGGTAACTTTCATCTCACCACTCCACGATCTGCATTCCAAGGAAAAATTACGCAGGGCCGCTAACACGGGAAGCAAAAACTCTCTTTACCACTCAAAAAGGTTAGTAGGATTCTCCTGACCATCTTTGCAATGATTTACACCTTGACTCCATCCTTGTATGTCACTATCATATGCTTACCTCGCAATAAGGCACATGTTCCGAGCTAAGCAGGGGACTTAATATTGATGGTGATTTTCAGTTTAGGGTGAAAATCGTAAAATACTAAACCCTAGCAAACAGTGATGTCACAAAATTTAAAGCAACAAGCATTTACTAGGCCCATTTACTGAAACCTTTAATGTGTCTCTAAAATAATTACCAGGGTATATTTTTTAAATTAGGGTAACGACAAGCCAAACCCTAATTCCCACGTCTGTAAATGACAAATCATGCCAGCCACACCGACCACGCTAAAGCATCCCAACCATGCTATCCCCTCCTCTGTGCTAATGAAAAATCATGCCATCCACACCGACCACGCCAAAACATTCCAACCATGCAAGACGAACCTCTATGCCAATGGAAAATAATGAAAGCCACACCGACCGCGCCAAAGCATTCCAACCATGCTGGCCGCACCTCTGTTCCAATGGCAAATCATGCCAGCCACATCGACCGCGCCAAAGCATGCCAACCATGCTATCCACACCTCTGTGCCAATGGAAAATCATGTCAGCCACACCAACCGTGCCAAAGCATTCCAACCGTGCTAGCCGCACCTCTGTGGCAATGGAAAATCATACCAGCCACACCAACCGCGCCAAAGCATGCCAACCATGTTAGCCGCACTTCTGTGCCAATGGCAAATAATGCAAGCCACACCAACCTTGCCAAAGCATGCCAACCATTCTAGCCGCACCTCTGTGCCAATGAAGAATCATTTCATCCACACCGACCATGCCAAAGCATGCCAAGGGTGCTAGCCGCACCTCTGTGCCAATGGAAAATCATGTCAGCCATACCGACCGCGCCAAAGCATGCCAACCATGCTAGCCTCACCTCTGTGCCAATGGAAAATCATGCCAGCCACACCGACCGCGCCAAAACATGCCAACCATGCTAGCCGCACCTCTATGCCAATGGAAAATCATGTCAGCCACACCAACCACGCCAAAGCATGCCAACCATGCTAGCCGCACCTCTGTGCCAATGGTTTCATGCTACCACACCAACCGCGCCAAAGCATGCCAACCATGCTAGCCGCACCTCTGTGCCAATGGAAAATCATGCCAGCCACACCGACCGCGCAATGCTAAACACATCTCTCCATGGCCCCTCATGTCGTGCCTCCATGCTGGCCTTCCCCACGCGTCTACCAAAGTGAAGGATTGCAAAAATCAATGGTTTCCTTTCAATACCAGGACAAAATCCTGGCCGTCTAAGATAAACTCACGAGCTTTGGCCCAAAACCCTAGCTTGGTCACGCACCTAGACAAAGCTAGCCACGCCATATGCCCAAGGCAAACCCTTGGCCCCACATGCCAAGCCAATCGCCCTTGCCTTGGCCCCTAGACATTCCATACGTCCATGGCAAATGCTTGGCCCCACATGCCAAGCCGAACCAAACCTAGCGAAGCTAGACGCGCCATGCCAAACGCACTATGCCTTGGACCTAGCCACGCTAGTCACGTCATGCCAAGACAAAGCACCCTTACCTTGGCCCTAGCCAAGCCATACGTCCATGGAAAATCCTTGGCCCCACATGCCAAGCCAAACCAAACCTAGACAATCTAGCCGCGCCATGCCAAACACACTCTTCCTTGGCCCTAACTATACTAGTCACGTCATGCCAAGCCAAGCGACCTTTCCTCGGCCCTGTCCACGTCATACACCCATGGAAAACCCTTGGACCCACATGCCAAAGCCAAAATCGCACATATCCAAAGCTATCCACGCCCAAGGCGAACTCTTGGCCCCACATTCCAAACCTAAACACACCCTAGCTGCGCCACCTTGTTGGCCATCACTATGCGGCTACCAAAATGAAGGCGTGCAACAATCAACGGTTGTCCTTTAATCCCAGGAGAATATCCTAGCCATCCAAGGTTACCAGACGACACATGGTAACCTTTGGCCCGAAAACCTAAGTTTGGCCACACCAAACTAGGCCATGCCAACGGCATGCCAACCTAGCCGCTCCACCACATTGGCCCTCACTATGCGGCTACCAAAACGAAGGCGCGCAATGATCAATGGTTTCCCCTCCGCTCAAGATGAAAAATCTTGACCATCGAAGGTCTCCAGGCTAGCAAGTTTCTATAGCTTGACTTGCCAAGCCACAACAACATGCTCCATGTTTTCCAAAAACATTCGAGACATCAAGACAAACTGGGGGATGCTCATTAGGGTTTTGGTTTGGTGGTCTATAGCGTGCGGCATACACAAATGACCGTTTCAAGATAGTATAATAATATTAAGGCGGTTAGTAAATGCAAGAAGTAAAGGTGAGATGCTTCTTCATTATGGGACATCAATTCCATCAAATCCCATCAATACCAGGCGTTACCACCTCTTCCCATGCATTTAACTCATCCATTTTATTTTCTTAAGAGGCCAAAGTACGTTTATTTTAGGAATTGTATAAGTAGGCTTACCTATTTCCACCAGAGACACCAGTTCTTGGTTAGGGAAAATACTACACTCAGAAAGGCAACTCTTGTTATCTTTCTCAAAGCTCTCACCTTTTGATACAAGTCAAGCACTGCTCTTCCAGAATTATTCTGGCCTCAACACTCTGTTCGATTCCCTCCCTAAATCAACCCTTATCCCCCACTCTGTGACCGAAGCAAGTCTGGAACAACCATTTCTTGGTTTAGGCCGGACTTGTACAGATTGATCTCTCGAATCTAAAAGTACTCCCTTGCAGTACATTGTTTAGGGTTTAAATTGTTTGTCACTTTCACACCTGCAATTACCAAAATCAGCGGAAACCATTTTCACCAATAAACACCAGGTTATGTAGCTTTGTACCTTTATAGTATTTTTTGAAATTTGCATACATATGTCTGTAGGTAAATACACATCAAAATTAATCACAGTTGTCAAATTAACCAACCAACTAAACAATCCAAATTAAAAATACAAACTAAAATTTACTTGAAACAGTATCTTTGGTTATGATCTGGAAATAATTCAGTAATGGTATCCAACAATTCTTTTTGCCTATCTGAGATAAAAGTTAGCTTTCCTCTAGGGTGGTTGACAATGTATGGATTCAATGCTTTCATGAACAAGTGCCAGTTCTCACCAATTTCATTTCTAGTCACCATTATATCCAATGGGACAACCCTATTCTCTGCATCCAAAGCTGTTGCAGCTATCAAACAACCACCATGTTCTCCAGTCAAATGACAAGCATCAAATCCTATCACATTTATACAACCATCATGAAAACCTTTAAGTGGTGCTGCAAAAGCAATTGTCATTGACTCAAAGCATCCATCACCACTGCAACAAATAAGCATTTCCATTAATAACCATGCTTCAGAGTTAAAGAGTCAAAAAAGTAAAACAATTACAACTCAACATGTATGAACTATGTAAAAATGTAGGGAAACTAACCTTCCAAATATGTAGTTTGTCAAAGAACCGGGATTTGTTTTCTATACCATATCACAAAAAGCTGGAACAAGTCTGTAAGACTCATAATAATTGCCATTCACTCTTTCCAGTGTCTTAGTTCTAGCTCTCCAGGCCACATGATAGGGAACATTAGTGTTATGATTAGTGTGGAACTGATTTTGTAAATTGAAAGGTGTTGGCATTGGGTCTCCACTCTTCAGCTTATCATATAAGAACTGTGCAACAAATTCTGCATTTTCTGTCCTGTTTCTGGTTACACCTTCAGTCACACATGTATGCTCCAAGTTCATCTTTCTCACTATGAAAGTTGGTTTATGACATTTGACACTTGCATAAATAAAAAACTTACAATTCTGAGACTTGTTATACTTGCAATTAACTTTGATCCTTTCTTTGTCATTAGGCTTCAACTTGTACTGAAACTTTCTCTTCACTGCATATGCCCTTAAGTGCTTCTTAAAGTCTTTCCTATCCATAAACTCCATCCCTACAAACACTGTATCAACATCCACAAACTCCTCAGCATCTCCAGTGTCATCATCAAAAGAAGTTAATCTGTCAGCAGCTTCTACATGTGTCCCCCAAACTTGCTCATAATGATTGATCCAAACTGTGTTCTGACAATCATCCTCTACAACTCCATACATTGCTAAGGTACCTTCATCTTCAGATCCACTACTACCAGAACTATCACCACTGTCAGTATCAGATGGTACAACATACACTACTTTTCCTTTTGGGTCACATTCCTCAACACCGCCATAATTTCTGTCATTTTGGGCTTCAACTACAACCAAATACAGACAAGTTAAATTGTATTTAATCAAAAAAATGCATACAAATTCAAATGTATTTAATCTAAACATATACAAATCATACTTGAATTTCCCTTTTTCTTATATTGTTGTGGATGTAAGAAATCAAAAGAGTCTAATCCCCCAAAATAGTTGTTCAACAAATTAGTATACACTTCAATACCCATTTCTGCATTATCAGCAGCTGGACTTCTACAGTCATCAATGGGATGACACATATCTTCTTCCATATTTGTGAGTTGTATGTTTTCATACTCCAACTTAGCCTGTCTTGATTCAAATGATATTTCTTCATCCCTCACCTCATCATCATCCACATCAACAAATTAATTCTTACCATTGACAGTACCCAAACTACCAGTGACTGCAGCAATGGACTTCTTCAACATCCTAAGAATTCTTCTTAGTAACTCAGGTGACTAGTATATATAATCCTCTTCTTAGGTGTTAAAAAAAGTGAAGGGTCAATTGTCACTGCTTCTGCATCTCTTTCAATATGTAGTCTTGATGTACTTTGCACCTTCTTAGGGGTCATCATAAGACTCTTTGAAACTGAAATACAAGAGGATGAAGGGCATTCATCACTAAGAGGAACTTTCCTGTGTGTAACACACATATAGAGATAAATGTATCCATCTTATTCAACCACTGCTCTGTCCCACATCTCAAAGAATTCTTTATTATTACCAATATAGAAAGGGTCAGTGACACCTTCTTAATAGGGGGTAACTGATATGCATCATGAACAACATCACTAAAACCATTCAGTCCACCACAATTCACAGAAATATTATCAAAATACCTAATCTTATTTGTATCATTTTCTTCAACCCTAAATCTTCTAACTGGGTTTTTCACATACTTCCTGCAATACACATTATCAAATTCAATATTTCAGTGTGACTAGTAACAGATAACATACCCAATTTTCCTCGATTAGGGTTCACTAAATTGACAGAAAAAATACCAAATTACTAGCAAATAACATACACAACAGTCCTCAATTAGGGTTACTGAATTTGTAAAATACCCAAATTACTGAATTTGTAAAATACCCAACTTTGAGAAATTAGGGTTTATAAAAGTTCAAAAAATCTACTGATTAGGGTAACTGAAATCTAATGTGAAATTGACAGTTTGATGGTTATGATTACCAACCTCATTATGTTCTGGTACATGGTAACGAAATCTTGTAAGAAAACCACCGCCATTTGGCAACCAGTTACCTTCTTTGCTCTCTAATCTTCACGAATAAGCACTGAAGATGGAAAAAAAACCATTAACACTACCAGCCTAATCTGTTTGCGACATTAACCACTGGAAATCTTACGTTTTCTGCAGAGAGTTTAGAGAGTATAGAGAGAGAGAGAGATGAAACATACGAAATGAAATGAGTTTTCCTCATTGCCTGAACCCTAAACTTTTATAGCTCGAGTGTTCCAACTTCTGATCATGTCCTTCCGTTTAATCTCGAGATGCATCAATAGGAAGATGTATGGTGCTAGATTTAACCGGGTCTGGTTAAGGGCAAACTCATCAAGTTACCAGCGCATTTAACTCTGCACCAGTGGGTCCTAGTGACATAACCTTGCTTTTAACGGAAGTAGGACCAATTTGTTAATGGTTGGTAGCAGTAGGACGGTTTTGCAAGCCGGGTCTTAATACTGGGACTGTTATTTAATTTTTTTTATCAGTAAAAGAAAATACTAATAATTTTTTTGTTGACGTCACCATTAATCTCTAACGATATCCATAACATAATTGGTGCTAGGCTTCCAGCAAAATCAGAATTCCACCAGTGGCAACTCACAATCACAAACAATTTCGTGATTCACAAAGACTTGAATTGATTTGCTGCCTTATAGTCCACAAATTATAGTCCAACACTTTCTTCATCCCTTTTGTCACAAGAATTCTTAACGTCCTTCATGGCCACATATTAGTCTTCTGATAATATTAGGAACATATGAAAATTTCAAATTTTCACAGCCAACCTTTTTGTCAAAGCTAGTGTCCCCAGTGTCATTAATCACGAAGACTTCAAATGCTCTCTCTAATGAAATCTCTTTATGTTTCAACGTGCTTATAGACCACCACTCCTTTTAGGCACTGTTATTTATTAACTTATGAAACTCAAACTTAGCTAACACTTCATTTAAAACTCCAAATCCGTACATGTTATGGAGATGAAGTTATTATTATGCTTCCTTACTCTCATCATTTCTTATATGTCCATGGGTGTTAATTGCCTTGCTGCAATCAACGATGATAGCAAATCAAATGACCGCCTGGCATTAATAGCTTTTAAGAATGAAATAACTCAAGATCCACTAGGAATATTGAGTTCATGGAATAACAATAGTAATTCTCTTCATTTCTGCAAGTGGAGAGGTGTTATATGTAGTCGCCGTGATAGAGTCATCAAGATCGATCTTCCATCACAAAGATTGGTAGGTTCCTTGTCTCCTCACATTGGAAATCTTAGCTTTCTCAAGGAACTCATTCTCCACAACAATAGTTTAATCGGAGAAATCCCGCAACAAATTGGTCTTCTTTCTCAATTGAAGGAACTGAGTATTTCAGATAATTCCCTGGAAGGTGAAATCCCCCACAACATTTCTCGTTGCTCCAATCTCATACACCTGAATATTTCTGGCAACAATCTCGTGGGAAGCATTCCAAACGAATTAAGCTACTTATATAATCTAAGAATACTGAGGCTTGGTGATAATAATCTCTCTGGAAGGATTCCAACTTCATTGGGTAATCTTTCATGTCTTACTTCTCTCTTTCTTGGTGGTAACAATTTGGAGGGAAGAATCCCGCGCATTTTAAGTAGACTAACAAGCTTAAAGAATCTGGTTCTCGATTCGAATAGGTTATCAGGTATTGTCCCTTCTTCAATCTATAATATTTCATCACTCATAATCTTTTCATTGACGGATAATCAACTCCATGGTAGTATTCCTTTTGATATTGGTTTCACACTTCCAAATCTTACCTTATTTTCCATTGCAATTAATAATTTCAGTGGAACCATTCCAAGTTCATTTCCGAATATGTCGAGACTTGAATTTTTTCAGTTAAGAACAAATAATATAGTTGGGTCCGTACCTTCTAACCTAGGTTCATTACAAAGTCTTCTAGTTATGAATATAGGAGAAAATAAACTTGGAGGTGGACAAGCAAATGATCTGAACTTCATCAATTACCTAGTCAATTGTACAAATTTGAGGCAGTTGTCCGTAGGACCAAATAATTTCGGGGGTGAGCTACCTACTTCTATAGCCAACTTCACTTCAAAAAACCTTATCAGTCTAGATTTCAGAGAGAATTTGATACATGGGAGTGTTCCTACAGGAATTCAGAATCTTGTGAGTTTAACGACACTTTATTTGCATCACAACTTGTTAACGGGTAGTATTCCTCCAGGTATTGCGAACCTTCAAAATTTAGGAGAATTAATTTTAGAACAAAACAAATTCTCCGGTACTATCCCTTCCTCTTTTGGTAACTTAACACAATTGATTCAACTCAGTCTAGGAGAAAATAACTTAGCGGGTTTAATACCAGCAAGTCTTGGGAATTGTAGTTCTTTGCAGGTCTTGGACCTAAACTCCAATAGACTAAGTGGTAGTATTCCTAAACAAATTTTCCAACTTCCATCTTTATCAACTTTTCTCGATTTAGGTAATAACTCATTTACTGGTGCACTTCCTATTGAAGTTGGTGAGTTGAAAAACCTCGCAGAGTTATACATGTCCGAGAACAAATTATCTGGTGAAATCCCAAGTGCTATTGGTGATTGTGTAGGCTTAACATATCTAAGCCTGGGGAATAACTTCTTCCAAGGAAACATTCCTACATCTTTAACTTTCTTGAAATGCCTAAATGAGTTAAATCTTTCCCACAATAACTTGTCTGGTACCATACCAAAAGGGTTTGAAAATCTCACACTCACTATATTAGATATATCCTATAATAATCTACAGGGAGTGGTCCCAAAAGATGGAGTCTTTAAGAATACAAGTCAATTTTTATCTAAAGGAAATAGTAAGCTTTGTGGTGGGATACCTGATTTGGAGCTGCCGAATTGTTCCGTCCCAATAAATCACAGTATGGAGTGGAAACAGAGGAAATCAAAGCCTGTCAAAGTGATTATAATCATCGTAGTTATTGCGGTTTTACTTTTAACTTTGATTGTTTTTTCCCTCTATGCCTGTTGGAGAAGGAAGTCGAATACAATAATATCTTTGACAACTTTAGAAGTAGGCAATCCATACATAGGAGTGTCTTACAATGAGCTTCTTAAAGCTACCAATGGATTTAATGATTCTACCAACTTGCTTGGTGTTGGAAGTTTTGGTTCTGTGTATAAGGGAATTCTTGAACAAGATGAATCAAAACCTGTTGCAGTGAAGGTTCTACACCTTAAACAAAGAGGTGCAACCAAAAGTTTCATAGCCGAATGTGATGCCTTGAGGAAAGTTAGACATAGAAATTTACTCAAGATCGTAACTTGTTGTTCGAGTATTGATTTTCAAGGTAATCCTTTCAAAGCTCTAGTCTTTGAATTCATGGTAAATGGGAGTCTAGAGAATTGGTTGCACCCGACCGTAACTGATACCAACAATAAAAATCAGCTACAAGAGAAGTATCTGAATTTAGAAAGAAGATTGAGCATCGCAGTCGATGTTGCTTCTGCATTAAATTATCTACACCATGATTCTCAACCACCAATTGTGCATTGTGATGTTAAGCCAAGTAATGTCCTTCTTGATGATGATTTAACTGCCCATGTTGGTGATTTTGGTTTGGCTAAGTTCCTTTTTAATCCCTCTAGTAATTCTAGACAGCTGAATGAACAAGACGCAAGCTCAATTGCAATAAAGGGCTCGGTCGGCTATGTTTCTCCGGGTAAAAAAAATAAAAAAAAATACTTATTAGAAATTGTTTGTTCCATGGTAGTTTAATTAAAATTGATTACATTTTGTTCTTGGGGTAATCTTTGTTATCGTTTATGCAGAATATGGAATGGGCAGTGAAGTGTCAACACAAGGTGATGTGTATAGCTATGGGATTCTTTTGCTAGAGATGTTTACAGGAAAGAGGCCAACAGATGATATGTTCATGGATGGATTGAACATTCATAACTTCTCTAATATGCATGAGTTGCCAGAGTGTATCGAAGAGGTTATCGATTCACGTTTGCTGTCTGAAATAACCAATTACACTAAGATGAGGAGCAACACAGAAAATATAGTTAGAGATACAATGAGACAAATCTTGGCTACCATAATTCATATTGGAGTCAAATGTTCTTCAGAATTACCTTCAGACAGAAGCAGAATGAATGAGGTTATCGTGGATGTTCAAGCTGCTCAGAATAAATTTCTTAGTGTTGGATTGTAATCAGAGAAAAGAACACATTCACCACTAATTTGTCTGTTTTTTGGTATCCTGATCTATTCCTCTTCGTTAACAAATTTTTTGTGTCTCTTTTTCTTATCTAAACAAAAGTGCTTCACTCCATCCATCCGCGTTTTCAGAATTTATGACGTAAATTATTGTTTTGCTGTTGTTTTCCGACATAAATGAGTGTTAGAACTCGCGTCCAGGTTTAGGAAGTCTCCATGTTCATTTACTTGGGGTAGAAACACATTACACAGTGTTAATATGGTCCAGTTGCAGCGTGTTTGGATTCCGTTCCCATATTTGGCAAATAGAGATGAAGAGTTCCTCCAAAAATAGGAGGATTCAAAACCGATGTGGATGGTTGTTTTATCTTCCATTGTCTAAGAACTCAACAAGCCAAGGGGCTCAGTTATGTTGGGGGAGGCTTACGAAATCCGAGCCGCTATGCGCAATACGAAACCTACACGAGCAATGAAACACAATGCGGAAAATACACAACTACGCAATATAGAAGCAAACACACAACACCGGCAATTACGTGGAAAAACCCCTCTAAGGTGAAGGGTAAAAAACCACGGGCAAATCTTCCACTATAATCAAACAATGGGTTACACACAATTCTCCCAAATTTGGGGATAAACTCTTCTTCAAGGTGCCTATAGCACTTGGATATCAATTTGCCTAATTACACTCAACCCTAAGGATGGATCAACAATTCATTCATATATAATATGAGATTCACTATCAATTTAAGAACAAGAAGTGATTTGAGATACTTACTACTAGGATTTGACAAACCCTAGAATTTTTCCCCTTTGAAGAGATGTGGAAATTGATCAATCAATTCTCCACCACAACAACCAAAAGATCCTTCAACAAGAACCCTTTCTTCTCCTCTTCAAGATGCCTCTAATCTCACCAAAAATGGTGGCTTAAATCTCTCTATCTCTCTCTCACTCTTTCTCTTCTTCCTCTCTTTCTCTTTCTTCAAAATGAAGAAGATAAAACCGTGAAACCAAAAAACAAGTCTCCTGATGCCTTTTGTGCACAAAACCAAAAAACAAGGCAGCCACTAACTTCCTCCATTGAATGGTTAAGGGGACTCCACATGTTTGGGCCAAAAGGAGTAAAACCCAACAATCTCCCCCTTACGACTTATGGCAAGGTACCCATCACCACCAAACCTGCCCTGCTGCAGAAATACACATGCTTGTATTTTGGTAGCGACTTTGTCATCATATCAGAACCGTTGTCATCTGTATGGATCTTCTCAATATACAAGACCTTCTCCTCGAGAACTTCTTGTATCTTTGATACCTAATATTGATGTGCTTGGACCTCGAGTGAAAACTCGAATTCTTGCTGAGATGTATGGCACTCTGGCATCACGATAAACGATGAACCTCTGTTGCTTTCATACCGAGTTCTCTAACAAACCTCTTCATCCATATCATCTCCTTGCAACTCTCTGTAGCTGCAATGTACTCTGCCTATGTAGTAGACAATGCCACACATTTTTGTAACTTGGATTTCCAAGACACAGCTCCCCCTGCATAGGTAAATAAGTAACCCGATGTAGACTTGAGACTGTCTTGAGCACCTGCCAAATCTGAATCTGTGTAACCAACTAACTCTGGCTTGTCACCTCCATAGCACAAACACATATTAGAAGTACCCCTCAAATACAGTAGTATCCATTTCACTGCTTCCCAATGCTCCATAGCAGTATTTGATAGAAATCTGCTTACCACTCCAACTGCATGAGCTATATCCGGCCTTGTACACACCATTGCATACATCAAACTACCAACTGCGGATGCATAAGGAATTTTCTCCATCTTCCGTTTCTCAACATCATTCACAGGACATTGATCACGAGATAACTTAAAATGGTTTGCAAGTGGACAACTTACCGGCTCAGCCTTGTCCATGTTGAATCTTTGCAACACCTTCTCAATGTAGCTTTCTTGTGATAACCACAACTTCCTCGCTTTCCTATCACGAGTGATCTCCATGCCAAGAATACGCTTTTTGCTGCACCCAAGTCTTTCATAGCAAAAGACTTTCTCAGATCGACTTCAACCTGTCAATCTTTTTCTTATCTTTGCAAACAATAAGCATGTCATCAACATATAGCAAAAGAGTAAGAAAATCACCATCAGCAAATTTTTGAATGAATACACAATGATCTGAAGCCGTCCTCTTGTACCCATGTTCCTTCATGAATGATTCAAACTTCTTGTACCATCTTCTTGGAGCTTGATTCAAACCATAAAGACTCTTCTTTAGCTTGCACACCATGTGCTCTTTGCCTTTGACTTCAAAACCCTCGGGTTGTGCCATATACACATCTTCCTCCAACTCACCGTGAAGAAATGTTGTCTTGACATCTAGTTGTTCTATCTCAAGATCCAAACTAGTGGCTATTGCCAAGACAACCCGAATATAAGAAAATCTCACCACCGGTGAGAAAATCTCGTCAAAGTCAACACCCTTTCTCTGCTCATAAACCTTCACAACTAAGCGTGCTTTGTACCTTGGTTGTGAGTTACCATCTTGATCTTGATTCGTACACCCACTTGTTCTTGAGAATTTTCGGTTCTCAAAGCTTGTCAACCAAATCAAAAGTGTCATTCTCATCTAAAGAGCCAACCTCTTCTTTCATGGATTTCAACCACTTCGACTTTCGGGAACACTAAGAGCTTCTTCATAAGACTCGGTTCACCCGCATCCGTGAGCATCACATACTCATGTGGTGGATACTTTGTTGAAGGTAATCTGGTCTGTTTGGATCTTCTCAACTCGGCCGGTTGTTGTTGTTGCTGCACTTCTTGCTCAACATCACCCACTGGAACATCTTCATGAGCTTCATCTTCATTTCCATTACCATCAACATCATCATCATGTTGTTCAAGAGTAGGAACAACTGGATTTGGATCCAAGGTCATGTCGTCTTGAAGCTTTGGCATCTCAATCTTCTCAAAGTCTTCAATTGTCTGGTCTTCAAGGAATCTTTGCATCCCTACTTCGATAACCTTCTTCTCAACTGGATCCCAAAATCAGAAGCAAACTTCTCATTCCATAGCCTAGGAACACACACTGCTTTGCTTTGTCATCAAGCTTTGATCTCTGATCTTTTGGGATATGAACAAATGACCTGGAACCAAACACTTTCAAGTGATCATAAGTAGGCTCTTTGTCTCTCCATACCTTTTCTGCTACTTCTCCATCTAGCAGTCTTGAAGGAGATCGATTTATCAAATACACAGCAGTATTCATTGCTTCACCCCAGAAATGCTTCTGCAACTTGGAATGAGATAACATGCACCGATTCTCTCAAGAATAGTGCGGTTCATCCTCTCTGCAACACCATTATGTTGTGGAGTCTTGATCCGATTGTTCATGACGTATACCCATGCTCTTGCAATACACTTCAAGTGGCCCAATGTACTCTCCCCGTTGTCGAAACGAAGGCACTTCAAGGTTCTACTGTTTCTCTTTCCACCATCTATGTGAAACATCTTGAACACAGGAACAACATCATCTTTGGTCTTGATTGCATATGACCAAACCTTCCTTGAAGTATCATCTATGAAAGTAAAAAAATAAACAGCACCACCAAGTGTTTTGACCCTTAAAGGTCCACATACATCAGAATGAACAAGATCAATAATACCAGAATTGCGCTTGGGTAAAGCTTTATGAAAGGAAACTCTAGTTTGTTTACCAACTAAACAATGAGTGCACTTACCCAATTGCATACCTTTGGCATTTGGAAAAACTTGTCGTTTGGTGAGGATTTGAATTCCCTTCTCACTAAGGTGACCAAGTCTTCTATACCACAACTCGGAGATTGAATCTTTGTCAACAGCATTCAACTCACCTTTCAACATCTTCACTTGTGTCTTGTAAAATGTGCCACACTTCTTGCCTCTTGCAATAACCATGGAGCCCTTGCTTAGCTTCCATTTGCCATCACCCAAGTGATTATTGTACCCTTCATCATCTAACACTCCTGGTGACATTAAATTCAAACGAAAATCTGGTACATGTCGCACATTTCTGAGAACCAACGTACAGCCAACACTGGTCTCAACCTTCACATCACCCATTCCTATAATTTTCGCAACACCACTGTTGCCCATTCTGACTGACCCAAAGTCACCAGCCTTGTAGGAGGTAAATACATCTTCATGAGGAGTAGCAAGATAATATGCACCTGAATCAACTATCCATTACGAATCGAACCTGCAAAACTAACACAAACATCATTACAATCTGAGAATACAATGATATCATCATTTGTCTGATCATTTGCCGCAACACCATTGTCTTGGTTATCATTTCCTTTCCCCTTCTTGTGTTCTTGATTCGGCTTCCTGCATTCATTTGAATAATGACCTCTCGTATGACAGTTCCAACATTCAACTTCCTTTCTTGACTTTGATTTACCCCTTGACTTGCTACGGCCAACTTGTCTTCTGTCTTTTCTTCTACCCCGATTTTCTGTCACAAGAGCTTCTGAATGAGATGAGTCTAGTGACCTTCTTCTAACATCTTCACTCAGCACACTGCTAGTTGCAACAGTCATGTTCAACTTCTTGTATGGAGAAAAATAACTGAGACAATTCCTCAATGGCTCCCAACTGTCTGGTAAAGTATTTAGCAATAAATAAGCTTGAACCTCTTCAGGAATTTTGAGGTCCATAGATGTAAGCTGATTCATGATACCCTTCATTTCATTTAAATGTTGCGCCATTGAACTCCCTTCCTTGTAACACAGCTTTCCAAGCTTTTTGAATAGAAGAGCTTTTTCACAAGGAGATTGCTTGATCATATATCTCCTCTAACTTGGTCCACAAAGGATATGCTAGTGTCTCACTAGCCACATGATGAAAAATGCTATCATCAATCCACTGACGAATATAACCAACTGCTTTTCGATTAGTAACCTTCCAATCTTCTGCACTTGTCGCCTCAGGCCTTACTCCCTTACTCTCTATTGGACCATAGAGATCTTTACAATATAACCAGTCTTCCATCTTCGCCTTCCATATGACAAAGTTCTCACCGGTCAAATTGACCATTCTATTACTAGTGCTAGCTTCCGCCATTGCACAGGATTAGCTCAACCCAAAAAGCTCTGATACCACTTGTTGGGGGAGGCTTACGAAATCCGAGCCGCTATGCGCAATACGAAACCTACACGAGCAATGAAACACAATACGGAAAATACACAACTACGCAATATAGAAGCAAACACACAACACCGGCAATTACGTGGAAAACCCCCTCTAAGGTGAAGGGTAAAAAACCACGGGCAAATCTTCCACTATAATCAAACAATGGGTTACACACAATTCTCCCAAATTTGGGGATAAACTCTTCTTCAAGGTGCCTATAGCACTTGGATATCAATTTGCCTAATTACACTCACCCCTAAGGATGGATCAACAATTCATTCATATAAAATATGAGATTCACTATCAATTTAAGAACAAGAAGTGATTTGAGATACTTACTACTAGGATTTGACAAACCCTAGAATTTTCCCCCTTTGAAGAGATGTGGAAATTGATCAATCAATTCTCCACCACAACAACCAAAAGATCCTTCAACAAGAACCCTTTCTTCTCCTCTTCAAGATGCCTCTAATCTCACCAAAAAATGGTGGCTTAAATCTCTCTATCTCTCTCTCACTCTTTCTCTTCTTCCTCTTTTTCTCTTTCTTCAAAATGAAGAAGATAAAACCGTGAAACCAAAAAACAAGTCTCCTGATGCCTTTTGTGCACAAAACCAAAAAACAAGGAAGCCACTAACTTCCTCCCTTGAATGGTTAAGGGGACTCCACATGTTTGGGCCAAAAGGAGTAAAACCCAACAAGTTAGACTCCAACACAGGGAATTTTCTCAAGTTCTTGCCACATAGTAGTAAGTGATGATAATGCCATTAAGATTTTGTTGCTGTCTGAATGAGCCAATCAAAAGAAATGGAGATTTTGTTGCTATGAGTAACAGTGATGATAAAAATATGTGGATTCCCACAGTTTCACAAGCCAATGATGCATATATTAAGCCGGTAATTTTCCAAAGAGCAACTTAAAACCTAAGAGAGTTCACAAATTTGAATATCATACTAAAAGCATGTGGATATGTAGAATGTCATCATCGAGGGTATAGTTCAGTAATTGAAGCTTCATTCACGCTTGCTGCACTAGTGCTTGCAGTTCCCTGTTGGGCCTGTTCTCCACAGTAGCCTGGATATAAGGTTGGGTGTGGCTCTAGATGTCTCGTACTATCAGCGAAAAATGCTGGCGACGAAGGTAAATCATGACTGGTACTGACTGAGTTGTTAAGCATATGGACAACTGTAGGCATTGTAGGTCTATCTGCGACATTTTCTTGAACACATAATAACGCAACGTAGATGCATATGATCACTTCACTTCAAAGTCGGATCTAATATTTCTGTAGCAGATCCATTATTCCAATGATTCCATGCCTGCATTAATATCTCCTCATTTAAATAACATAATCATCGTGTAACCATATTTCAGAACGTTGGACTCAAACAAGATAATCACATAGGTTAGAAGGTCACGAGCAATATTTGATTTATAAAAACTGCTGTTCCTCTTTCCACAAAGTATCTCTAAAACTAAGACACCAAAACTAAAAACATCTGATTTCACCGAGAATTCACCATCCCTGACATACTCTGGAGCCATGTAGCCACTGCAAATCCCAACACAAACAAAATGGGAATGCCAGTATTAATTTGTTTCCATACAGTTGCGCGCAATCATATTTTCAACGATTCCAAGTTTATACTTACTGCGTTCCAACTATTCTGTTTGTGCTAGCTTGAGTTTGTTCGAGCACAAAAAGCCTGGCCATGCCAAAATCTGCAATTTTAGGATTCATGTCCTTATCTAATAAAATATTGCTAGCCTTGAGATCTCGATGGACGATTTTTAGTCGGGACTCCTCGTGAAGATAGACAAGTCCTCTTGCTACCCCTCCTATTATCCTGCATCGTCTTTCCCAATCCAGCTGTGTGCATTTGACTGGATCTACACATACATCGGCCGACCAAAACACAAAATTTTATCCCATCGTTGATTTAGTCTGAAAGAAATTAATATCTCCATATTTAACTATAATGATTGAATAACAACAGTAAACAGACACTGGACGGGATGCTAACCAAATAGGAATTGGTCAAGGCTTGCATTTGGCATGAATTCATAGATGAGTAGTTTTTCTTCACCAGCTAGGCAGAAACCAACTAGCTTCACAAGATTTCTGTGTTGAAGTTTAGCTACTAATAAGACTTCGGTCTTGAACTCTTGTTCACCTTGTCCTGAATTTTTTGATAGCCTCTTCACGGCTATTTCACGTCGGTCTGGTAGTGTACCCTGTGAACATCATATAAACCAAATAGTAAAAGCTGAGCAATCTGAAAAACTGTAAAAATTCAGTTTCATGTTTAAGTTTACATGCATTTTGAAGTCTTTAAAATAGTACCTTATAAACAGGACGAAATCCACCTTGTCCAAGTTCATTAGCTTCAGAGAAATTATCTGTTGCAGCACTTACTGTGCTAAAGTTGAATTGCAAGGATTCTGTACTACTTCGAATCTCATCATCAACATCTTCATGAACGAAACATAAATAAGTGGAAAGGTAACAGACCATATGAAGCAGGAAATATTAATAAGGTGTCATGTTTAGCTAACTTACCGTCAAGATACTTTGTGTTTGTTTTATTTCTATGGAAATAGAAGAACCAAAAGGCAATGGCTGAAAGAACCACGATAACCACCAAAGGAACGATTATACGAATAGCAATTAGTCTTGGTGACTTGTTAAATTTCAGGTTAATTTTCCCGTTTGCTGCACGAATATGAACATTTTTCATTTATGAACAGAGTGAAAGTATGGATAGATTAGATAATTTTCATGAGAAGCTAGCAACATACTAGCCAGCATAAATTGTAATAGCAAAATCTTTTCGCTGTCTAAGAAAACCCGTAAATGTTACAAATTTAATCATAGCATTAAAGAAGACCCTTTATATTATCACACAGTCAAGATTCAAAGAAAAGGAGTACTACTTACAGTTTGATGAACTTGTATTTGACGACTGCGGTAATCTGAGAGATGATCTTGAAGGTTTTTCAAGGATGGGATATGTTTCATATCTAATATTACAACTTGGACTTATCTTCCACCTTGTCTCCCATCACAACATTTTGATAACTGAGATATAGCTCCAAGAAGACATCTCCTACAACTTCCTGGAGATATATCCGCAGTACACAGTACGAATCCATACACTTTTTCATGATTAGTAACATTTTTGTTTCCTCCAGAAAATTTGGTAGAAACACTAGACACGGCTTCTCCTACTAAATCCTTCATTAAATCGCTTAAAATGGGTTTAAACTGGTCGGGATTAGAGACATTATTAGGATTCGGTTTATGATCTCTTGGAGTGTCTTGCATAATAGTAAAGTAATCTTCATTTGAATACCTTAACATACATTTACTGTAATAAATAATCGATTGTTTAGAATTCGGACATCTATTATTTTCTTTTATCTCCTGAGTACCCCTTTGAACACATGCTTTACAATCCTCTATTGTAAGATCACCTCTACACTGATAAGACCCGTAAACAATATCCGGGGATTGGCCAGCAGTGGCGTACCTATAGTATGTATTTCTGATGATGGAAGGAAGAAGAAGATATTTGAGATTAGCTTCAAACGTACTGCCAGAAGTGTAATTATCTCCCGAACAATTACGCAAAAGAAATCTTAGTTCTGCAGTTGTGTATTGTATGGTGATCGAAAGACAAAACAAATAGGTGAAGGTGATGATCGATACTAAATTAGAACAACCCATGATTTTGTTTTTGAAGATCATTTTTAATTTCTTCCCTTTTTCAACTTTTGTATTAACACCAACCACAATCTTCAAGGGTACATGGGTTATCAGGCTTCAGTCTATGGTCTATTATGAACAGAGAAATCATCATTTTATAAAAAGATAAAAGAATAATCCTCTTAGAATTTGACATGCATGGAAATTCATGTGTTGATTAATCCAAAAGGAATCCTATTTTGGCTATTACTTTTCAGAATATAAACAACATGGTTTCTACAAGGGGATCAAAATCTGCTAAATGATGGACCAATGTTGCCTTCCGGTCAAATTGCTTATTGTTGACACGAAAAGGGCAATGGGCTAAATTATTACCTTGCTAAATACGATAATATATAAAAATTGGTGAGTCCTTAAAAGGCCCTGTGAATATAAATAAAAAAACACTAAATCTCACAAAAAAATATATATATATTACTAATTCAAAATATTATTACATGAAACTAGTTGGAAGTCTAACAAGCTAAGCTCCAACGACATACTACTACATTAATTGAACAGGTTGTTGTGCTAACCTACCAGCGAGCCTCATGGGTAACCTAGCCAAGGGAGCCGAAACGGCTGGAGGGGGCTGAGATTGTGTCACAAGGGGGCAAACTAACACTACCTTCCATGTTAATTCTTGCAATATTACGCCATTGGGGACTCGAACCTGGGACCTCCTAGAGCGCATTAAACTTTGGGGAACGGAGATGACCAGCTGAGCACATTCAAAATACTACATATAATCAATAATGTTCCTCTTGGAAGTCATTTCCTCTCAAAAATGTATTTAAAATTAATCGGTTTTTCCTTTCACGGTTTCACCTATACTAAAATCTAGCCCTTTTTAATTTTTTTATGTATGTATAATTTCTGGAATACTTTGTTTTTATTGTATTAAATCCTTGTTTATGATGATTATGCTTGAAATAAATCTTGTGATGATTAGTATGGCAAAACTATCAATTTGTTCGGGATTATTCTCTCCCTCCTTTTTAAAAAGATTGTCCTCAATTCAATTTCGTCAGTTTTAAAATTGTGTCTAGCTTCCTGCACTTCCTACTTTCGGATAGTGTAGAAAGAGCTGATTCTGATTTTCTAGACCAACATTACAGAATAAGCTAGTGCTAGAATTTACCTTTGTGGCAAAAGAGCAACTTAGACAATCAACACTATTGTTGAGAACACTCCGCATTATAAAGAAAACTTAAGGACCTGCTGTTAATAAATCTTGGACAATATCATCTCTATAAATTCTTAACAAAGTGAAAAGTCACCAAGCTCTTTTCCAACAATTTGCTTTTGAACCATTTTTATGGAGACAAGTCGTGGAATAAGAGGAGCTATCCCTTATCCTTAGACAATCCGGTCTCTCTTACATAATGGATCACTTATGTAACGTGACAAGCAAATTAAGATAAATAATGGCAAAATCGAAAAACAATCCATATTTATCATGTGCTAGAAACACCAGCCACCACAATAATCAACTTTCAACCCAAGTCAAACATGATAAACCAAAAATTCATTTCACCCTTTGAACACAGACACAAAAGTGAATTCTCTTTTCTGTAAGCGGTAAAGAAGATTTACCGAAAGAGTAAACAATTATTACCCGACAATGAAATTCTACTCAGTGCAAAATTACCCGAAGTCAAAATGTTATTGATGATTAGTTACTGTTCCACCAACAAAGAGAAAAATGCACTCCCAAAAAAACACTAAAAACCGGAGATTTGGTAGATGAATGGGTGAGCATATTGGATGATATTACATCCGTGTTCAATCTACTAAAAACCGGATTGGGTGTCCACCCGTCAAATTGTGTATCCCATGTGGTAAAATACGTGGACTTGGGAGTTTCGCTAAACCTAAAATACAAGGGTGAGCATTTTACTCGTGATCCGTGGATTTAACCTGGACCAACCGTATTTTTAAGGATGGATGTCCGGACCGTTCGCTAATGGATTGGACGCGGATGAGATTTTTGAAATCCAACGGATTGGGTCCGGATGCAACCTTGAAAATCCATTGGACATCCATATCCGTTAGATTAAGGGCATTTATATAGTTTCTAGAAAATATATAGATAGTTTTGAAATTTTTAAGGTGTTTGCTTGGAGTATTATCTATGGCACTTCTATATTTATATACATATACAAAATGTGTAGGTTCTATAAGAAGTCATCTATATAGGCTTTATTTTCTCATTATAAATGTTAACTAACACAAATCCATTAGATTATCCGCACCCAATCCGTTCATCCGTGCATCCATTGGATGCAAATCCGTTGGATGTTGAATTGGATGCGGATGCCAAATTTGAAATCCGTAGTGAATTGGATTGGATGCGGATGAGGTAAAAACCGGTCCATACCGGCCCATGCTCACCCATGTGTACAAGTGTACAACCTTTATGCCTTCATGGTGCCTTCTTTGATTCTAAGGATCATATTACCAAGCCCAACAACCTCACAAACTTTCCGAATGATTTTGAACTTCTTTTAAACCTGGCACTTTTAGGGGCGACCAATTTGTAATTAGGGGCGACACAAAAGACAAAATAGATTGAAAATACTTATATGCCCTTTCATAATCGGGAGGTTAATCCATAATCGGTAGTTTTGGGGCAACTCTATATTCGGTAGTTATATGAACTATTTTGACTACCGATTATGGTAGATTTCGCCAAAGATTATACTGTATAATCGGAAGTCATGGTAACTTCATTTACTACCGATTATAGGCTCAACCAAATTCGAAAAATAGAGGATTTTGGCATAATCTGATTTTGGGGCAACTCTATTCGGTAGTCATATGAACTATCTTGACTACCGAATATGGTAGGATATTTGCAAAGAGATCCACTGTATAATCGGAAGTCATGATAACAATTCATTTATAACCGATTATAGGCTCAACCAAAATTCAGAAAAAAAAGAAATTTTGCAAAATCTGATTTTGGGACTACTCTATATTCGGTAGTCATATAAACTATCTTGACTACCGAATATGGTAGGATATTTGCAAAGAGATCCACTGTATAATCGGAAGTAATGATAACACTTCATTTACTACCGATTATAGGCTCAACCAAAATTCAGAAAAAAGAGGATTTTTGCAAAATCTGAATTTGGGACTACTCTATATTCGGTAGTTATATGAACTTTCTTGACTACCGATTATGGTAGGATATTTGCAAAGAGAATCACTGTATAATCGGAAGTCATGATAACACTTCATTTACTACCGATTATAGGCTCAACCAAATTTCAGAAAAAAGAGGATTTTTGAAAACTTTGAATTTGGGGCAACTCTATATTCGGAAGTTAAATAACCTAAATTCCCAACCGATTATGGTAGCATTTTTTCCAAAGGTGTACTGTATAATCGGGAGTCAATATAACTTTATTTACTACCGATTATAGGATAATCAAAATTCAAAAGATTTAGGATTTTATTTTGGGGATACCGTATAATCGGAAGTCATACAAAATAAATTTACTCCCGATTGTATAGTTATCTACCGATTGTAAAGGGTATTTTGGCCATTAAAAAAATGCCTCGGAAATAACCTTCCGATTGTGAAATAACCTACCGATTATTTGCTATTTTGTCGTTTTGTGTCGCCCCTAATTACAAATTGGTCGCCCCTAAAAGTGTCAGGCTTTTAAAACATACAAATTATTAACATTTTTAGCAAACCCAAATGAGAAAACAAGTGGCTTAAATTTGAATCCTGTTTTGGGGCATCTCAAATGTTTAAAGGCATACCAAATCATTTTCATATATAAAATGGGTTTATAAGGGGTGTCCTAGCAGTGGATAGATTACTAAGTTATCCTTAATTATTTTAAATTACGTAAACACCCTTCACCTAAAATGAAAACATAAACCTAAACTAGTCAAAAGCCAAAATCATTTTCAAATTCAAAAATCATTTTCATTCTTCAACTCACTACACCATATTTTGCGTTTTGTAACACACTATTTCAGTCACAAAATGGAGTTGTGACGCACAAATACCGTCACAACGAGGTGTGTAAACAAATATTTGTAACCAACATGTCGCCGTTACGAATTTGGGGTTGTGACGTACTTCGTAACTTACACTCCATCTTCACGAAATGAAAATTTGTAACCGTCGTACGGCCGTCTCTAATTTTTTTTTCTTGGTTACAAATACATTGACTAAGTCTACGTTGACTGACTTCAGTGTTCTGGTAAAATTTTAGTAACTTAGAATTTTCCGTTACTAAATTTTTACTAGGGTTACTAATTGTTTGACCAAGTCAACGTTGACTGATTCCTACTATCCTGGTGAAAATTAGTGACACTTCTTTGCCATTACGAATCCTTTTGTTACAAAAAAAAAAGTCAGTCTTTATTGACCTGGTCAATATTAATGGTCCCTCCCTTTCATTTTACCCTGCAGGTACCCTATCTCCAGGAATTGTTACAATACAATCCAATTCAAACATTTCAACATTCAAAAGAAGTCATTCAATCCAATTTAACATTCCAACATTCAAAAGAAGTCATCAATCCAATTTAACATTCCAACATTCAAAAGAAGTCATTCAATCCAATTTCTGTTGTGTTCATGAGCCATAACTGCTAAGTATAGAAGTGCCATAACTGCTAAGTATAGGCAGATTACTTATCATCCAAAAATATAAGAAGCAAAAATAACTACTATATGATACTTGCGTTCATGTTGAGTTCAACTGTCAGATGATCCATAAATGCTAAGTATAGGCAGATAACTCTTTTATCACTTCAAAAATATAAGAGTTCCAGCATACCAATAAGTTTACCTGGATCCACTTGTTTCTTTATTCAATATCCGCTTGTCCTCGACATTCTTTATAATTGCTTCACCTGCAAACAAGAAAACAATGCTTTTAAAAATAGAGTTACACAAACTCTCACATACCATATCGACGCAAGATAAAACATACAAAGAATATTACTAAGAAATAAAGCTCTCGGACTTGTAAGCAATCACACATTACAAATTTATTCTAAGAAAATACTAGCAGCACAGTAATCATAAAATATCTATACCACACAACAAAAGTTGAACAACTAATTTCCTTGTTTTCTTCTCTGTTTAGCAGCAATAATACCAGCAATACGTGTAGACAGAGTATAAGGGTCAGCATTAAGTCGTTTTCTTAAGACTTTGTTCTTCTTCTTACGAACTGCATCGTCTCCTTTCTCCATTGCTGCCGCCAAAAAGTAAATACAAGAATTTCTTAGATCTCAGAAGCGCAGATAACATAAAAGAAGAAAGACATGGTTGTGCATCATGTCAAGAAGATCACAAAATAAACTTACCAGAGATGAAGGTCACCAACAGCATAATCCAACAGCAGTTTGATCATTAAACATTATACCTCGCAAGAAAGTGTAAAACTGAAGGTTAAAACTATATCCATAAATTGCAACTTCAATGTACCAGCAGAAACAGGTCAAGTAATTACCAGGGATTGATATTCCCCAGCTGGCTCTTATTGCTTCAGCAAACCTTAACTGCAGTCATCTGCACAACCAAAAACACATATAGAAACAAAAACTACACTCATACACAAAGTAAAATTCACAAAAAAGATATATTAACATTCAAAGTCAGTTAAAATTAGTACTTTCTTATGCACATTTGCATAAGAATCTCCCTAAAGCACAACTGCATCAGAGTTTACTCAGAGTTTACCTATGAGAACATATCAGGTTGTTCATCTTACATATAAAAGTACGAATAATAAAAAAAAATGGCTGACAAAATAGCAAAAAAGCATATATAGGTTGTTGGCTGAGTTATCCACATCATTTCCAAAAAGACAGATAAACCCTTCTAATCATATCGGACGCAGACTTTTGGATGAACCACATAGCCTCCAACTCCAACTTCTTGAAAGGTATTCACAAACTGGTTAGCTCTTATGGTCGGTGCAAGTGGAAAAAGTATGAGGTCCAACAACACTTTAACATGATTTTCAGCTACAGGTGAGCCGTGACAAAGGTGTCCAAATTCGCCGGTAGAAACTCGACCAACAACAATGACCTCATCATCCAAGTTCAACAATGAACATTTGGCTCCATCTGAAGATGAACTATTCTGAGCAGTTGCTGCTGATCGAGCTGGTGATATCTCATCTTCATGTGGAAGCGCAGCAGGTGAACTATTTTGACCAGCTGAAGTAGTATGAGTAGGTGAATACGCGGGACCATGTGCATTATCAAATTGGTTTGAGGCAATATATGATGCTTGTCCAGATTAGATGTTTTGCACAATGTTACAAAAGGATGCAAAGCTAGTAAGAAGAACCTCCATCTTGCCATTTATCTCCTTTACCTCATGTTTAAGTTCTCCATCTTTGCACTTCAATTCAGCAACTTTGGCACGCACAGGAGCAGAATAATCATATTGTGTACGAGAAATAGGACCGACAGCACGAACTCGTCCCCTACAATCCTTTCCAAATGCTTTAATCAATGCATCCATTTCATCTATAGGTTCACCAGCACCTATTTTTTCATTGATCTCTTCTTGCACCTTCTTAAGGTCATCCTGTAATGTAGAGCACATTTTGTGAACATAAATAGATTGCATAAATTAGAATAATATGTAAACAAAAATAAAGCATAGCCTAACTCACATAGTAGGGTAGCGCACTAGGTAGAATTTTCCCACCCTCTTGTGTATGAGCTTTAATCCACACATCAGATGGAGTGATCTCAATTCCAGGATTTTCGATCTCCTAATTTTACAAATACGAGAAGTAGGATCAATCAATCGAGCACATTTAAGTTCAGATACATTGAAGATATGAGGGAATGAGAATGTACGTACCAATTCAGCTTTTACCAAACTAAGAGGTTTGCGACCAGTAGTACATGCGTAATCATATCTTTTCCTTTTCTTCTTATGCTTTGATCTACTTTTCTGTTGGGCATCCTCTTTTTCATTTTCACAGAATTTTATCCAGTCCTCTTCTTTTACAGTTGGAGGAACATGAGTGATCCCTTCTTCATGAGTGTTATAAGGATCATAGTAGTCAATTCTCATCTCCCACTTGAATCTCCTCCATATAGGAGCCATTCCCCTTATAAAATTCAGCTTAGAAGTTTCTGGTATTATATATGATTTCTGAAAAAACAGATCTTCAGTTCTAAACAATAGTTTGACATAAATCAACATACCCCAAGTGTTTACCTGAAAAATTTTGAAAATTATAAGGTAAGTATTTACCCGCAATTCATTCCAGACATCCTCTTTGAAGTTATATGGCACATCCCTCCAGGATTTATAGGAGACATGGATAAGATTACGAATCAAATTGCCCTTCCGATGGCCGGCCTTAGTTGTATTTCTAGAAATGGGAAGTCCATTTTCATCTACCAGCACCACTTATGCTGCCATAGTAACCTGTAAAATAGCATTAAAAAAACATCTATGTATAGAAAAAAATGCAACTTACTAAGATAGCGCAAGTGATATGATAAAACAGAGAATCAAACATGATAAAACAGAGAATCAAATATGATAAAACACAGAATCCATGTATAGAAGAAGTGCAGAACACAGAATCCAATATGTCAGACATGACTCTAAACTACATCAGTGACACGTAACAGTTTATCCAAGATCTCATTGTCAGTAAGAGATTACTGATAATTAGTAGGGATTTCTAGCTGATCTACTACGCATGTTAACCTTTGTTGTGAATGCAATACCAAAAACCATCCCACTTCATCAAGATCCTTTGAATAAAATACTTGAGTCACTTCAGATGCACGAATAAATGGCTCATCTATCACTCTCTTAGTGCTTTGTAGCTTAGAAAAGTTAACTTTTATTGAGTTTGAGATTGGATCAACTTTGCACCCATTACTCTTATCTTCAACTCTGACCCAATCACAGTAAAAAACAACTTCCTCGAATTCCATATAGTTCAACTTTATAATCTGTTTAATGACACCATAATAAGTAATTTCATCTTCCACCAAATTTTTGTCCGTGGACTTTGCTCTATGTCTTGTAATGGATTTCATAGACACACCACTTTTATGTGTTACAAAACCCTCCTCGTAATCATGACAGCTAAAAGAAAATCCATTGGCTTGGTATTTTTTATACGACTGCGCCTTGAAGAGGGGTCCTTGCACTAGTCGCCAAAGTACTGATTTTGTCTCTTTGTCTTCTATCATCTGTAGGAGAACGTGTGTGTCAGTTGCACAACAAAAACCACAATATTTACAGAGGAAATAAATATGTAGTTTTAACTATAACCATGGACCATGTTCACAAAATCTAAATATAGTTTTATCAAAAACCATGGACCATGAAATCAATATTATCACAAAATCTACCACAATATGTATAGTAACTATAAGAGAAAGCGAAAATAAAGCAACTCTGAAGCTAACATATATATGGTACCTCTTCGCGTAACCATAAGAAAAAGATTTTTGGCCCTTTCATGGAAGAAAGATTTTTCCGACTATTAAAGTTGTCGATGTTCAAGTATAAATCATACTTCCTACAATGAAATAACAGTTCAGAGGCAATTATATTGACAATCCAATAATCAAGAAATATCTAATAAATGTGAAGTTAAGAAGTTGTACTTGAGTTAAAGTCATAGCTTTGGCCGAACTCAAAGGCATCTCATCGGCAAACTCATCATCATTATCTAGAAAGGCATGTCGAGTATGTTTATGAGTCCCACCACCATCATTTGATATGTCCTCCATACTGTACAAGCTGGCTTCTCAAAGCATATATCCTCTTGCAATGCAGCCATTGATGTACCTTTTATTGCGCACCAAAGCTTTGTAACCTTTCATCAACCTATAAGTATCGATCATAAAAGTTAACAGTTCAGTAATGACAATAAAATACTCAAGTTACACATTAACAAACAATGTAAGTTCGATAAATACCTCTCGAAGGGATACATCCATCTAAATTTGACAGGACCGCGGATCAAAGCTTCGTCAGCTAAATGCACCATCAAGTGGATGCTTATAACAAAAAAGGAAGGAGGAAAGTATTTTTCCAATACACCGATAGCTTCCACTAGAGTATCTTTTGATTTTAAAAGTTGTTCTATGTTGATTACCTTCGCGCACAAAATTTTGAAAAACAAACTTATCCGAAGAAGAGAAAGTCGCAGATCTTTAGGTAGCGAAGGCGATCCATGAACCAGTAACGGAAACAAATGTTGCATAAGGACATGATAATCATAAGACTTTAAGTTCTTCAACTCAGGTAGATCAACACTGACGCAAGTGCGAAGATTGGAACAAAAACCAGATGGCACCTTTAAGTTCTTCAATATAGTACAAAATGCAAGTTTCTCTTTTTTCGTTATTGCAAAAGGAGCATCTTCCATTGTTGTTTTACCAAACTTATCATCCACTTTCAACCATTTCTTATTTTTACACCCCATTGCTTCCATATCTCTGCACGCATTAGGACCATCCTTTGACTTTTTTCCACCCATGATCGTGTTAACAAGATGCTCAGTTATGTTTTTCTATGTATGCATAACATCTGTATTATTTCACACCAGATTTGAACCCAAATTAGGAAGATCATAGAGGATAGATCTTCGAGTAAATAAGGAGTGGTCATGAACCTCAGCTTCTACATCAGCATCAGTTTCGCCTTCATGTATTCTTTTACGTTTCTGTCGACTTTCTACTGATGGTTGTTTTCCCTTACCAACCTTGGTTCTAATATTAGATACAATCTCTTGAACCTGAAATCCTGTCAGTGGCCATGGTATTGAACCGTGCTCTACCCCTCCCGATAAATTGGTTTTATCATCTCGATACTTATGCTTGGCTGGAAGCCATCTTCGGTGTCCCATATAACAAATTTTCTTAGTGAACGGAAGATGTTCAGAAACTATTCCTTCTCCACAAGTTGGGAAAGCATAGTAACCATGAGTGACACATCCATCTAAAGTCCCTAGTGCAGAAAAATCATGAATAGCCCACAATAATCTTGCTCTCATCAAAAACTTAGTTTTAGTGAAAGAGTCGAACATGATTACACCTTCATTCCATAACTCTATCAATTCCTCTATTAGTGGTTGCAAGTATACATCTATATATTTCCATGGTGCTCTTGGGCCTGATATGAGCAAACATAACATTGCAAACTCTCGTTTCATGCACAACGAAGGTGGCAGGTTGTACGGACAAATAATTACAGGCCAACAACTATGACTAGGACCGAAAAATCCATTAGGGTTAAAACCATCAGTTGATATACCTAATGTTACATTCCTTGGTTCCTTGGCGAAGTCCGGTGAAAAATTATCCGCAGATCGCCAGCCTGAAGAATCGATTGGATGACGCATAAGGTTTCCATCTGACTGTGCTCTGGAATGCCAATACATTGCCTCTTCTATCCATGGTACACTATATAACCTTTGCAGCCTTTTTATCAATGGAAAATGTCTTAATGTCTTGCGAGAAACTTGCGTAAGCTTCCTGTCGTCATTAAATACCTACTCATACCTAGGTTCTTAACACACAGGACACTTAACCAATGATGCATGATCCTTCCTGTATAAAATACAATCATTGATGCATGCATCATAGGTTATGTAGTTCATCCCAATTTCTTGTATCAACTTTTTTACATCATGGAACTTACACGGCAGTGTATTTCCGTCAAGAAGAAACTCCTTAAACAATTCAAAGAGTGCAGTGACACCATTGTCAGAAAACCCATATTGGGTTTTTATTATATTTAGTTTAATAGCATCATACAGTGGTGTCTTTTCCTTAGAACATGAGGGATATAAAGGTTCTCTAGCACGCTCTTAAAAATCTCTTTTTTTATTGCTAATACTAGTCTCCTCGTGAACCCTACTGTGTACGCCAAAATTCTCATCTACACTACAAGCGGGATTAACGTTCTCAGCAAAATCTTCTACATTGTTCTCAGCAAATACTTCTACATTGTCAACTAAATTTCCTAGATTGTCTCCAATTCCTATGTTGTCAACTGCAACTCCTACATAGCACTTCTGGGTTTACCTTCATGCGACTTCTCCCCATGGAAATGCCACAATGTATAGGTGAACTGAATACCATTCTTGACCAAATGATAATCAATTTCACCTAGAGACATAGGTACTTACCATTCTTACAACTGTTCTAAGGACAGGAGAACTTCGTTCTGCCACCAGCATTTTCATGCACAAACTCTATAAATGATCTTACACATTCTAAGTATTGAACAGAAGTACGCGTATATTTCATCCAGCCTTTATCAACCATTGATACCTAAATCATATCTATGTTAACATTCAGGAAAAGTAATAACTACAACTGTAATAACTAAATGATATCTATGGTCCCATAATCAAGACATGGTTATGCAGGGGACTTACACATATGTATTTGAAAGTTTCCCTTAGCATATGATTCAACAAAAATCAGTTAATATCAAAACAAAACTTCCTAACTTTAGTTTATTTAAACTTTAAAAACTACCTTAATATGAAGTAATAGTTCAAATCATGATGAGCATATTTATGGAACATACAAACTGTAATTTAGGAACTACCTTAACTGATTCTGTGACCACTGTTTCTTTTCTGTTTGGCTCTTTCCAAAAGGATCCTCTCATGGATCTGCAAATACCAAAGATACAGAATAACATTAGCCAACCAATTGAAGTTCATTATGACACTTAATGAAAATATCTTCAGATAATAGTAAAACATAGCAACTTAATGAATATAACCAACATGTTTCCTAGATGTGACAACTCAACCAAAACTAGAATAAGTCATCTAAGCCCATACAAACAGGAATCTAGAGAGTGCTGGTGCACTCACTTTCTTACGAGAGAATCAATTCCTTTCTTCTTAAGCAATTGACTTACTCAAAAAAAAAAGAGTGCTCTAGATCTCATCAAATATTCCGATAGGAACCACACGACTTGGTGTAATCAAAACATCTTTCCAAAAGGGATGGTACTGCATTCGTATTACAGTAACTGAGATACCAAGATCAGCATGCAACCAGCAAATTCAAGAGTAGATAAAACATGTCATGCGATCGAGAGGAAAAGACTAACAATATCCAAATGACTGAATTCAATACTAATTATTCAACATTGTGAAGTTATAATCATCCATTTATTCTGCAATTATAAACCCAAAGCATAAGACCATACAATCTGGAATCTAGATAGTGCTTGTACACTCGCTATCCTATGAGAGAATCAATTGCTTTTCTTAAGCAATTGATTTACTCATAGGAAAGAGAGTTCTCTAGCTCTCATCAAACATTCCAAGAATATATAGGACTTTAGCATGGAATATTACAATTCAATGGGAACATTCATTAGTATACCTTTATCAGGTAGCACTATGCCTAGTCCACTTACTATGCTTCTAAGGCCTAAAAAACTACACCATGTCTAACAACAGTATGCATCTTTACACAGGAGGACTAGTGGCACTAGTGGAAAATCAAAAAAATAAGTCTGCCAGAAAAGGACTTAATATCACTAAAAACGACTGCTTCTGAGAGCCCTAGAATTATAGTCTTATTTCTCAAAACGACTGCTTCTGAGATTCTTTTAATGTTTTAAATTACGACTAACTTCAATAGACTCAATATAAGTGATAACATAAACAGACGTTTCATTATATTCAATATTCAAATCTATAAAAGCTAATCTACAGTAATATGGGTCTGGATAATTTCAAAAAAGCCGATTCATCTGAATCGCAGTCTAACTGGTATATCTGACTGAACCTATTTCAAAAAATCTGATTCATCTGAATCCCCTGACTCATTTCTGACTGAATATTAGAAACTCATTAAATTCAAATTAAAAACTCATTTCATACACTAATAAAAACATTCACCATTCATTTCTGACTGGATTTCATAACTAAAAATCCAATTACAATTGAATTAAAATTGACTTAAAAACTAAACCAATAATGACTTCATAAATTGAATTAATCTTATATCAATATAAAAAAAAATCAGTTTCCATCTACCTAAAATACCTTAATGTATAATCTAAGTAGAAAAACAAGTTCAGATGTTAAAATTTTCTTGTTTCCCATCTCTTAACATAAAACATAGAACACGACTATAAAAAAGGACTACATAGACATCAATAAGAAGCAAACTCTAGCGCTTAAATTTTCCTACACTCTCTCAAGTGCCAACTCCATCTACAACAACCAGAACATATAGTTTCTTTGTCGGCTGATGTCTTTGAAGAAGGAGAAATTGCACTTGAAATAGAAAGCTGTTGGACTTTTGTATCAAGTCAAATACATGAGGCAATCAACATGCTATTGCATTTTCATATCCCTGAAAGCACAAACAAGTCATAAATTTCATCTATTGACGCATGATAACTAGTTTATTGTCCAAGAAACATGTATAATATCATAGTATCCAAGAAACATACTACTTTTTTTGTAGAAAGGTTTTGTTCCCCAAGGAAGTGAAAATTTACTTACCAAAAGTCAGTCATTGCTATCATACAGTCCGCCTTTTACTGTAAACAACTGCATTCACCATGTAAGAGCCTCCAGTAGTTTTTCAAGTTTATCCTTAACTTCTTTAAGTGTACCACCTCCTTCCTGTCAATCATTCAGAGAAGAGTACCTTATCATAAAAATAAGCACAATCTCACGAACTCTTAACATCTTTGGAGTTACTTCCTATAGCATACAAAAATAGAATTCTAAAACTAAGCATACCCTGGAATGTAAACTAAGATTCTTCAATTCAAATGACCAAACAAAATAAAATTCTAAAACTCTAACTTTACTTCAAAATAAACTAAAACATTTACAAATGAACAAGAAGAAAACCCAAAGGAGAGATACATTGTGTGCATGAAGCAAACTAACCAAACCAAGGAAACTGACAACAAACATGAAAATATAAACACCACATAAGAAATTAACCCAAATGATCGTCATCTATAGTACAATACGTCATGCGAAGTAGACTATCCAGTGTAGTTAAAAATTAAACCAGAGATAACATTGACTCTAATTCGAAACACTACATTTAGTCATGCATTCAATCTGTGATATCTAAGAGAGAGTGTAGACATTACATTGGGGGATACAGGCATGCATGTAATGATACTTCTCCATGAGAATAAAAGAGAACCTCGTACAAAAACAAGTCCTGCAAGATTGTGTTTGTTCCCATTGGAGAATTCCAACTAAACTGCCGAAGTTACACAATTTTTAGTAAGATAATAATACTAAAATAATAGGAAAAAAAGATAATAATACTAAAATAGAAACATAACTATAACATAATACTTAACAAGTGATTATCTTTGACATGCTCTACAATTTCATTAACATTTTCTTGCAACTCCTAAACTCCATATCCATAGATTTATCTCTCTTGCGTTTCTGGAATAAATGAAAAGTATACACACTTAGATTAAAAACAATATTAATCAAGAGATTTATCCAAGTACTCATA
This sequence comes from Papaver bracteatum, assembly GCA_023529315.1. NCBI lineage: Eukaryota > Viridiplantae > Streptophyta > Magnoliopsida > Ranunculales > Papaveraceae > Papaver > Papaver bracteatum. The sequence goes on from JAJJWX010004821.1 coordinate 561,547, forward strand.
AGTGGCACATTCAATGCTGAATATGTATGCTAATGTGTTTGACGATATATGATATATTACTTCGTTATAACTACCGCCTCCCCATATGTAACACCCACCCCCTAATACTACCAATATTCGCCTCAACTGTCTCCATAGTCCATACTACTACAAGTAACCCCAAACATAGGCTAACTCCCACACCAGATCCATACTATAACCCCTTATTACTATAATTCAACACCACCAGTGTCGCCATTATTATCCCAATACTCCTACAAGTCACCCCACCACCGTATCTAGTACCACCACCTGATCACTACAATAAGTTACCAATATAACTGAATTCTAAGGACATACGAACTAAGTAATAGAGTATCACTTATTTACAATAGATCTTCCATAGACAATGAAGATGTGGTCTTCTCCCCTGTTAAGATATCCATTACAGCAACCAGCACCCAGATTCCAAACCCCTGAAAAGTAAACCAAGATTCTTCAATTCAAATGAGAAATCAAAATAAGAATCCCAAACCCGAAATTTACTTACCAACGCTCAATAAAATAAAACAACAAAACCATCAAGAGAAAATCAAATTTGTAAAACACTATCAATCAATCGGGAGAAAAACAGATCTAACCTAGATTCTCTCAACATACAATTTCTCGAGAAACTTTTTGTCCCTTCTCTCAATAACCACATTCCTACATGTCCAAACCGATGTGTTTCAACGGAAAAATTAACAAAATCAATGTATAAATCAGTAAAAAAAAAACTGAAATTGGGAATCAACATGCTTCAAAAAAAAAAAAAAAAAAAAAAAGCAAAAAATTGGATTATCATTTTGTGTTTCTTACCCTACAATTAGATGTTTGTCGATGTAATTGTGAGAATTACCCATACCACAAAGAAATCCGTCACCAATTAGGGTTTTTGTGATAGTGTTTTTCCCTCCAAAGGCGGTAAATAAAATTTTGGGGATTTGTGGAGGAGATGAAGAACATAAGAAAAGGGTCTAGGTACAGGATCTGAAAAAATGAGAATTTCTCTTGTTGATTTTTCCGATTCACCATTATTGTTGGAGAGGGGGTTCAATTTCTTGTTTAATGAGGAGGTGAAGACGGAGAAAAAAACGTAGACAACAAACTAAATTAAGGGCTTGTCGGTCAGGAAAAAAGGAAAAGAGAGTTTGACGGGATAACCGAGAGATAATTAAGTGGAAGGTTTGTTTCTAGAAGGAACTATGATAACTAGTTTCCACTGAAGACTGAATATAAGTGGGACAACATAAACATGTTTCTCGGGCAGTCCTAATAGGAATCCACGTGGAAATAGGAATCCACGTGGAAATATTTTCTATTTACATAATTATTTTTTAATTTAATTCTATTTACTAAACTTCCACTTTATATTAAGGCTGCTATGGGATCTTGATTTTCTTTTGTTATAAAAATGACTTCCTTTGGAGGACTTAACATATTAAGAAAGCACGTGGAAGTCTTAATTATAAATCTTAAGAAGACTTAAAAAACCCATTTTCCACTAGTGTGGATCAAAAACTTGAACATACAAGTATGATATTTACAAACATGGTATCCCTCAACAAATACAATTCTGTCATGATATTCACCATAAGACATTATAAGCAAGTATGATATGTACAAACATGGTGTTGCTATTATAAACACACTTCAATCATCAAAAAGATACAGAACTGAGACATAAAACCCTAAAATTATCTAAAAAAATAGAAATTTTCGAAATTAACATAAAACCCTAAAATCAGTCATATGAAGAAGATTTATACTTCAAAATTCTTCAATCTTCTAGTCTTCAAAATTCTTCAAACCCTAACAAGAAATTAGAATAAAAAAAAAATCAATTAGATTTATATGAAGAAGATTAACAAAACATAACTCATGTCAAACAAATCATTTTAGATTCACAGATTATAGAATGGTAAAAATAAAAATGAAATAAAACAGATCAATTAAAAATAAAATGACACAGATCATGTTAGATTCATGGATGAACACTTACACAGATCGATGATTGAAAGGTATGGAAAAGATTAAAGAGATTTCTTTGATGTTTCTCGGCTAAATCGTTCGATGATTCAAAGTTCTCTAAACCCTAGTTTTATCGCCTGAACATACCCAGAGCATAAGACGACCGAAGAGAGAAGAAGGGGATAAGATTTCTGCGGTTCATTCACACAATAGGGTAAAGTTGATAGAATGTACACGGTTCATTCACACGCTACTCAGGAGGGTGTTACCGAGTGTTACTCTGCACACGGTTCTTTCACATGTTTTTTTCCAGCAGTCACTAATCGTGACACGGGAGGGGTCGTCACTAAACTAGTAAAAATTCGTAACCGAACACGTTGTGTCACTAAATTTTCGTAACTGAAATTTTTAGTCACAAATTCGTGACGGCTACATGTTAGTTACGAATTTTAGTTACTAATCGCTAAATATGGTGTATCGCTTAATCTAATCATTATCAAACCGTTTTTATTTTATTTTTCATCGGCGAATAAATGTTGATTCATAAATCTTTGATTATTGATTAAAACTACAAGTATAAAATGAGTCATGTGAAGCGTTGCGCAAAAGATTTAGCTCCAGATCCGCATGTTGGGACCCAGATTTTTGTTCTTAATTTTTTTTTTATGTATCAGAAGAACAGTTTGACTGATATTAAAATATCACGTTTTCAGCCGAACCAATGAAGAAGACCTTTATGTTCGGCTGTTTATTTCGGATAAGATCCATGTTCGGCAAGTTCAAAAAGTTAGATTACTAGACGAACCTATAAAAGTGTTCCACGAAGGAAAGGTTCGGCTGATACGATATCTAAACTAAACGCCGAACCTTTAGCTTGTTAGGTTAGGCTAATATTGGAAATGCAGTTATATAGCCGAAACTATAACTTGTGTTTTAATACTACTAGGTTCGGTTGTATCTTAGTAAGCCGAACATGCATGACTCGGTAAGTCGCAACTTATAGAAAATCAAACTGTGAAGTACAAATTCGACCAACAACGATTGTAATTCGAATAAGCCTAACGTCATATATTGTTTTCATACACTTAGGTTGTTTTTAAGAAATATCATCCGAACGATTCTTCCTTACAAAATCCAGTTTGTAATTCTATAGCCGGACCTAGCACTGAACTTACGAAAAAGTTGGCAAAAATTTAACCAAAAAATGGAGATTTAACATAGTCTACAAGTATACCCTGTGAATTTGATTTGAATCACCTTTTCGTCACTTCTAATCACCAAAATCTCAAAAACCAATTTCTTTTTCACTTCTTCTTCTTCCTCTCAAAAATCCCAACTCTCTCGCACAAAGCTGATTTTTTTTTTCACTAATTAAATATGATATTCATAATCAAATATGTAAGAATAGTTATGGCATTATCAATAAAGGATGGATAATGGATGATGATTTTTTTTTACCTAGTGACCCTATTTTGGCACCATTAAGTATGCCTCAACTCATTTCAGTATGTCTCGAAACATAATTCTTAAATTGTAATCCGAACATTAGGATTTTCAGAAGTTTTTGCGACAAAGGTATCTCAAATCATTATTGATTTGATCTGAATAAATATAATGAAAAACCAATAAGAAAAGGTGCTAGAAAACCACATCTCCAATTGATGTAGAAAGTCGTAAAGCAAGCAAGGGGACATGTGATGTTATCGCAAGATAATTAGAATCTTATATATATCTTCTGATCCCTCCCGTTAAGTTTTTGTTGTTGCTAAATTGGGCTAAAAGCCCATTCAGAAGACACTAATCATGAGAACTGAGAGGGCAGTGATATCCGGCATGACCATGCGGGAAGCCAATATAAGCTAGTTGCTTATTGACCATTGAATGTTGTTACGTACCGTTGGCAAACTCATTATATTAGAAATAGGTCCCTTATTTATAAAATAAAATAAAAATAATCCTATTGTGCAAAAATCAATGGTTTCTTCTTTACCAAAACCATTTTCTCCATTATTTTTATTTTTGAGGCAAACTCAATATCAAAATTGTCTGATAGATTTAATGCAATTGAGTTGATGATGGCGATTGAATCTCATCAATTACAAACACATATATACGCATGCAATGATCGAATTAAAGATGACGATGAAGATTAGTATCGAATTATCTGCATGTTTGATTAGTTATGGGGGATAATTGGTTCTTATTGGGGAAAAATTTAGGGGGTGATTTGATCCTGGGATATATTCATTAGTTTTGCGAATATGGAAAAAAAAAAAAAAAAAACATAAATTAGGGAAAATGGTGAAATCTTATTCTGTTACGGTATAAATCAATTAGGTCCTTTTTGGTTCAAAATCATGTTTACTTTTCTCAAACTTGAATTCTGTAGTATCAATCTTAAGATGCAAGAGTAGAAATGTTCTCTCACTAATAATGTTTACTTCCTTTGATCATATACTGTCAAGTTCATGGAAATAATGTATTTAACGATTTGCTAATCACTGAAGTTACATGATATAATAATCATTGAATCCATTGGATTTTGAGAATAATACTAATTGCTTCTTGTACCTTAGAAGGAAAAATGAATATTCAGCACCACCGAAATTAATAAGAAAACCAAACAGAAAAATGGTCGTCGTATCATAGAATCGTCGATATTGACTTGCGAGTTATTTTTTCTTTCCAGTAGTCCTGTAAAACATGTTGGATATTTTTCGTTCAACACAAAGATATTAAAACATCTTTTTTTCGTTCAACACAAAGATATTAAAACATGTTGGATATTTTCGAAGAACCCTTTAAATGCAATCATTTACCTTGTTGTCGGGGTTCGACGCATTGACAGGTTAGAAAACCTGAACATAAATATTGTTTCTCCAATGAACGCATTGACGGAAGAGACGCACCTGTTCACTTTGAAAGGATTCCTGTAAATATGAAAAGTCATCTTCAAAGGGTGTGATTCCTCTTTAAATATCAGACTTGTTTTCATTCAAAACACATCTCTCAACTTTCTCTATTTTCGTTCTAAACAAGCATCATCAGTTTCAAAACCAGTGTGTTCCTGGTTGGATCAAGGTTGTACAAACTTTGAATTCAACATCTGTTGTGGGGCTTCAAGTATCCTGACGGCGATATTCTTTGTCCTGTTTGTACACTTCTTCCTATTTGGGAAAGGGTCGAATAATTGTCGAAAGAATCTTTTCAAAAGATCCTTGAACCCTAATACAACATTATTTTCTTCACCCTCTTTTAGTGCCAATTTTCCAACAGTTTTCGACAATTACTATCGACATGGAGTTTGAATCTTCAATGGCTGATGCGCAATCACTTCAAGTCATGAATTAGACTTTTAATAGGTTAGAAAATTTTGAATGAGAGGGTTTTACTCGCTGGCAGGAAACTCTCAAATTCAATCTTATGTTTCTGAAACTTTGGTACATTCTGGAAGATGGGTTAGAGGCCATTCCTGCTGCTAATGACAAGGACGATGAGGAATTGAAGAGAAAGCGAAAGAAGCGTGAAGAAGATGATTTCATGTGCCGAGGTCACATTCTGAATGCTTTGGGGTTGAACGTTTACAATGCTCATCGTACTTATGGAACTGCGAAGGAACTATGGACTGCACTGGAGAACAAATACAAGATTTCTGAGGCCATTAATAAGAAGTTCCTGATTTGCAACTTTATGGATTGTACAATGGTTGACATTATGTCTATCATTGCCCAGGTCAGTGGTCTTTAGATTATTGTTAATCATCTTAAAGAGGCTGGAATTGATCTTGTAAGTTCATTCATTGTTGGGGTTATTATTTTTCATCTTCCCCCTTCATGGAATAGTTACAAGAAGAAACTTAAGCATTATGAAAATGACTATGACTTAGAAGGCTTGCAGCGTCATCTTCGCATTGAAGAAGATGCTCGTAAGCGTGAGATTAAGCATAGTCAGCAAACTGAAAATCACTCTAAGATTAATCATGTGCAAGAATCGAAAACTTTGAATTCTTTGAAAGTTCAGAATGATTCTCAGTTTAAGAAGCAAGATCCAAACAAGAATGGTAAGAAGAGGGGCCCTTGTTTATTTTGTAAGAAACCCGACCATATTGCTCGTGATTGTCGTCAAAAGCTCAAGAAACAAAAGGAAGCAAATATGGTCGATGATTCTAAACTTGTCATTGTTGTGAAAGAATCCAATACTGTTGCAGATCATGTAAGTGGATGGTGGTACGATACTGGTGCAACCATTCATATCTGTAAAGACCGAAATCTTTACAACACATATGAGCCTGTTGTCGAAGAAGATGTGATTTCTGCAAATCGTCTTCGTAGTAAAGTACATGCCAAAGGCACTGTTGAACTCAAGTTTACTTCTGGAAAAATTGTTACCCTTACCTATGTATTACATGTCCCAGACATATGTAAAAACCTTGTTTCTGGAAACCTTGTTACAAGGTAGGTTTCGAGGTTAAGTTGGGATCTGATAAGTTTGTACTGTCCAAAAACGGAAAGTTTGTTGGACAAGGATACCCTTGTAACGAAATGGTTAATCTTAATTTAATGAATAATGTTTCTGCTTATATTGTTGACTCTGTTGATTTATGGAATGCTAGACTAGGACATGTGAATTATGGTTATCTTAGCAGTTCTTCCATACCAACTTATCTTCCCGGCGATGCTATTGACATAACAACCGGTACCATGAACAAATTAGGATTAATTTCCAATTGCAATTTTGATAATGTTTCTAAGTGTGAAATATGTGTGCAAGCAAAGATAACTAGGATGTATTTTAAATCTGTTGTAAGAAACTCTTCCTTACTTGAATTAGTGCATAGTGATGTTGGTGATTTGAAAAGTCAAGTTACTCGTGGTGGTCACAAATATTATGTCACTTTTATTGAGGATAGTACTAGATATGCCTATACTTACTTAATGAAATCTAAGGATGAAGTCTTTGATAAATTTAGAATTTACAAAGCCGAAGTAGAAACACAATTAGAATAGAAAATTAAAATGTTACGTTCTAATCGTGGTGGTGAATATTATCCTACTGAATTTTCTATATTTTGTCAAGAGCATGGTTTAATACATGAATGTACTGCACCATATACACCTCAACAAAATGGTATTGCTGAAATAAAGAATAGGACTTTGATTGACATGGTAAATGCTATGCTTATTAGTTCTAGTTTGCCTAATTCTTCGTGGGGAGAAGCCATGTTGTCTGCATGCTATATTTTGAATAGAGTACCTTTGAAAAGGAAGAATGTTTCCCCTTATGAACTTTGGTTTAAAAGAAAACCCAATTTGAAAATACTCAAAGCATGGGGTTGTCTAGCATATGTTAGAAAAACCGAACCTAAAAGACCAAAGTTAGGAAATAGATCAATAAATATGCTTTCGTTGTATACTCGCTAAATAGTATTACTTAAAGATGTTTAATCCTTGACACTTTTGAGATTATAGAATCTGTATATGTAGAATTTTTTGAAATCATAACAAGGACAAGTTCTCAGAAACTACCCACTAGAAACCCATTGTTACCAAGTCTAGAACCAATGGAGACTGATAACAATGATGAACCTTCCTCTTCTACGCAAAACAATGATATTTCAGTTCCTACTGAAGATGTTGAACCTAGAAGAAGTAAGAGAGGAAGAATAGAGAAAAAGCCTGACCCAGAATTTAAGTATTACCTTGTAGAGGGTGATAAGAATGGAATTCTTAGCATTACCATGTATAATATGCATGATGAAGGTGATCCTAAAACCTATGTTGAGGCAATAAGCTCCAGAGATGCTAATTTCTGGAAAGAAGCTATCGATGATGAAAAGCATTCCCATTTGACAAATGGAACTTGGATATATTGTGATTTACCTCCTGGTGCTAAGGCAATAGGATGTAAATGGATATTCAAGAGAAAGTTGAATGTTGATGGTACCATTGATAAATTTAAGGCCAGATTGGTTGCTAAGGGTTACAAACAACAACATGGTGTTGATTATTTTGATACATATGCACCTGTTGCACGAATCACATTTATTAGTTGCTTGATTGCACTAGCCTCTATTCATAAGCTATTTGTACATCAAATGGATGTCAAAATCACTTTTCTAAATGGTTATTTATAAGAAGAGATATATATGGAACAACCTGAAGGTTTCATATTTCCAGGCCAAGATAAGAAAGTGTGTAAACTAGTGAAATCTTTTTATGGCTTGAAGCAAGCTCCCATGCAATGGCATGAGAAGTTCGACACAGTAGATTTGTCATATGGTTTTGTTGTGAATGATGCTGATAAATGTATCTATAGTAAACAAGATAAATCTGAGTGCGTGATTCTCTGTTTGTATGTTGATGACATGCTTATTTTTGGGACTGACTTGTCTATTGTGGAGGAAACTAAGAAATTCCTCAGTTCTAATTTTGAAATGAAAGATCTAGGGGAGGCTGATGTGATCTTAGGAATTAAAATCCTAAGAAAGGGAGATGAGTTGGTCTTAACCCAATCTCATTACATTGAGAAATTTCTCAAGAAATATGGTCATTTTGATGACAAACCATCACCTACCCCTCTAGATCCCGGTGTGAAGTTAATTAATGAAGAACACTGAAAGGGCTCATAAACAACTTGAGTATTCCAGTGTTGTTGGTAGTCTTATGTATGCTATGCATTGCACAAGACCGGACATAGCCCAAGCGGTGGGAGTGCTATGTCGCTTCTCAAGTAACCATGGAATTGAACATTAGAAGGAAATTTCAAGAGTGTTGGCTTACTTGAAGGGAACCATAAACTATGGTTTACACTTCCAGAGATATCCCGTTGTATTGAAAGGATATATTAATGTGAACTGGAAACAATGTAGAATCCAAATCTAAATCCACCAGTGGATGGATATTTACATTGGGAGGTGTTGCTGTGTCTTGGAGTTCCAAGAAGCAGACCTGTATTGCTGACTCAACAATGTTTTCAGAATTGATTGCACTAACAGTTGCATGTAAAGAGGCAGAATGGATTAGAAACTTACTAGTAGAAATCCCATTATGGATGAAGCCAACTCCCTCTGTTATGATTAACTGTGACAATCAGGCTACGATCTATAAGTTCTCAAACAAGACTTATAATGGAAAGTCAATACATGCTAGTCTTAGACATCCGATTGTCATCCAATTACTCAATACGGGAGTAGTTGCAGTAAACTATATTGAATCGAAAAAGAACTTGGCATACCCTTTCACAAAGAGTCTACCAAAGAATGTGCATTCAATAAAGTGTAAGGAGATGGGATTCAGGTCTATTTAATCACCAATAATGGGAACCCAACTTATGTTATATCTTGAAAAGGATAAACTAAGTTCAATGTGGTACTAACAAGTTATTGCATTGGTTGTGGTACACTAAACTAAAATATCCCATTGTCCTTATAGTGTACGGATTCTGCATGATCTTAGGGATGGATGAAAATCCTTAATAAGTCTAACTTTTATCACAAGGTGTCTCGCAGAAACACCTTTGAGACTTACCTATATGAGTGTTTGGAAATCAGGCCGTTTCCTATGAGAATAAGACCGTTCTCAGAAAAGGACTCATGAATTTCAGGAGAAATCACAGGTCCATTAATGTGCGAGCTATGGAACACATTATTCCCATGAAATCAATATGGGTGGAGGTTCCGGCTTTATCACAAGGGGTACTTAGTTCAAGATTAAATTCACCATAGGACCTCGATGAAGCATTGAATATCTTACACTAAGTGGAGGTTCAAACCCAGAAGGTACCTATCATTTACGTATTGGTCTCGACGATGATGCTTTGTCTCAACTTAGCTTGAACTACGTTGTCTTGATCCCACTCGGGTGCGTAGGAAGTCACTTTGGTGATGCAGCCACTCCAGTTTTAAATTTTTCATCACTTATTTTTTGGTTTTTGAAAATAAGGGGAGAATGTTGGATATTATCAAAGAACCCTTTGAATGCAGTCATTTACCCTGTTGTCGGGGTTCGTCCTGCCCGGTCAGGTCGCTGGGGGTTAAAAAACCTGAAGGGTTTCTATTGACAGTTAGAAAACCTGAACAAAAATATTGTTTCTCCAATGGACGCATTGACGGAAGAGACGCGCCTGTTCACTCTGAAAGGATTCCTGTAAAGATGAAAAGTCATCTTCAAAGGGTGTAATTCCTCTTTAAATATCAGACTTGTTTTCATTCAAAACACATCTCTCAACTTTCTCTGTTTTCGTTCTAAACAAGCATCATCAGTTTCAAAACCAGTGTGTTCCTGGTTGGATCAAGGTTGTACAAACTTTGAATCCAACATCTGTTGTGGGGCTTCAAGTATCCTGACGGCGATATTCTTTGACATGTTTGTACACTTCTTCCTATTTGGGAAAGGGTCGAATAATTTCCGAAAAGAATCTTTTCAAAAGAGCCTTGAACCCTAATACAATATTCTTTTCTTCACCCTCTTTTAGTGCCAATTTTCCAACAAAACAAGGACATACGATAAGTGAAATAAAATCTAGGGACTGATTTCTAATATCATAAGTTTTCCAGCTATAGTCATTGAGGAAAGATAAAATGAATTTAATGCATCCATACATAACAACATTCTATGGTCAATAAGCTGCTAGCTTATGATGCCTTCCCGTACGGTCGCGCAGGATAGCACTTCTCGAATTGAGAAGATGTTTTTGGAGACTTGATGGGAACGCAATATGGCACATGCCACAGTCCTAAGACGGTGACCAGACTGTAAGTGTAAAATATCGCACATCAAGTAACTATGAGAAGAAATGGTATTATAAGGGAGCGAAGTGATTTCGTACGTTGCATATCCTAGATAACGAAAGCAATGACGTCATGAAGTCACGAGTAAAATGTGAAAGCTGTGCGAAGATTAGTACCACGTGCGAGAAAGTCCAGTATAAGCGTGCGAGAGCATCGCACGTCAGATCCAAAAATATGGGCCTTATTAGCTGTCCTCCACTATGTAAACTCTCACATATAGGACAAACCACCATTGTATTGGGAGAGAGATTTTTTTGGGAGTTGAGATAAAACTTAAGAAGAATTATTTGCTTCCGAAGATAAGATTTTATCTTATTCGTTGTATTGATTTATAAACTTAATGAAATTTTCTAAGTGTTCTTCATCATGGTTTCATAGTTAGATATACATAATATCAATGAGGTGTAATTGTGGGATTTTCTGCAACTACACAGATAACAATATAAATTGTAAAATTTATTATCGGGTGGAATGCTATACCTAGAGGTGTAAATTGGGCTGTGCCAGCACGAGCACAGCCCAGCACAACACGTTAAAATTTGAGCACAGCCCAGCACAACACGTGACTTAGCCCAGCACGGCACAACACGTTAGTTAAATGGGACGTGCTGGGTTTGACTAATTGGAACAGTAGCCCAGCACAGCACGTGGCACGGATTAACACATGGCACGACACAACACAGCACGTTAAAAAAACACGTCATAATGTGTATAAAATACTACAAAACATGGCATAATACATCACATTTTGTGTATATTTCACAAAAAAACCTTTATTCTAGCCAATTATTGACATTCTACTACCGTTATGTTGACTTATTTTCATAATAACACATATAGTACCTAAATATTTGGAAAACATTTAAATTGGAAAATATAAAATAAATGTGCCTGGCACAGCACAACACGGCACAACACGTTTATTTTAAAGCGCATTGACCAAAGACAAAGACGCCTTTAAGCACACGACACAAACATGGCACGTCATAATCTCCGGCACAGCACAACACGGCACATAACACGCTAAGCACGTGATTTCGTGGGCTGTGCTGTGCTGGGCCGGCACGTTTTACACCTCTAGCTATACCCCGTTCATGATATGCACCGGACCCATATTCCGGACCACATTCACATGGCATTACCAAGAACTGTACGCAGAATATGCCAGTACCATTGCAGAGAGCTCATAAACTTGCTTTTTAATTCTCAACCACTTTTGAACTGTTTCAAACTTTCAATCCAAGCCGCCATGTCCCATATACTGAATAGGGACTTTCGGGAAGAAAAATAATGTTTTTGGTCTTTAATATTTGTGCTGACCAAGGAAAAAGTGGGTATATGTTTAATCCGGAGATTTATTGCATGCCCTAGTGGTTCATATAATTCAAGACTGTTTTTCTACATATCTTCTCCATAATCATTTCTACTTGTTCGATTTCAAAACTCCTCAACATTATATTTGATTTTCGGATCAGAACAAGGATTCCAACATATGGATGTGAATATTAACGAGATCTTTCTGAAAATCAAGTCAAATCATTGTCGCTGCCGTGCTTCACATGCAAAACTTATGTATTAATTTACACAATTACACTACTCAATAATTGATCCTTCTTCATGATATAAGCCTATATAAAAATATGAGAATTGGATCATAGCATCACTACAAAAAACTCCAAATGTCAAGAATAGGAACAAAGAAGGAAGCCCTAGTCGCTTCTTCATATATTACATCTTTAGTGTTACTGATATGTCTGAATTTTCCATTTGAAACCATAGCAGAGAGTTACTACTGGGATGAAACACCACGACCTTCAACTCCAGGGCACAAGAATAAGTCATCTCCATCACCGCCACCAGTTCAAAAACCTACACCAGTGTACAAGAATAAACCACCTCCACAACCCACTCCAGTTTACAAGTATAAGCCTCCACTACCTCCTACAATAATCTATAATTATAAATCACCACCAAAACATTTTTACAAGTACAAGTCACCACCGCCGCCTACTCCAGTCTACGAGCACAAGTCACCCCCAACGCCCACACAAAAATACAATTACAAGTCACCACCACCGGCGCCACCAAAATACAAGTACAAGACACTACCTCCGCCAACACCAAAGTACAAGTATAAATCGCCACCACCTCCTGCTGAAATCTACAAGCGTAAACTAATTGTCTTGCCTCCAGCAATCCCCACACCACCTGGTCCGATCTACAAGCCAACAACTCTGAATAAAAGGCCACCAGGCGCTTTCTTTAAGACTCCAATCCTCACACCGCTCAAGCCGATCTACAAGCCAACTCCAATCAGAAGGCCGCCTAGTCCAATATTTACACCTCGTCCAATTTATAGGCCTGTTCCACCCAAAAGGCCGATAGGTCCTATCCCCAAACCGCCGAGTCCGTTTTTCAAGCCTGCTCCGACAAAAAGGCCCCCTACTCCAATATTTAGACCTCGCCCGATATATAGGCCCCCTCCAAACAAGAGGCCAGTAGTTCCATATTTCCCCACTCCAATCCCAAAGCCGCCAAGTCCAATCCACAAGCCTGGTCCATATAAAAGGCCCCCTAGTTCATACCATAGGCCCCCTCCATACAAGAGGCCAATAGTTCCATATTTCCCAACTCCAACCCCAAAGCCACCGAGTCCAATCATCAGACCTGGTCCATCTAAAAGGCCCCCTAGTCCATTCCAAAGGCCCCCTGCTCCAGTAATTAGGCATTTTCCAGGTCCGCCTGTTGGTCCGATATACAAGCCCCCTAGACGAATTACTAGGCCCCCTGGTCCAATCTAATGGCCGGCTCCAGTTTACAGGTCTGCTCTTGTCTCCCATTAAGGCATTTAGCCATTTACGCACCTCAATAGTAGTGCATGGGCTCTACACATAATGTGTTGTGTATCCTGTCAGAGAAGCAAACATATCAATAATATATATTTTTTTTTTCCTTTGTCTTTTCTTCTTTATTTATTCTGAATGTGTTTCACATAAGACTATCAATGTCTACAGTACTCATTGATGAATTTTAGGATAATGGAAAGCTTGCTGCAACATTTCATTTTAGTTACAAGGTTTTTAATTGAACGCCCAATTGGGATATCCATATTAATTTGGGGATATAGCTACAGGACAAAAACGGTATCCCAATAATAATTTTTGGTGACCTCTTATGTAATTATTTTTTTAATTCCTAATCTAGCCCTCACTAATCCTAATTAGTGGTTAAGTTTAATTAGTTTGTTTTTAGTTTTATTTTTAATTGTGTGGGTTAGTTGAGAGTAGAAGGAGGGGAAAATAAAATTGTGTGAATTTTTTTTTTTTTAAATGGAAGATGATTGTGATGAGAGTATTGCAGCGCAGCTGAATCTTTAGCTCTACTACAACAACAATCACATGTTCAACCTTCGGTGTATGATAATAACTCACAATTAGAGTTATATGATGAACCAACACCCTTGAATCATGATTTTCGTGAGCATGAAGTGTTTTGTGAAGAACCAACCCAAGAAAGTAAACATGTTCAGCATACAAGCAACCCCAACACACGGGTAATGCTTCAAAGAGGTCGAAAATTTGATTTTTATTTTTCAAACCGCCATTATTTCTCTGAAAAAGCTTAGTACCGACACACTCGTAGTATGAATTCTACGTCGGAACTGGCGCTACCGGCGTGGTATTCATACAATACGCATGCCGGTACAATATATCCCCCATTTTAAACACGTTCCCGGCGTTGTGTTCCAACTCCATTTAATGCCGGTACAATATATACCCCATTTCAAAATATTTCCCGGCATGCTTTTCATATTTTTGTCCATGCCGGTATAGCATATCCCCCATTTCAAAAGTTTCCCGGCATGTTATTGAAACAATCTATGTATGCCGGTATATAGTTATGCTTTTTACCTAACACCGAATATTCCATAGAATATTCCAACCGGCATAGCTTACTCCTAACTGACGATGCTGGTACTTACAGAAAAGCATCCAGGAGTTTAAGATTCTTGAACTCCAATACCGGCGTAGTATATAAAATATCTGGAACGCCGGTATTTATTCCCGGCTTTCTGTTAAGATTACCTCAATGCGGCACTCGGTTCGGTTGGAAAACTCACATGTCGAGAATGTTTCGGTTATTGTTACCGGCATGTACCCCTGTTTAGATAAAATGCCGGTATTGACTCTTCCGCCTTTGTATTCTAGAACATTCAATGACGGAATCGGAATTCGAGCACGCCTGGAAATGGTACCCGGCATGGTAATTTTTTTATTTTCTATGAACTAATTCAATTTTTTTTCATTTATTCCTTAGATTGTGACATACATTGATCCGACAAATTCCAAACCGCTTGGTCCGGATACAGCTGAATACTATAAGATGCCCCCGGTATGTTACCAAACAATACTTTTCACCAAGTTTTTAGAACGTTCTATGCGGATTGCTTGTAATGAACCTTATAATCTTCCATTGTTGTCCTAATGTAGGTAATTTAATCTCCAGAGGAAGCAATTGCTTGGGAAAAAGAGACGGCTCTTAAGAACAAGTGTGTGTTGTTGAGGAATACCCAATGTTCATACGCGGTTTGAGATGGTTTGCGAGAGAAGTGGGAAACACAAGGCGAAGAATAGCCATAAGAGAAAGAGTTATGTATATGAAAAGAAGACTAATAGGGTATACAAGACTCGTACGAGGAAGTATGGATGCCCATTTAAGTTAGTATTCTATTTAAGAGACAAAGAAAAGGATTGGGATTGTACGGTGTGGTTTGGCCAACATAACCACCTGGATCCGAAAGATTATAATGGTCACTTCATAGTTGCAAAGCTAAAACCTCATGAATTCGAGGATGTAAAGATAATGACCAAGGCATGTATCAAACCAAGAGTGATTCTCAGAACCTTCAAGGAAAAGGATGATCAGAACGTTTCTTCTCTAAGTACAATTTATAGCTCACAAGCAACCATTAGAAGGGTGGAATGGGAAGGGAGGACCGTTATGCAAGAATTTGAGAAGCTAGTTTGGGATCACAACTACACGCGCATCATTAAAATAGGACCGGACGAAAAGCCCCTTCAAATATTCATTGCGCATCCTTTGCTTTCACAATTGGTTCATACATGTTGTGGTGTTCTTTTGATGGATTGCACCTACAAGACAAACAAATACAACATGTCGTTGTTCAACATCGTGGGGCAAACATCGGACAAGGTAACATTCATATTGGCTTGGTGTTTAATGGAAAACGAGAGGGATTACAATTATCATTGGGCATTACGACAATTGAAATTATTGTTCCCGGAAAATCAATTTTTGAGGGTCATCGCAACCGATCAAGATGAGGCACTAATGGGTGCTATATCTGATGTATTTCCGGATACACAAAATTTCCTATGTACGTATCATATAGGTCAAAATGTGACAAAATATTGTCATGCTTTGTTTGAAACCTCTAAGGATGATATTAATAAGATAATGATTGCTCAACTAGAGGAAGATGTTCGCAAGAAGAAACTATCACCTGAAATAGAAGAAGATGAAAGATGAAAGATTCAAGAGCGAGCGGACAAAGAACACGATGAAAATCATAAAAAATGGTTGGAATTTCTAAAGGATTGGGAAAAAGTTTATTGGTCACTTACCGATGATATATATGAAAAGAGATTGAATATGTTTAGTGCTAAATATAAGGAAGTGTATCCAAGCGCCGTCTCATGTTGTCGGGATAAATTGTTGGATAAGTACAAGGAAAAATTTGTGCGCGCATGGACAAACCGGTATGGGCACTTCAAAACTGAAGCAACTAGTGCAGCGGAATCCGCTCATGGTAGATTTAAAGATCTCATCCAGTCCGGGCAAGGCAACGTGGTTACGATCACTGAGGCCATGGAGAAAAACTTAAAGGCTGATATCGATCGGATCAAGAAGGCTTTTCAGAAAAGCTTAATGGAAAGGATGACTCAATTTCTTCAATATACTACGTTTCTCCAAGGAATAGAGTTCAATGTCTCTCAATGGGCAATAAAACATATGATGAGAGAAATTATGGAAAACCAGGTGATGTGTGTATTTTTCCGGACATGTCTTCATTGGGGTTTCCGTGTCGTCATATGATTGTGAAGTATAAAGAATTTATACCTATTGAGGTTATTGATCCGTTTTGTAGGCAACTATTTTTTGACCCCCCCCCACGGAAGCTCCCGGACAATCCCCATGGGATACAAGTGAAGGAAAGGAATTCTACGAAGCTTACTCACGTGGCAACTCGGCTAGCCGACAAGTATTGTTGAGCCAACTAAGGATTCTATCTCGCCCATGGATCAAACCAAGTGAAGATCCAGGAAAGGGAGATCCGATAGGTAGACCACAAACTAAAGCTTCAAGGAGAAAACAAAGGAAAGAATTTAAATAAATGAGTAGACGTGAAGAAGAACTCGCGTCAACCAAGTAACGAGATCTATCCGCAAGTGAGATTTCGGAACTCCGTTTCGCGGAAGAGCCGGTTATAATTAAAAGGGGTGGACCGAGGAAGGAATCGTTAACAAGTCAACAACAAGCTTCGGTTTCTGTATCCACACCAAAAACTGATGGATCGGAGGGTCCAAAGAAAAGGGGTAGGCCACCGAAGGTACCAATATTGAGATTGCAAGAACAACAAGTTGAGCATTCCGAAGCCACACCAGTAGTCGATGTATCGGATGTTCGAAAGAAAAGGGGTAGGCCGCCAAATGTACCAACACTGAGCTTGCAAGAACAACAAGCTTCGGTTTCTGTATCCACACCAAAAACTGATGGATCGGAGGGTCCAAAGAAAAGGGGTAGGCCACCGAAGGTACCAACATTGAGCTTGCAAGAACAACAAGTTGAGCATTCCGAAGCCACACCAGTAGTCGATGTATTGGAAGTTCCAAATAAAAGTGGTAGGCCACCAAATGTACCAAAATTGAGCTTGCAAGAACAACAAGGTCAGCATTCTGAAGCCACACCAGTAGTCGATGTATTGGAAGTTCAAAAGAAAAGGGGTAGGGGTAGGCCAAGGAAGAATATTCTCCCGTCTAATACCAAAGACATTTGGAGTGTAGGGATTGCAGAGGATGGTTTGGATATAATTAAGCTAAAATTTGGTAATATGACCATGTATAAGGATTCGCAAACGAGTAGGAATTTTAGGCACTACCATACGAAGATAAAGTCTTATATAAACCAACTTCCTGAGGCTATTCGTGAGTTTATTGTGTATACGGAAGATGTTGATGGAGATGGAAATTGTAGCTATCATGCTGTGACAGAACAATTAGGAATCTTTGACATGGCGGTTAGTAGAGGTATGACACCATGCAAATATGCTAGAACGAGGATGGCCGAACAACTAGTGAACAAGAAGAACTTTTATGAGCAATTGGTTAGTGAAGGCGAGAGGTTTTATGATATGTATTCTCGAGTATTAGGGCCCGACCATGAGATGAAGTTTCTTCCTTCTGAATATTGGATGAGAATGCCGCTTTGTGGGCATCTAGTGGCGGATACATTTAGATGTATTGTTCATTATTTTAGCCCCACCGTAGTCACAACATTTACACCAAAGTGGCAAAAATGCGAAGGATCCCTTAAGAAAAGAAGAGTTGTTTTGGCGTTTGTTAACGGCAATCATTTTGTTATTCCAAAACTCAAGGACAATTGTCCATTGCCACCTGTTTGTGGGATGGCTAAAAACAAGGACCAAGATCCAAATATCTGGAAAGGATCACTACGGGAAAAACATACTTTGACAACCCCCCACAAGTGTCGTAGTAGACCAACGACGACACTTTTCGATGGGTTGCGGAAGGGGGGGTTGCAGAAGGTCCCCGATTTACTACGACTTCAAGTAAGAGTCGTAAACGTAGTTGTAGTTCAATTTTGGACTACCTTGTGGTTCAGTTGTCATTCTCGTTCGATTTTATTTTGGAAGCCTAACGCAACTCTTATTTATATTGTAAGACTTGATTTCACAACATTTAATTTGTGTAGTAAAATCCTATAACACAACTTCTCTAATGATCGTGCATAGCACTATTACTACACTTGTTAGAGTGGTTGTAAAATCTCACGCAACTCTTATTTATATTGTTATCCTTTCTTTCACAACCTTTGTCTAGTGTAGTCATAATCTCTAACACAATGCCCTTAAAGGTTGTAAAATTTGAACTAATAACTTGTGTTTTCAGTAGATGAATATGGAACTACAACTTTTGTTTGGAGTTGTGTGCATAAAACTATTTTGAAAAAAAATTAGGACCGAAACCGAATTGCCAAAAATAATTCACATTCACATTAACGTACCACTATAACACATTCACATTCATTCAAGTTAACCTGCCGGTCTTAAACACACACATTCAAATAATAGCAATGATATACATGTTTGTTACATAAGTAATTTTCCAAAACACACTCCAAAAAGACTATGAAGATTAAGATGTCTATGAGAACATTCACCCCAGTATGCAACTGTGCTGATTCGAGTTTGGAATTGTGTAACTGCTCACCATTCCCAAGC
The DNA here is from genome assembly GCA_023529315.1 of Papaver bracteatum. NCBI lineage: Eukaryota > Viridiplantae > Streptophyta > Magnoliopsida > Ranunculales > Papaveraceae > Papaver > Papaver bracteatum. The sequence continues at coordinate 580,866 of JAJJWX010004821.1, forward strand.
CACAAAATTCTGCTAAACAATCAAAACAAACACCACCAAGCAAAACACATCAAAAAATGACCAAGTTAATCGGAAGCTTGAATTGTAATTAAGAGATTATCATATCAACATGCAGACTCCATTAACAGACTAAAGGCGCAATAGTGCAAACCAGAGTTCACGTTCAAACATTGAACACCAAAAGTCATACACTGGCATTCATGGAAAACAATTCGCATTAGCAAAGAACAACAATACAGTAAATTAAAATTAAAAAAACTCCCTGGTCCTTGCTAATGTGTAGCGCGGAGGACTGCAGATTAGCACTCATGACTTAATGAGAATACATTTAAGGATGCACCAAAAATGCAAAATTTGAAGGAAAGTGAGAAATTATATTGCACAAAATAAGAGGGAAAAAAAAACAGAAGTCAGTACATTAAGAACGACTTATGGATACATTTGTTGATGCTGACTTCTAACGAGGACAAAGGGTTAAGAACTAGTATAAGAGTTCATTTCTACGAGGACATGAGTTTTGGAACTAGTACAAGAAGGAGGTAATGTAGACTCAGTTATATGAGTGAAATTTACGTAGAAAATAATAAATTGATTGGAGGAAGTCCAATAGATTACTTTGATGTTTAATCGTCTGAAAAAACTAAACTAACAGATGCAAGAATTTCTTTCGCAGCACTTTTTTCACACAGGGAGATTGCAAAATCAACTAGACCCTAATTCCAGAAGTAACAACAGACCATAATTTAGCTGATTTTAGTTGAGGCGCGGTTTTGTATTTGACCAACTATGCAATTCGACAATATAGACCAACAAAATATAAAGTATAAAAGAATTAGAGCAAGCTACAATTAATATGTGACATTTTAACATTACACTTTGCTGCTGTTAAAATAAGATCTAAATCATCTGCAAGAACATATCATAAAGATTCGCAAAATTTCAGCTGTGCACAAAAATGAACAGATGTATACATAGTAGTAGTACAACTAAGGAGCAAGAAGCTGGTCCTCTTTTTTAACCATTGAGTTACTTTTCATGCGTACCGTCAGTAAGATTTTCTATTTTCAATTTTCATTGGAAGGACGGCAGAAGTAAATCAGATCACCATTGATATACATAAGAAAAAAAACAGACTCAATGAGAGGCATGGTATACTACCTAGGAAGATGAGTCATCTATCAGGGAATGCTATAAACTAAAACCCATGCTTCTTATAGGACGCATTGGTGTAAACTGATTCTTATTCCTAAAGAGTACACTTCAAGAGAATATAGAGTGAATTAAAAAAGAAATTCATCTCACAAGGAAATTAGATTCTTAGCGTAGACAATTGTGCACTGTCACCAACCTGCAAGTATGCCTGGATGTGACTGTTGCCATTTCCCAGATGAATAAGCTTATTAGAGATACGTGTAATGTGCCCAAGATTACCGGCTCGAGGTACTTTCTTTCCAGCAGAACATGAAGTCGGCTGCAGGTCAAAAATTGATTTCATTCTTGCTTTAGATGACTATTCTACTCAGCTAATGGCATAGATCAAAGATTCACACTGTGTTGTACATAAAATGAAATACAAGAAATTCAGAATCAAATCTAATTTTCAATAAATTGAGGAGTACCTGATCTGAACCACCAGAAAGAATGGGACTTTGGTCCGCTTGTAGGATTTTACCCACTACATCGCAATCTTTAAGCAGATGATCAACAACGGTATAATACTTTCTCTCCAAACATGAAAAGATGATACTCTATACCTGATGATGCAATGCATTATGAAATGGGTACCTGCATGATGTATTTTTATGGATCACCATCATTATCAACGTTTTGCCCCTTAAAACATTCTCCAGAAAAACATAAGGAATCAAAAAAGAGTTCAAGGATTCTTCGTATAGCACCCGAGCTAACCAACTCCTTCTCAGCAATTTCATTACCACTCCTCAACAATACCGCCTCTACAATCTGAGACCAATCACTTATTAGAACTAACCATATCAAACAAAAATCAGAGAGACACTTATGGCTTTAGAAATCCTTGTCTACATGAATCAAAATTTAAAAAATATAACACACAGTAAAAGCTACCTTGAGGCGATGCTTCCCAAGACACTTATGCTTCCCAAAATTTAACCATATCACAGATTCAAGCTTCAGAACCCTTGAATCCATCATATTCCAGAAAACCCATTGTAGTAACATTCCCAGATCCCCTTCTCTACTCAGCCGACATCAACCATTCCAATTCCTTCTTTCCTGTAATCAATTCCACCTACAGTTTAGTCAAAATATTTATCTCCAAAAAATATTTATAAGTTATACAACATAAAATACAATTTCATACCCTATTTCCTTGCGCCTGAGTCTGGTATTTATAGGTTATCCTCCAACTCCTTTGTGATCAACACCAGCTAGATTCAGTTTGCTCCCATTTCCTCTGCACCAGTTCGCAAATGGGTTTTACCCAAGGAGTCATCTCCCATCAACTCTCAACAAAACCCCCATGAAAACCATACAATCTCTTCACTGCGTTTACTGCCATCTTGATTCACAAAATCAGATCCAAACAAAAAATCAATAATGAAAATCTAAAAATGAAGACTATAAAATTAGAGAAATTGGTTTTGTTCTCCATCCTAACTTCACCATTCTTCAAATCTGAACCAAACTCTTTATTTATCATCATCTGTTCTCTAATCCATCATTGTTCTCTGATCTTGATCTTCTATACCAAATCGACCCAGAAAAACCCATAAATATCACTTTGATCTTCTCAAGATTTGGGGGTTTTGAAAAACCTAATATCTCATCCGGAGGAAGCTTCCCATGGAAATTTATACTCTCGATGGAATCGAGAATGGGTACTTTCTCTGGATGAATATTGTTTTCATCGATTAGTAGTTTTGTAACTATGAGATCTTTCTTGAGAGATTTAAAACTGATTATGCACTAAAAGGATCGATCTCCCATCATCACAATTAATAGAGTAGATATTACATGATTTATCCTTTGGAGCAAGTTCGATTGAGTTTCCTGAAAAGGGTATTACAGGAGGAATGAGTGATCCAGTTAGGGTTTTCGATGAGATTTGGTGAAACAGGTGAAGAGAGAGGGAGGGGAGATGGCGATGAAGATGGGTTGAGGGAATTAGACTTTCTAAGCGGGTAAAAAAATTCTTCAAAAAAATTAAATAGAATTAGTGAATCCGACGGACCGCGTTTCGTTTCATACCCTCATACGGATTAAGAACAGATCTTAACGGTTGAGATTGTATATGGGATGTTCATACGGATTGAGAAGCATGTGTTTCTCTTTGTGTTAATACGAACTCATGTATTCGGTTTTATTATCAACCTTCGACACGAAAAAAAATTCAAAAAAAATATTAATAAATTTAAGACATTGTTATCAACATTATGATATAAAAAAATAAAAAAAATATATAAGAATGAAGCTGAAAAATAAGAAATGAATTCGATAATTTATGTGTTTCTTTGCGCTTTCTTTTTGTGCTTTCTCTTTGTGCTTCCGGTTTGAATTTCGACTAGTCACATAGGTCAAGAAGTAATTTCGACTAGTTATACAGGTCATGAAGTAGCTTTAGTTCACACTCGTAGACTCAAGAAGCATAAAACTATGAACCAAGAAGCTCGGGGAGGGTTGAGACTTCAAACTTAGCATGACACATCATTGAAGTCCATAAACATAAAGCTCAGTGTTGGTTCGAACTTCAAATTCGGCATAACGACAAACAAACTATGAATCATGAAGCTTCGGGAGGGTTCTGACTTCAAACTTGGCATGATACATCATCGAAATCGATAAATATGAATCTCAATGTCAATTTGAATTTCAAATGTGGCATAATAGCATACATACTATGAATCATGAAGTCTCAGGAGGGTTCTGACTTAAATTGTAGCATGATACATCATCGAAATCGATAAATATGAAGCTCACGGGCGATTCATCTTCAAATATGGTATACCGACAAAGAAACTATGAACGAAGAAGCTTCAGGATGGTTCTGACTTCAAACTTAGTATGATACATCATCGAAATTGATAAATATGAAGCTCAGTGTTGATTCAAACTTCAATTTAGGTATCATGACAAACAAACTATGAAGCATGAAGCTCTGGGTGGGTTAATTCTTCAAACTTAGCATGCTACATTATCGAAATCGGTAAATATGAAGCCCAATGTTGATTCGAACTTCAAATTCGGTATAACGAAAAACAAACTGGCATATTATATGCATACCATGGCTCTGAGGTCGAAACCTGGACGGGAGTGGACGACTATAAGTCGGAAACTTGGTAAGAACGATGAATCCATCCATTTACAAGTAAGGTTGCTACGAAATATTCTCTGAAACATTAAACACACATGAATTCGTCAACTTCGAGAAAGAAACTAGCTCCGAGATCGAAACCTGCCGAGGACTGGACTACTGTAAGTCAGAAACTTCGTTAGAATGACGAATCTATCCTTTTACAAGTAAGATTCTATTGGAATATTCTCTGAAACCTTAAACACACATGAATTCGTCAACTTCGAGAAAGAAACTGGCTCCGAGGTCGAAACCTGGCGAGGAGTGGACTAGTGTAAGTCAGAAACTTCGTTAGAACGATGAATCTATCCTTTTACAAGTAAGATTCCATTGGAATATTCTCTGAAACCTTAAACACACACGAATTAGTCGTCAACTTGAGAAAGAAAGCGCTCGAGGTCGAAACTCCGAGATCGGCGAGGAGTGGACTAGTGTAAGTTAGAAACTTCGTTAGAACGATGAATCTATCCTTTTACAAGTAAGATTTCATTGGAATATTCTTCGAAACCTTAAACACACACGAATTCGTCAATTTCGAGAAAGAAACTAGCTCCGAGATCGAAACCTGGTGACGACTGGACTACTGTAAGTCAGAAACTTCATTAGAACGACGAATCTATCCTTTTACAAGTAAGATTCCATTAGAATATTCTTTGAAACCTTAAACACACATGAATTCGTCAACTTCGAGAAAGAAACTGGCTTCGAGGTCGAAACCTGGCGAGGAGTGGACTAGTGTAAGTCAGAAACTTCGTTAGAACGATGAATCTATCCTTTTACAAGTAAGATTCCATTGGAATATTCTCCGAAACCTTAAACACACACGAATTCGTCAACTTCGAGAAAGAAACTGGCTCCGAGGTCGAAACATGGCGAGGAGTGGACTAGTGTAAGTTAGAAAATTTGTTAGAATGATGAATCTATCCTTTTACAAGTAAGATTCCATTGGAATATTCTCCGAAACCTTAAACACACACGAATTCATCAACTTCGAGAAAGAAACTGGTTCCGAGGTCGAAACCTGGCGAGGAGTGGACTAGTGTAAGTAAGAAATTCGTTAGAACGACGAATCTATCCTTTTACAAGTAAGATTCTATTGGAATATTCTTCGAAACCTTAAACACACACGAATTCGTCAACTTCGAGAAAGAAACTGGCTCAGAGGTCGAAACCTGGCGAGGAGTGGACTAGTGTACGTCATAAATTTCGTTAGAACTATGAATCTATCCTTTTACAAGTAAGATTACATTGGAATATTCTCTAAAACCTTAAACTCACATGAATTCGTCAACTTCGAGAAAGAAACTGGCTTTGAGGTCGAAACCTGGCGAGGAGTGGACTAGTATAAGTTAGAAACTTCGTTAGAACGATGAATCTATCCTTTTACAAGTAAGATTCCATTGGAATATTCTCCGAAACCTTAGACACATACGAATTTGTCAACTTCGAGAAAGAAACTGGCTCCGAGGTCGAAACCTGGCGAGGAGTGGACTAGTGTAAGTCAGAAACTTCGTTAGAACGATGAATCTATCCTTTTACAAGTAAGATTCCATTGGAATATTCTCCGAAACCTTAAACACACACGAATTCGTCAACTTCGAGAAAGAAACTGGCTCCGAGGTCGAAACATGGAGAGGAGTGGACTAGTGTAAGTTAGAAACTTTTTTAGAATGATGAATCTATCCTTTTACAAGTAAGATTCCATTGGAATATTCTCCGAAACCTTAAACACACACGAATTCATCAACTTCGAGAAAGAAACTGGCTCCGAGGTCGAAACCTGGCGAGGAGTGGACTAGTGTAAGTCAGAAAATTCGTTAGAACGATGAATCTATCCTTTTACAAGTAAGATTCCATTGGAATATTCTTCGAAACCTTAAACACACACGAATTCGTCAACTTCGAGAAAGAAACTGGCTCCGAGGTCTGGCGAGGAGTGGACTACTGTAAGTCAGAAATTTCGTTAGAACTATGAATCTATCCTTTTACAAGTAAGATTACATTGGAATATTCTCTGAAACCTTAAACTCACATGAATTCGTCAACTTCGAGAAAGAAACTGGCTTTGAGGTCGAAACCTGGCGAGGAGTGGACTAGTATAAGTTAGAAACTTCGTTAGAACGATGAATCTATCCTTTTACAAGTAAGATTCCATTGGAATATTCTGCGAAACCTTAGACACATACGAATTTGTCAACTTCGAGAAAGAAACTGGCTCCGAGGTCGAAACCTGTAAGTCAGAAATTTCGTTAGAACTATGAATCTATCCTTTTACAAGTAAGATTACTTTGGAATATTCTCTGAAACCTTAAACTCACACGAATTCGTCAACTTCGAGAAAGAAACTGGCTTTGAGGTCGAAACCTGGCGAGGAGTGGACTAGTGTAAGTTAGAAACTTCGTTAGAACGATGAATCTATCCTTTTACAAGTAAGATTCCATTGGAATATTCTCCGAAACCTTAGACACACACGAATTCGTCAACTTCGAGAAAGAAACCGCTCGAAGGTCGAAACCTGGCGAGGAGTGGACTAGTGTAAGTCAAATACTTCGTTAGAACGATGAATCTATCCTTTTACAAGTAAGATTCCATTGGAATATTCTCCGAAACCTTATACCTCTACGACAACTCTTATAAAGGTTGTGAATAGTGATGAAAAAAAAATTGTAGCAGAAGTGAGATTTTTTTTTTTGCAGAAGTGAATAAAATTTATCAGAAATGAGAAAATTTTTACAGAAGTGTTTATACCTCTACGACAACTCTTATAAAGGTCGCAAAAGATTGACATGAAGTTGGTATAAAATAATTACCAAAAACCTAACAGTGTTGTGACAGTGTAGGCATGGTTGATGGTATGGACTTGCACGCATGTAGCTCAGGATCAAATCCCAACAACCTCATCTTTTTCCAACATCCTATATTTTTACTTCAACAACACTTATAAAGGTTGTTATACATTTTGATAAAAAAAACACAAAAATCCAAAACTTGTGAAATGTAGGGATGGTTGATGGGTTGAACTAACACACAATAGGTTCAAGTTCGAGTCCCCTCAATGCTCTTCTTTTTTTCTTCATATTTTGTTTATCTTCAACGACTCTTGCGACTAGTTGCGATAGGATTACGAACTATTTATCTTGAAAACGGTTGTGAATCTAAATGGCGTCACAACAGTTTTGCTTAAAGGGTTGCCGTTTTTTGTCGCAACCCTTGAGTCTTGGGGGTTAGTACTGATGCCCTTCCACGACACTTCCTTTGAAAAGAGTTGCAAAACATAGGATGTTCTACCACATTTATCAAACGATTGCGAAACTCCAGTTGAGGATGATGATTTTTCCTGTAGTGGATGGATGGCATTGTATGAGGAGAATCACCAATTATGGGATGCGTTGGCCTTATCAAAGAAACCTCTTGAAGAGTAGGATAGGAAACTCCATGCGTGTGGAAGCAATGATGAGTAATTTGGATATATGTGCTTCCGACATATGCAACCATTTGTTTTTTTGGAAGTTTGAATTGTAATCATTAAACCATATGCTATGTTTATACCGGCATGATTTAATTCAAACTTCCCAATTCCGGAATTTATACCGGTTTAGAAATACTTTTCTCTTTTATGCCGGCAAATAACCATTACTACACAGAGATATTAGTTTAACTTCCGACATTAATAATAACTTCACGCGAATGCTGGAACCGTAAAAGATCAATTTTTCGTAAGGGAATGATAGAGTACCGGCACCAAATTAAAAATCCTATCAACGCCGGAATTAAAAATATATATATTCTTGAAAGATAACAGATTTCCGGCATGGTTTGTACAATTTATACCATGCCGGTTTTAAAAAAGAAATTAAATTCACATCTCAAAAACGAATGAAATCCACTTAAACATAAAAACATAGGGAAAGACTAGATTGTTTAACAATCAATATGTAAAGTTAAGATGTACCAAACTGAAAACAAAGATTTAAAAGTTTAGCAAGACACACACGTAAACATAAAATGATAGTAGATTGTTCAAACATATCTAATACTATAAAATAAACATTAACCAACATCTTATATCACTCGGTCCTTGGCTTCTTGTGCGCACTCTTTTTCTTTGGAGTCCACAAGTACTTTGCATCTGGATCTTCAATTTTGTCTATCTTCTCATCAATTGTATTCATTTCTTCCGGGGTCAGCACCTCTCCTTTATTGATCTTGCATTTAAGCCAGTTTCCTAATTTTGCTAGGCGTGAACGTTGTTGTTATATATTTCCATTAGTACGTTATTTTTTATAGGTTTATAGGTAAACATTCAAAAGATAGTAAGTGAACCAGAATTATGTACCACCATAAGGAGAGTCTTGCGAAGTACGGGTAAAGTAGGTTCTTCAAGATTTTCCCCTTGTGGAGGCACTTCATCGCTGGCCGGGCGTACAACATAAGGATGTGAGTACCTCAAATGACCTCTGAGGAACCCTGGTTCAGACTCATAACCGTTTTCCGCAAATTCCAAACCAGCCCTGTCTAGTTGTTGTTCTTCCCTTTCATTCCAATGTGCAACTACAGGTGTTGGTTTGTAAACCACCTGCGTATGGTGTTCACCTGATACACATTGAGGTAAGACATGAGAGAATTTGGCATCAGATTCACCCTTTAGTCTTTTTTGTTTGTACCCAAGTTGGCGCATCACACGGAGAGGGTTATGCATAACAAATCCTTTAGGATGAAACAATGGTCCGTTCTAAAATGCTACATTGTCATGCCTTGGAAAGTGAATTCCTCTATCGTTCTTATATGGGTCAAACACAACATCTTAGACATGAATAGTATCCAAAGCCTCCCTCATGGTGAGTAACCGAGTTCTGTTATTGGGCTTTGGTTTATTGTCGAAAACGTATTTCTTGGCTATAGGAGTCCGGGGATCCAAACCATATGTTGACGACTCCAAATATTTGTACTCATTGAACAATGTTGGGAAGTGTTCATAAGCCCACACCTACAAAAATGAAAGATCGTTCCAATGAAATCTAAGTATAAAAATAAATTAATTGGAAAACAAAATAACTAGTTCACAATACCTGTAATATAGTTAAATTCCCATTAAATTGACGGCAAGTCTCCTTAGAAGATCTACGCATCTCCGCCAAAAAATGTTCCAAGAAGGCAGTGCCCCATGAGTACTCATGAACATCCTCCAAAGGATCCAAGTATTGTAAGTTGTTCATATACACCAAGTTACCATTAGAGTCAGAGAATATTGCGATGCCCAATAGGAACAACAGATAAGCTGCGCTAGTTTGATGAATTTGTTCGGCATTCAATTCCTTTCCCATCGTATCTCCAAACAACTCTTTGAGCTTAACGACTTTAATAATCTTTGTCATGGTTTTATTTTTCACGTACATATTTTCTTTTGTCGTTTCCTCATCCCAACCAAACAACTTTTTAGTCAGATAATATATCTTGGACCATTCTAGGCTGTTACCTTCGTCATCTTTGTTAACGGCTTTTCCTCGGATCTATAGACCCAATATTCTTTGTACATCTTCAGGGATAATGATCATCTCTCCAAAAGGAAAATGCATGGTATCAGTCGAAGCATAAAACCTCTCCAAGAAGCAATTTGTCGTCACTTGATCAGTGGCAACGTAGTATTCTACCGCGGGATACAACCCAGATGCTCTTACTGCCGCTTGAACCTCCGGGCACTCCATGTCAAAATCCCATGTATCCATTTGTTGATGACGGCAAACACAGAAGGCATTCTTGTGGTCCCATAAAAACACACCAAACAAATTTCAATTCACCTGATCATATATAAACAATATAATAACAAGATGCATAACTCTTACATAAGTTGAATAGATCCAACGAGCCCAAGAGTCCTTGTAGTCAAATTAAAGTTTGGGATCTCTTGGCTGACCCAAGTGTTTGCCATCACTGCGTTCTGGAATTATGTCATTTTGTTTCGGGAGGTGCTTTGGTGCTTTGTCATTGACTTCAACTCCAGGTTTTCCTAAGCCCTGTGTGGATGAGCCACCTGCTGCATCAGGAGGTACATAATTCTCCCATTGAGCAGCATCATCGTTGCTTGCGTCTCCCTCATCCCGGGGATTGTCCCGGATCGTGAGCTTACGACGTTCCGGATCATATCTACCACGTCGACATCGAGAAGACTTATGTTTTTCTTCATCAACAACTTTTTCCTTTCCTTTCTTATTTTTAGGAGTTGTTGACCTAGTAACAAAATGAGTTTTTTTTTAAAAAAAAAAAAAAAACTCCGGAATTGTATACTAAACGACTTCCATGCCGGTGTAACAATTCCGGCATTAACTGTAAATGAAATATGAAACCGGTATTACGAGAATGGGCTACAGAGAATTTTAAAACAAATTAGGAAACAAATACCGACATGGTAAGTATAATAAATTGCATGCCGGAACTTGTCCCGGCGTTGTATACTAAATGATTTAAATGCCGGTTATTACTTCCGGTGTGTTATATAAATTAAATATAATGCCGGTAGAAATAAGTAAACCATTACCGACATGGTCGATATAATAAAGAACATGCCGGAAATTGTTCCCGACATCATATACTAAATCAGTTTTATGCCGGATTTACACTTCCGGGGTGTTATGTAAATGTGATATTATGCCGGTATTAAGAGAAATGGCTACAGAGAATTAAAACAAATACCGACATGGTAGTTGAACAAAACGAGTACGCCGGATATGTTTCCCGGCGTTATATACTAAATGCGTTTTATGCCGGAATTTTGTTCATTAAGCTATCAAATAAACCCTAAGAATGGTTCAATAAAAATAGACATCACTTACCTCATCATATTTGTTATTTCCTCATCATCACTTATATCTTGTTCAATAGATTCTTTTCATTTCGATTTATCAGGATGTTTGCGAGGACCCATTCTTCTTGTGGTTTTGATTTCGAATGAGTTTGGTTTGGAAGATGAAACTAAATAATGGAGTTTCTACAAGTTCTCTTGGAATTGCTAAGTGATAAGAAAAAAATTGGAAGAGGGAACCGTTCCAATTTTATTAGTAATGGAGTTTGTAACCATGATTGGGTTATTAATGTTGCTTGGAAGATGGAACCGTTTCCAAGGTTAGATTTTGAAAACTGAAATGGGGTGTTGGGGATTGACCGTTATTTTACAGTTTTTTGTTTGGAAACTGAAATGGGGTGTCTCATTATCTTTGTGGCAGACAAGAATTTATGTTTTTTTATGTTATTTGATTTTTAGTGGTTGTTTGTGTTTGAAATCATGAAGTTGACGAATTGGGTTATTAATGTTGTTGACAAAGTGGTCAGTTGAGGAAGTTTGTGGCGGTTACAATGGGGGATAATTGGTGCGACAGTTACAAAGGTAAAAAATCTCATAATTCCGGCACCACCCACATGTTACATTGTACGCCGGAACATTGACTTGCTACACTAAAAGCCGAAACACTATCTTGACACTCAATTTTAAGCAAACAAACCGACCTAAACAACATTGAACACATAAACAACACATAAAATGAAACATCAACAAATTGCCAATTGCAACTAACATCAGTTCTCGGAACGAGATTCAAGAAACAAAGCAGCTTCAAAATGCCTAAAAGGCCTTTTGAACAACTTCAAATAGGCCTCCTGAGCTTCATACCTATTACCTCAATATCTTGCAAGAAACTCGTTGTATTTGCGACATAATTTGATGAGTGCAGTTGTTCGATTGCGTACAACAAGATCTCTGCATTCTAGACCCAAAAAAAAAAATGAAGGCCGGTGAACTTCCGGCAAATCCGATACTATGTAGTAGTTTTTAATCCACTGTGTTTCTTCCGTGGAGGCATGGTTATGATTCGAGTAGGTTAATCGACGAAGAAATTTTTGATTTAACGATTAATCGTCGATGAAGAACGATGAAGAATATGAAAAAAATTTCGGAATCCTCACACGACTATGCCGGTATAGAAATGGGGATAACTGATTTTGTGTTTGGTTTTGATTTTAAGTTTTTAATTTTGTGGGGAGGGTAAAACAGTCTTTTCATAAGTTTTTTTAATTAATCTAAGGGTGTTTTGGTATTTTCATACCAAAAAAACACCCCTTATCAGACACCCAAGGTTGGAGGAAGTAATTCATATCCCCCAATTAATATGGATATCCCCAATTGCGCGTTCTTTTAAATTGGGGTGACATGTCTAAAAGGGCAACAACAAAAAAGCCTTAACCTCCGTCAGCCTCCGGATATATGTAAAGTTTCTTTTTCTTTTTATGTTTTAATCGATTGTTTAATGAATAAGGCCAATTTTATTTGTTTAAGATTTCTTTTGACATTTATTTTTTTTTGCTATTGGGGTGATTTGTCTTCGCCATTTGGGACGAATTTTTCTTTGCTTTGAGAGAGATTTATTCAAATCCTAATCGTTGGTTTGTGGCTTGGTATTCTCGATTCAATATACGAATCAATTCCAGATTATAACATCATTCTTCCCTATTACATATACAAAAATTGGCTATTTTTGCGGTTTATGACTTTTTCTCGTCGCAATTTATTTGTAATTGATATCTTCATTTTTATTAGAATTTTGATTATCTTGTACTTTGATGTTTTTGTTATTCTTGTAATCTATTATGTATTAATTATTTCAATTCTTTTGAATAAATTGGAATTGAAAGACAAAAAAAAAAAAAAAATCTGAAGTTTTTTTTTTTTTTTGGTTAAAGAAGTGTTTTTATAACTTGGCTTGATTGGGGTATACCCAATAAGACAAAATAAGGTCATTATGAAGTAAAACCAAGCCACCCCTTAACCTTGTATTTTCTAAATGGCTAATATGCCCTTTGTTAATTAACACTAAAACTCTTAAAAATACAAAGAATTCCTTGTATTTTATACCAATAAAATACTTTTTTTAGGCTTCCACAGATATGTATCCATACATAGAGGTGTAAAACGTGCTGGCACAGCCCAGCACATACCATTAAGAGGCGAGGACACCGTGCTATGTGCCGTGCTGTGCCATGCTAGAAATTAAGGCGTTCCGCTTTGTGCCGTGCTTGAGAGTGTTGAAGCCTGAGACCGTGTTGGTTAACAGAACAAGTGAAAGCATTACAGCAGCTCCAGTGCCTCAAGAACTTGGTTCGTCTCTCATTCTTTTTCCTTCTTTTCTATTACTGTGATGGCTAATGGGACTTCATTATTTTTCTTTTTAGAACCCTCTCATGTTATTGAGCCCGTCATGCCATATACCACAACACCTACTGCGGAGGAGCTGAGTAATTGTGTTGAAGTTCATGAGTATCTGAACAATAAGGTAGAGGTGGTTGTGCAGGAAGAGATTGTTGAGGAGCCTCCTCAAGTTCAACCAGTGCAAATTGAAGCTCGGCAGTTGCCAGAGCCTGCTGTGCCTGTGGTGCAATAATATGCTCCAAAGAATTCATACTCTTCAATTGTCAGTTCAATTCCAACTTTGAAAAAAAAAAAAAAACTATGTACTTAGTTCCTCCTTGAATCTCCTTGTTGATATCAAATTGCATATGCAGGTGAAAGTTGCGAAAGCAAATACTGGGCCTGCATCTGTGAATGTGCCAACTACCACCACAAAGGTGAAATCTGCTACTGTTGGTAAAAAGGCGCCTGCACCTGCAGCACCAACACCAGCACATGGAGCGTCAGCTCCTAATAGCAACAATGCTTCTGCAAATAACAATGTCGTGGAAGAAGGTAAATTCTCTCATTTGTTTCAACATTTATGACGCGTCATGTATTGAGAGAGAATTTACTTATGTTTTGTTCCGGCTTTTTTTATTTTTTTTATATTTTAGAAATGATGTATATTTAGTATACATTCTTTTACCACCTACCTATGGTTTTGTGTGCAAACCTTTGCCATTTACTTTCTAATGACTTGCATCTTGTTATTCATAGTTGAGGGGCACTCTATATATATATATCAAGAACCTGCCAACAACTGCAATAGACGAACAAGTTGAGAAAGAGTTCAAGAGTTTTGGGCCAATTAATCCAGGAGGTGTTCAAGTCAGAAGTAACAATGTTTGTTTTGTTCATGCATCCCATTTGATGTAAAATTGTCATTTTCTTTGATCAAATTTAACTCATATCTGATCTGTTTGCATCAGGGATTCTTCTTTGGCTTTGTCGAATTTGAACAGTTAAGTTCCATGCAAAATTCCATGAAGGTATGAACTCTGCGAAAGTTCATTACTTTCATCATGATGATTGTTTTCCTTGTGTCATGAACATGCACTTGAGGCGTGTAAATTAGAGTGGGACCCCAAACTGTATGTTCTGCTTTAGCTGGTTACTGTATTTTACTCTCTTTGCACAGATGATTTCTCCTGGTCCACTTTTATTCCGTATACTTAGATTGCCTTCATAAGTACTACAGGAAAAATATACATCTACAACTGGAAATTTACAACGCTTCGCTAAGTATTGTAGAAAGTCCTATGTTTTACAACTGGTTTCAAAGGAAGAGTTGTCGTATATCATCACTGCCAACACTTAGGAAACAAGGGGTTGCGCTAGGAAAACAAACGACAACTCCTTAAGCAAAACAGTTGTGACAACATTTAGCTATAACAACGTTGTTCCATATATGTAGTAACTTGACCTATCACAATACTCACAAGTGTTGTTGAAGAACACAAAAATATGATAATGAAAAATATGTTAGAGGGGAGATTCGAACATGAACCTACTACATGGAAGTCTAGCTCATCAACCACCCTTTCAGTTCACAAGTTTTGATTTTTTTTTTCTTTTTTTTAAATAGAAACCTACAACAACACTTATAAGTGTTGTTGAAGTACAAAAAAATATGATAATGAAAAATATGTTAGAGGGGACAGTCGAACATAAACGTAGTGCATGGAAGTCTAACTCATCAGCCACCCTTTCGGTTCACAAGTTTTGATTTTTTCTTCTTTTTTTAAATAGAAAGCTACAACAACACTTATAAGTGTTGTTGAAGTAAAAATATATAATGTTGGAAAAAATAAGGTTGGGGGATTCGATCCTGAGCCTCAAGCGTGAAAGTCTACACCACTAACCATCCTAAACTATAACATGTTCTGTTAAGTTTGTGGTTCTTTAATACACTAATTGTACACTAACTTTATGACAACCCTTCATAAGTGTTGTAAAACAAAATATAATGCTCAAAAAGTAATGCTCAAATGACTGAGCCGCAAACATCGCGAATCCTTCTATGAAAATTACTTATTTCCAATTAGGGTAGTCTGGTCATTTTCACAGTCTCCATAATGTTTATTGCACTTATTTCCATCAAGGGTAATATGGTCATTTTCACATTCTGAAATTATTACTTTACCTATTTCCGATGAGGGTAGTCTTGTCATTTTTCACTGATCTCCATAATATTTATTGGACTTATTTACATTAGGGTAATATGGTCATTTTCATATTTTATAATATTTACTTTACTTATTTCCAATAAGGGTAGTCTGGTCATTTTCACAGTCTCCATAATATTTATTGCACTTATTTCCATCAAGGCTAATATGGTCATTTTGAAAGTCTGTAATATTTATATTACTTATTTCTGATAACCGTAGTCTGGACATTATTAAAGTTTCGATAATATTTATTGCACTTATTTTCACTAAGGATAATATGGTCATTTTCATAGTCTCTAATATTTTATTTATTTATTTCCGATAAGGGTAGTCTGGTCATTTTCACAATCTCCATAATATTTATTGCACTTATTTCCATTAAGGGTAATATCGTCATTTTCACATTCTGTAATATTTACTTTACCTATTTTCGATAAGGTAGTCTTGTCATTTTTCACAGTCACCATAATATTTATTGCACTTATTTCCATTAAGGGTAATATGGTAATTTTCACATTTTTGTAATATTTACTTTACCTATTTCCAATAAGGGTAGTCTGGTCATTTTCACGGTCTCCAAAATATTTATTGCACTTATTTCCATCAAGGGTAATATGGTCATTTTCAAAGTCTGTAATATTTACATTACTTAATTTTGATAAGGGTAGTCTGGTCATTATTAAAGTTTCGATAATATTTATTGCATTTATTTTCACAAAGGGTAATATGGTTATTTTCACAGTCTGTAATATTTTCTTTACTTATTTCAGATAAGGGTAGTCTGTCATTTTCACAGTCTCCATAATATTTATTCAACTTATTTCCATTAAGGGTAATATTTTCATTTTCACATTCTGTAATATTTACTTGACCTATTTCCGATAAGGGTAGTCTGGGCATTTCTCACAGTCTCCATAATATTTATTGCACTTATTTCCATTAACGGTAATATGGTCATTTTCACATTCTGTAATAATTACTTTACCTATTTCTGATAAGGGTAGTCTGGTCATTTTTCACAGTCTCCATAATATTTATTGCACTTATTTTCACTAAGGGTAATATGGTCATTTTCATAGTCTGTAATATTTTCTTTACTTATTTCCATTAAGGGCAATATCGTCATTTTCACATTTTGTAATATTTACTTTACCTATTTCCAATAAGGGTAGTCTAGTCATTTTCACAGTCTCCATAATATTTATTGCACCAAATCTGATAAATTTCATTTTCGGTTCACCCGAATGAGAAACTTAGGTCCAACTCTAGTAATCTTTGAACCGGTGATGTTCAAATCTGATAAATTTCATATTCAGTTCATCCGAATGAAAAACTCATGTCGAACTTTAGTAATCTTTGAACCCGTGATGTTCAAATCTGATAAATTTCATTTTCAGTTCACCCGAATGAGAAACTCGGGTCAAACTCTAGTAATATTTGAACCTCTGATGTTCAAATCTAATAAATTTCATCTTCAGTTCATCCGAATTTGAAACTCATGTCCAACTCTAGTAATCTTTGAACCTCTGATGTTCAAATATGATAAATTTCATTTTCAGTTCATCCGAATGAGAAACTCATGTCGAAATCGGTTATTGTAGTCAACTCCTGGTCAGGTTTCGATCTCAGAATCTGGTATGCATACAATTAGGGATGGCCATTTGCCCCACCCAAACCCATCCCCGTGGGTACTCGCCCCGTTTGGGTAGGGTTTTACCCGCACAAATGGGGATGGGGTCGGGTATGGGTAATACCCGAAACCTAAGTTACGGGGATGGGTCGGGGATGGGATTCAAGGTCCCCGCCCCATACCCGCCCCATTGCTTCCATATTATAAGGGTTTCGACTTTTATGCAATAATTTGTATCGAATTTTATACTTCTACAACTTAGTCGAGGTTTCTTACATTTAATATATTCTTGATCGTTCTTGTATATTCATCACTTTCGTTTCTTTGTTGTACATTCTTTGATCGTTCTTGTATCGAAAGGACAAAGTAGAAAAACTAAGAAGTCATTTAAAGATTCTTTTGTTCACCTTAAGATGAATTTCTGAATTTAAAATATTAGAATGCATTATTCGTATGTTGTTATTTTTGTTTGCTTCATATTTAAGTTTTGATTGTAAATAAATTTATGTATGAACTTCGTGTTACGGGTAACCCATGAAAAACCCGCCCCAAACGGGTATTCCCCATACCCGCCCCGCCCCAATTCATGTGGGTAACGGGGCGGGTATGGGTATTTTTTTTACGAATGGGGCAGTGACTGGGATACAAGGTCCCCGCCCCATACCCGCCCCATGACCATCCCTACATACAATATGCAGAAATAGGGTTTCTTTAAGGTTTCGTAGAATATTCTGAAGGAATCTTACTTGTAAATGGATGGGTTCGTCGTTCTTACCAAGTTTCTGACTTATAGTAGTCCACTTCCGACCAGGTTTCGATCTCAGAGCCTGATATGCATACAATATGTAGAAAGAGGGTTTGTTTGAGGTTTCGTAGAATATTCCTAGTCATTATTTTAATTTGACCGGGCGTTGCAGAGTCTCTCTCCTCTCTCAATGGATTTTTCACTTTCCCCCAAAAACAGCCAGTAACCACCGTCAACAACCATTTTCTAGCCGGGAAACACCGATTTTGACGGTGATTATCATGAATAACCACTAAAAACAATCAATCATGTCAAAAATACATAACCCAAATCAGATCTGTTAACTATTGTTACTAAAACACGTTATCCAAATCATTTCTAAGACCGAGCTACGGCTGATTCATATACTCCTAAGACTCCGACCTTCAATTTTTTCAAGTTACAAAGCCTCAAAGATTCTAAGACTCTGAGACCCAAGGATTCAAAGACACCAGATCTACAGATTTCATTATCAAGACTCAATCTTGTTTCAAAGTTTTATCAGATCCGGAAATCTTCTGGATTTTTCAACTTCTTATATAATTTATTTTATTCTATTTCCCTTTGTTTCTTTAGATTAATTTAATCTCTGGAATTTCATTTAGTTTGATCTTTCCCTTAGCTGATTTATTTTGATTTTGTCTCAATATCGAATTTCTCTTGTTTATTGCATTAACTGGATTTTTCTGTTTCTTCCTACTCTTGTGAATTTTATTAGCAGTACTATGTCGTTATTTAAATTATGCAAAGGACATTTTTCATCCATTACAAGGCTAATGCATTTTCGGTTAAACTCAGGTACCTTATGCTATAACTGGAAAAAAAGAAAACTCCGGGGAAATCAAAGATGTCAAGGAATTTTACAAACACTATCTCTGACCAACAATAAGGTAAACCTTTCAATAAAGTATGTTGGTAACTTGAATCACTTTATCAAAGTCTTGTCAATCTACTTTGAGCATAATTTGTTCTGTAAGTCTCCTAATTACACTACTAGTGATTTGGA